>OX383930.1:17230000-17542500 GCA_947532085.1 Elegia similella
TCCACGAGGTGCGACAGTTTCTTGGACTTATAAATTATTTCAGAAAGTTTATTAAAAACTGTGCTCTATTGTCGAGACCATTAACTAATTTGTTAAATAAAGATGCGTCTTGGCAATGGGACCTTAAACATTCAAGTGCTGTAGAAACTCTAAAACGGGAACTAATCGATAATGCTGTACTATCGGTTTTTGATCCAAAGTTGCCTCTAATACTATATACTGATGCTAGTCGCAACGGTTTGGGTTGTGTTCTAATGCAAGTCACAGATAAAGGTGAAAAACCTATTTATTTTTACAGTCGTCAAACTATCGCGTCTGAAAAACAATATCATTCATTCGAGCTTGAGTTTTTGGCCATCGTGGTGGGCTTACAGAAATTTAGACATTATTTACTAGGATCAATTTTTACAATTGTGACAGATTGTAATGCAGTAAAATACTCTATGACAAAACAAGACATTAATCCTAGGATTGGAAGATGGGTATTGCAAACTCAAGAGTTTACCTTTAATATAATTCATCGACCTGGTACGCAAATGCAGCACGTAGATGCACTTAGTAGAAACCCGGTTATAGGAAAGCCTCAAACCCAGGGTCTTGAGTCTGTCATGTCCATTACTGAGGCAGATTGGCTCTTATCGGTTCAATTGCAAGACCCAAATATATGTACAATCAGGGAAATATTGGAGACGGGGCATACCGATTTACACAAGCAAACGTTTAATGACTACGAACTATTGGGAAACAAAGTTTACCGCCGTACTGATTACGGAAGACGATGGGTTGTACCTAAACAGTGCATTTGGCAGATAATCAAGTCAAATCATGACGATATAGGGCATTTTTCGATGGTTTCCACATATGAAAAAAGCCGTCACTAAATATATTAAAAACTGTCTCAATTGTGTATATTATAAAAATATTCATGGAAAGAAACCTGGGAAATTATATCCTATACCGAAATATGCAAGACCATTCCACACATTACACATTGATCATTTGGGACCTTTTGTCAAAACCACACACCAGAACACCTATTTACTAGTGGTGGTCGATTCTTTTACTAAGTTTGTTTTTATATCAGCGGTTCGTAATACTACAAGTAAAGTTGTTATTAATGAATTGGAAAAGACTTTTAAAGTATTTGGAAATCCCAAACGAATTGTGTGTGATGCAGGAAGTGCTTTTACGTCAAAGTTATTTGTCAACTTTTGTAAAGACAAAAACATTCGCCATCATGTAATTGTCACGGGGGTACCACGATCTAATGGTCAAGTCGAGCGTTACAATCAAACCATTCTTGAAGCCTTACGTACCATGGGCGCAAACACGGACGAGAATAAATGGGATCAACATGTAACAAGTATTCAACAAGGTATAAATAGCACAATAAACAAAACCACTGAGGCAGCACCTTGTGAAGTTATGTTTGGATACAGACTTGATGTGAATACTGATAATTTATGTCAAGACACCGAAGAAAATATTGACATGACTTTATTAAGAAGAAAGGTAGATGAGAACATTAAAAAGTGTATGGAAAAACAAAAAAGTATGTTCGACGCTAAACGAAAAGATGCACTCTCTTACAAAGTGGGAGATTTGGTGGTAATAAAAATACCCAGTCACTGTAATGAGGGTCAGAGTACAAAATTAATGCCTCAGTATAAAGGACCCTTTCAGGTACAGGAAATTTTAGGTCATGATCGCTACAAAATTGTCGACATGAGAGGAGCAGAGAGGACTTCCAGACGTTATGAAGGTACAGCTTGCGCCGAAAACATGAAACCATGGATCAATATTAAGAACATGGAAGAATAAATGTAGGTACGTATCTTTCTGGATGTTGTCTTTATAATAAAAAAAAGTTATAAGTGAATTTATTTTTTATTCCTATTAAGCAGTGACATTTAATGTTTGGTCTGATGTAAATGCGTTTCAACCACAATAATTGATGCATTTGACCTTGGTGAAGGCAGAGATCGGGGGTTACGAACAGTACAAGCCACGGATGACCGACGCGGATATCTGAATGAACACCGTCTTAAGTTATCAAATGGCGATATGCGACTGGTAAATAACCACCCTGATGCTTTTACGGGAGCATTGTGTTAGTTATTGTGAACTTTATATATAAACAGCTTTTTAGTTCATTTTTGTCTCACTTTAGTTTAATTGTGTTTTCAGCAAATTTACATCAGACAACGCTTCCGAGGACGTAAGCGTCAGCAGGACGGCCGGATGTTGTCGCCAACTTGACTTCCGGTCGAGGACGGCCGAATGTTGTCGCCAACTTGACTTCCGGTCGAAGAATCGTTGCTGCAAGTGACGCGGGCGCCAGCGGTTTACTTCACGTCGACGCGCGCGACCGAGTCTTCATTAGAAGAGTCAGTCGAGAACGCGGCACTTTTCCTCTGACGGTCGAGCGCAGCGGACATCTTGAGTATTGTATAATTTATTCGTAATACTTTTGTTAACAATATCAATTCAATAAGTGAAAAATGTAGTTTATCAATTATAGTTTCTTTAGATTTTATATTATTTAGTAAAAGTGTAATCAGTGTGTTTTCGGTGTTGATTGATTCAATTGCAATTAAATATCGGGGGTATTTAATTGCAGTTGAGTTGGTTGTTACCGAGTCATACTCTTAATTTATAAGTGTAAATTCTGTAAATGTGACCCGTTAATGAGTAAATGATGTGTAATAAATATTAATACTATGTTTTTCTAATACCAGTATGGAGTAGATCCTGCCACGCCCAGCAAGTTACATCCGCTTGCTGGGCATTGAATGAAACATACCGGATAGTAACCGGGTGTCTGAAACCAACTCCGGTAAATATGCTATCCTCTTGCTGGTATAGCTCCACCTAACGCCCGCAGGGAGGCAACATGTGCCGCTGAGCGTAAAAGACAGGTGCGGGATTCTCGATACACACTATATAACTACATACCATTATATACCCTACGCCCTATAGACTTAATAGCCGGCATAGTATTTTAAAAAGTACGACGCTCTTAGTGGGTAGCATTAGAGAAGAAAGATTAAAGTTGTGGGAGGAAAGTCACAATGTGCCTAATTTTTTACCACCATGTGAAGAATTACCCCCTGGTCATGGTTTGCCTTGGTCTACTTGGAAACCGCTAAATAGACTGCGAACCCAAGTAGGTCGCTGTAAAGACATTTTATATATTTTATCCAGGTGGGGAATAGTCGACAGTTCGAAGAACCAGTACGAGTGTGGCTTCTCCCCTCAGACTATGGCGCATCTTTTGACATGACCTAGGTGCCCCTGTACTTTGGAAGATTTGTATTCCGCCTCCGAGAGAGGTATAGGAGTGTCCCAATACTGGGCCAATAAAATTTGACATAAATTCAGTCCATCGACACGATAAGAAGAAGATTTTAAAATGACTATCAAAACGTTGTACACTAAGTTGGTAAATAGGCCGACTGGTCTGGCTGGTGCCAGAACATTTTGAATCCAAATGTGAAGTGAAGCGCACGGTTATGTCTCGGTTCACAACACGCGAGTTGGCAATCATAGTCATTGCACTTGATGAAAAGGAAAAAAAATGTTGGGTACACAATATGTATTGATATTTAATTATATTATTTAGAGCTATCCTACGAATAACGTAGGAGCTATCATATTGATTATCGTATTAATTCTTAATTTCAGCTTCTGAAGACCATAGTTGGGTTTCTGGCGAGAAAAACTGATTTTTTCACTGGAGGTCAAGAGGGAGATTGGGAAAAAGTAAGTGATTCATTATTATAATTAGATGATATCAATTATTCAGATTATAATTCAATTTAATTCACAATATTTTTGTAACAACCTCAAATGATTAATCACTGCAGAATGTTGTTGTTAGCATTATGACAAGGAGTGATGAATACAATAACAGTAGCAGTTTGAACATTTTCATGTAAATGGACTGTGGGCAATAGCCTTAACCGTAAACCTTGGCATTTTATGTGAAACTTATTTTGTTGTGTAAACAATAGTGGATAGTAATGGATAATTTTAATACCCAGTTTATTGGACTGTAATAGCACCGAATAATGATAGGTAGGATATATTTTATGGTAGTACAAAAATAAGGGATAGGATTGAATGTTGGTTAAACAGCCTTATGTCAGTCTCATCATCTGTTGATAGGCTGGTGAACCTGATGTTATTTTAGAATTTATGACAATAATATATAATACTAGCTTTCGCCCGCGGCTCCGCCCGCGTCAATGTCGATCCCTCGGGATTAGTACTTGTATGCAAAATTTCATGATGATCGGTTCAGTAGTTACGGCGTGGAAGCGTAACAAACAAACAAACGAACAAATAAATAAATAAACAAACAAACTCACTTTCGCGTTTATAATATTAGTAATATTATAAGGATAAGGATATAAGTAAAAAATAATAATCAGGCATAAAGAAGATAGGCTCTAAGGAGTACTCTCCATTGACAAAATAATTACGTCAACTTTTTTTACACACCTATGTAGCTGTTGGATAACATTAGTAATTAGTATTCTATAATTAAAAAAGCAACAAAATTTATGTTAAATAATATTTTTATTTACACTCCAGGTAGTCAAAGAGACATTCTATGAACATGCAAAAAAAGCAAAAGAAGAAAAAGATAGAATTAAGAAAGAGAAAGAAGAAGCTGAAAAGAGATTGAAGGACATCCAGCAAAGAAAGGAACAAGAGCGTCAGCAGCAGGACTTTGAAGCAGCCTCGGTCACCGAACTAACAGATCAGGAGGCTGCCAAAATGCAAGAGGATATTGAAAAGGATAAAAAGAAAAGTAAGTATCTTAACATATAAAGCTATTTAATACCTAAAATTTTTCTCGAAATGAACAATTGAAACCTATTATCGCTTCCAACCGGTCATATTGGAAATCTTTGGGGGAGGCCTATGTCCAGCAGTGGACTTCTTGCGGCTGATATGATGAAGATTGCTATTAAAATCCCACTGAAATAAAATAAGCAATTGATTTTATTGGAATGAAACAATTTGGATGTTGTAAAGTGGAAGGTTAAAGGACATAATGTAGACAAAGCTTTTCTCTTTGAGTTTAAGTACATTTTGTAGCAATTGATTTAAACAGTTAATGTGAGACCAGGGAACATTAAGATTAATGCCATTATATAATTGAAACTAATGTGAGAAAAATACATTATCTATAAAAACGGGTCACTCACGCTATATCGTCGGGATTATCGACTATAGTTTCGGATTCGTTAAGAGCCCATTTTCAAGGGCAAGTGCGGGACGCGCGGCGGAGGTTCTCAAACTAATCACTCGCGGCACTCTCGCCGCTCTTGATGGACAACAAGCAAGTCAGTTGCAGGTTCCCGGTGATGTGCAGTCATGGAGGTAGTGGATCCCATTTCTTCGACGTCGGTGTGTGGTGAGTGGTGACGGTGCGTGTGTGTGTGATTTAAGTGAGCATTTCTTTGAATAATCGGTTTCCAGGTTGCGGGTAAAGTCCTACCTACATCCAGATTGAAATTTGGATGTCGACTTTTTTTATGGCCTTCTCTTTCAGGGAAAGAATACGTTTTCCCTAGCTAGGACTTTGGCCTTGTCCAAACGAATATCATAGGTGATGTTCACTTTCAAACTATGGCGACTGTCGACACTTTTCTGTCCAAATTTTTCATGCATCTGATGCGCTCTTGACGTCACGAACTGTCGTCTAGAACTAAAGTCGGCAATCCCAACAAAAAAGCATGCGAGTGACCCGTTTTTGTATATAACCCAATGCTGTTGTATTACTTTTCGTGTCCTCTTTCCACTGCTGAATGTATGAGATAATCATTTGTTTAAAATATTTCATTATTTCTGTCATGACTATCACTATTTATCCTATCATCGTGTTAAATGAGACCTTTAATCTAAACAGAGGCAGAAATCGGCAGCGGCGATGGTACCAGCGATCCAGAAGTAGAACCACCGGAGGACGACGACGATCCTAAAGAAAAGGGCAAATTGAAGCCTAACTCTGGAAATGGGTGTGACCTTGAACACTACAGGTGGACGCAGACATTAGAAGAGGTTGAGGTAAGTGGAATCATCCTCATTAAAACACCTTGGTAGCGGTGCTAGCGACCCAAAAGAGGTAGAACCATCAGGAAAGACGACGGTCCTAAATAAAATGGCAAACCGAAGCCTCATGCAGGAAACGGAGTGTTCAATGTTACGAACACTACAGGTTGACGCAAGCAGAAGACGTTGAGGTAGCAGCAACGTTGCTTGCATTGCATTAATAAAGGGATAGAACCACCAGAAAAAAAACACGGTTCTAAAGAATAGGGCAAGCTAAAGCCTAACGATGGCAATGGATATTACTTTGAACATCACTGTTAAAAATCGTAAATATATGTGGAAAAGACTGTATAAATTAGGTGCTGGTAAATAAAAGGTCCGGAGGTGTTTCGTTACGTGTATTCGCCATCAACGATAGAAGCGGAAGCAACGTACAAAATGTTCACAGATTAAAAATAGAAACTTAGCATAGACAATATTAAAAAGTTAACTAAAATGTTAGAGTTACTAACAATCACTGGTGGATGCAGATATTTAAAGAGATTGAGGTAAGTGGAATCATACTTATTAAAACACCTTAGTAGCGACGATGCTAGCGACCCAGAAGAGGTAGAACCATCAGACGAATACAACGAACCTAAATAAAAGAGCAAACTAAAGCCTAGCGCTGTAAACTGTGTTACCTTGATTGAGCACTATGCAGACAGGTGATGTTGAGGTGAAAGGAACGCACTTATTACACACTCAGTAGCAGCGACCATACCAGCGATCCAAAAGAGGTAGAACCACCAGACGACGACGGACGGGCAGATTAGAAGTGGTTGACGTAAGTCGACCACTTCTAATCTGGGTCGAGGGTTGAGGTTGAGGAGGGTTGAGAGGTTATTAATTAGAACTTGTTAGATCCATATAAAATATTCGTTGTGCTATCCATTATATCCCTTATTCTAAAGAAAAAGGCAAACTGAAGCTTGATGCTGAAAATCATTGTTACCTTGATCACTGTCATTAAAGATATAGAGATCATAGTTTTTGAATAATCTTTCATATAAAAAACCGACTTCAATAAAAATACTCAACCGATTTTGGTGAAATTTAACTGGGACTCTTTCAAACAATAATTTTTAAAATCATTTCATAAATGACGGAGTTATGTGTTTACAAATGTTAAAAATACAACCGAATTGATAACCTCCTCCTTTTTTATGAAGCCGGTTGAAACTAAAAAAAAACAAGAACAACGATACAGAAATTCTGCATTTTTTTTTTGTAAGTGTCCATCTAAGAAGAAAAATCTCGTGTGCATTAAATAAGAAACGATGAATGAAGAGGAAGATTTAAAAATGTTATAATTATACTTACTAATATTCTAAATGCGAAAGTGAGTTTGTTTGTTTGTTTATTTGTTTGTTACGCTTTCACGCCGTAACTACTGAACCGATTATCATGAAATATTGCATACAAGTTCTCTGGAGTACGGAGAAGGACATAGGCTACTTTTTATCCCGGGAAAAAGAACTACTCCCGAGGGATCGACATTGACGCGGGCGGAGCCGCGGGCGAAAGCTAGTTTTATTATAAAGGTAGCATATGTCCTTCTCCGTGCTCCAGAGAACTTGTATGTAAAATTTCATGATGATCGGTTCAGTAGTTACGGCGTGAAAGCGTAACAAACAAACAAACAAACAAGCAAACAAATAAACAAACAAACAAACTCACTTTCGCATTTATAATATTAGTAAGGATAAGGATAGGTAATAGGCCAACAATCTATTGCCATTTCTGATTACAGCTTCGAATGTTATCTCTTGTGTGCTTTTACTTTAAGGGCTAAGCCATAGCAAAAAGCATGTACTACACCACAAAAATAAGAGTATGTTACATAAATGAAACAAAGGCTAAGGGTATAATTTTATTACAGTTTTTTAAATTATCACAGTTCTTCTGCAGTTATATCGTTATAACACTCGAAATGGTATAATATCCGTTCGTTTATGGTAATTAAGTTAATAATTAATTATACACTAACTACTGCTTGTGTTGAAAAAGGTGCAAATTTTCATGTTTCCGACGAAAATGTGCATCTTTTTACGTTTGGTACATATTATTTGCATTATTTAGCTTGACGTCTTAGTCTATTTGATCACAAGGGCACTCCTCTAGCAAGGCTATATGTATACATTTTCCTGGGTACATACAATGACCCACACTCTATGTAAATGAACCAAGACGCAATAATGTTGCTTTTTGCATCAAGCACTTAAGGGATAAGGAATGCCTTCCGGTTTACATTTTTAGAGTACAAGAAATTAATGTCACGACGAAACAAATTGTACTACTGCGGAAAACGCTTTAATCGTTTTCATGCAACTAAAACGAGAATAAATAATATACAAATGATGTACCTATTTGTATCCACTAGAGTGAATACATTTTAAATAAATATAACTGGGTTTATTGCACCAAAAATCATCTATCTACTTATTTAAAAAGTAATAAATTGTTCTAGTTGCTACTATGTACCTTATCCAAAATTATTCTTAATAATTACAGACAAAAACATTTCGTGTTTTATGGTTTTAAATTAACTTATTCTCAAGGCACATAGTGTAAAAAGTAAAAAAATAACTACTTAATTAATTAATACTTTTAGAGTTCGCCTTCCAATCGTCTTCAAATTTAAGAATATTTGTACATTCCGGTCTCCTTACGCATACGCACTGAAACAAAAAAAAATATATTAATAAATAATATAAGATTTAATACGTAATAAATAACATAGGTCTAAGGATAGACCCTTGTGGAACTCTTATTCACTGATTTGCTCCAACTTCGAATAAGCCCGGGAAACTATTAATTATGTATTTTTGAAAAGTTATATTGATATTGCATTAATTAATGTTCCATCGTGAGAGTGTGTTACGGAAAATTTAATTTATTGCTATTCATCATCATCATTATGTCTTTTAGCCTCCACTGCAGGAGCATGACCCTTTTGTTATTCATTATTTTAATTTTATAAGTATGTTACAATGTTTTATTCACGTTTGATCTAATGTTACCATGTCTACTAACAGATTATGATAAAGACGGCTATATACTTACTCTCAACGAAACAAATGGCCGCTAGAATGCACGCAGAGAACAATATCGTCATTGATATAACGAGGACGGTTATCTGGTGTGAGTGGTCGCAACAGCAGGATTTGGGCTCCTTGCCGGCACGTTGCTTCGTGAACCCATTGACCACTGTGAAATGAGTGGAACTCGCCACCGATGCTGCATCCTGCCCTGTCGCCGACCCTCTCTTCACTCCGGCCCAGAACGAATCTGTCTGGTCTCGAGTTTCCTCTGGAATAGCTACTATTGCTTGGGAGAGACCTGTCTTACGTCCGTAGCTCTCATTATTGTAACATCCGTACTCTTCTTGGATCACATTGCCTTGCATTCGAGCTAAATGTGCTGCATTTAACAGGAACGAGCCGGATGATACACTCTGTAAAAGATAAAATATAGTAAATAAAGTTCAATTCCACATGCCTTCTTTATGAAACTTATTTGAAGGGCTTTCGGGTCTTACTCCATTCGACTGTTGATTGTAAGAATTTATAATCCACGGTGAAAGATAACGGACCAGGCTTTGGAGGCTTATTGAGACCGCAAATGAATTAGTCACAGATGATAAAACTGGCGACACACGTGCCTACTCCAAAGCATCAATTCATTATCAACATGTGACGCGTATTTTTATTGTCCTACATTTCGAGT
This sequence comes from Elegia similella, assembly GCA_947532085.1. Taxonomy (NCBI): domain Eukaryota; kingdom Metazoa; phylum Arthropoda; class Insecta; order Lepidoptera; family Pyralidae; genus Elegia; species Elegia similella. The sequence continues at coordinate 17,239,832 of OX383930.1, forward strand.
TCCTTTTGTTACAAGATAAGCGGATATTCCGCCCATCTAATGAATTACATTAAAATTTAACGCATTACATTTGAATTGGTCACGGATAAACAATGTCGTAAATCATGATGTGCCAGGATCCGCACGGTCATTGACGGTTTGTAAACAAAAATCACAATTTGCAAAGATTTCCTAAACGACAACATCCTGTTTGGTTGTACGTGACAGTATCAATTTGTTTTTTTAATGTCGTCCATTAAACAGAAACACCTAATTTAGTGCAAAAACATTACACGCGAAAACGTTTTTATTGAGTTAAAAGCTTTGAAGGCGGAATTGAAGTCAGTACGTCAGTAATTCATTAGGAACTAAAAAGGCCTATCCCTATGAATCAATTCCACTGAGTTTTTGTATCGTTGCTACGCAAGTGGAAGAAAAAATGTATAATAAAGTTTCTTACATGAGTACTCTGATTACTGGACGAGCCTTGACTTGATGCCGAGCCTCCACGAGACCTTGAGTCTTTGATGCTCCCGGATGCACTGCTGCCTGACAACGACGGCCGCGGTATGTGCCATTCAGGAGTTGAGATCTGAAACAATGTTTTGAAATTATGCGACGTTTCATTCAAGTAAAATTAAGCCCTAACGTATTATTTATTATACCTTACTTTGGATGTTTTTTTGCCAATGAGTACATTTTGTTATTTTTCTTAATGAACGATTTATTTTCTTAATCATTTACGAAAAAAATAATTTATGTAGTAAATTTTAATTAATGACCAAGGTTAATTTTAGTGTGAAGATTTATTTTTTGAAACATTTATGAAAATGATAAAAATATTTTTATTCGCAATGTTTAATAATTAACCTAAGTTAATTTCAGTGCCACAATTAAAAGAAATCATTTATATTTTCTTTTTATCAATAATATATATTAATCACTTCTGAAAATCATTAAAATATAATTTATTTGCAATATTTGATAACTAAAGCAAATTACCATGACGAAATTTATTTATTTGATATTTTAATATTGAATACGTTGCATTTTAATATTGTAGTATTGTTACGTTGGTGCCTACTGCGTTCGGAAGTCAAAGTAATACTCGCGGTGGTACTTAAATAGATAATATGAACGGAACCCTACACTGCGCGTGGCCCGACACGCACTTGGCCGGTTTTTATAATTACACAGACATTTGATTGTAACCGCTGTAAATATACCTATAACTTTGCGTAAAGTATCCTTAGTTCAGTTTATATGTTCATATAAATTTAAATATTAATGTCTCTTGTGCCTTGCCTTGTAGTCATTAAAGCAGTAACATCTTCGTATATACCGGAACGGAGTCCTTGCTTGCCTATTCATTTATGTTAAAAGGACAACGTGTTATTTATTCCTAGAATATCGTTACAATGTAATTTAAAATTACCTCCTGAATCGTTCCTAGTCTTAGGTAAATGATTTTGCTTGGCTCAGATCTTGGTCTCCATCACAAGAGAATGCCAGCACTATCGGTTCTAATAATATGTATAAGCATATTATGTTTTATATTATTTTTCACGTATTAATTATAATTCATAATAGATTCTAGACACACGAATTCTAACAACATGTACTATTACAAATTGGTACTTGTGGTCGTGACAGATGTGTTTGTGCTCGAAGAAATAGGCATACTCATTGCAAGAGTGTGCAATCTGTATGCCTATCCCACATTTTATGATAAGACTAGCTTTCGCCTGCGGGTTCGCTCGCATCAATGTCGTTCCCTCAGGAACAGTATATTTTCCAGGATGAAAGGTATTATCATTTTACCCGTACTCCAGAAACTTGTACGCAATATTTCATGATGATCGGTTCAGTAGTTACGGCGTGAAAGCGTAACAAAATGTCAATTTCGCATTTATAATATTAATATGGAAAGGATAAGGATTAGTAAGGATTTATTTGTTAATATTTAGACGCTTAATACGTTCACGGCACGCAAACGAATGACGGATTATGAATGGATTTCTTAATATTATTTTGCTCGTCTGTCCCTCTGCTTAAATCTGCCTAAGCAAGTACATTTTTTGTGTGGTTGCGTGAAGTCTTTGTTAGTACTTTACAAAGCCGTCGCTAATACCTCTGCTAGTACTGAATAATGCGCGTTTAAGTTGTGCAACTTCAGTGTGGGTGTTAGCGTCAGCGCACGGAAATCATCGCAGACTCTTCCTTGTCGCGACGCTGCAGATTAGCTGCGTCTTGGATCAGATCCCTTTCATTTTCTGCGTGTTTATGTAACTAAGATTCTCTTGTTTACTGTTCTCTAAAATTGAAGCGATGTAAGACACAAATTACTTCATTTTAGAGAGTTATTGTTTGTCATTTCAATGCCTTGCTGTACCATTGTCTGTTAACACGAGGTCATCTTCTCAAAGTGGTTTGTACCCAAAAGTATTCAAGATTCATCCCATCCTTTCAATATTTACTAAAATATTTTCAACAAATATATAAATAGGACCCCAGGTTACCTGGTTTCATCCATTAAATTTTTAGGTCAAGTTTTGTTTGAAGTCCGATTGATTTTGTCAGATACGGTGTTCAAGGTTCGTGTTCTCTTTATTTGCGGTCTCGTTTCGTCGGCCTCTGACGCAATAAATCTTAGCTTTGCTTTCGACCTCATGGTCCTCTTTGTTATTTGATAACATGATGGATAGACAATTTTGGTTGTATCATAATGCATTTCTTTTATAGTCGAAGCAAGGTCATGTAGATTTAATCTTGCAATGTTTCATTCTCATGAGAATTTACTGAACGCAAATGATATGAACGCAAATTTAACAAGGTATCCCATTTATGTAAATTAAGTTTGATTTAAACAAGGTTTTGAGTTGCTGCAACGTGCATTTCGCTATGTATGACACAAACGATAGTGGCACGTTGGACGAATGTTGCAAAATATTTCGCCAAATGTTCCGAACCGGTTGCCGCTATGCCTCGAAGGCGCTTCGAGCAATGCCTCGACGACGTGCATTATGCTATGCACCGATACTTTCGTTCTTTGTGAGAACCGTCTATTTGCGGTAAAAACGAATCGCCATTAAAAGTAGATCACAGATATAGCAACTCAGTGGGAACTCGGTCGGATTTAGTGAAGTTATTGTTTGATACGATGTAGAAATAACGGTTTTAGTGTTGCTAATGCTTAGCCAATTTAAGTAATTGTTTTGTTTTATGTAGTAAAATCATGTTCGTTCTTGCAATTGTCGGCTTTTGAATCGTCAAGGCTGGGAAAAAAGTAACGCTGCTTTGACCAAGAGTTTTTTCATTGCAAAATAAGATAGATATCCTACGTAGAGATCAGATGCATGAGATATGTATGTACTTAATTGTGTCGTAGTGGTTTTGAATGCATAAGGATTTATTCATTACGCATAAGATCAGACGTAGGACACGTGTGTACATTACGGATATGTACCCACATGATTCAGTGTTTAATTGCTATCAACACGTGGTAAGGCACGTTTGTGGACTCCGTGAGTAGTACATTCGTTGCTAGGATATCATTAATGCACCGTGGTTAACCACATGGTGACCAGCACGTGTGTTAGCACATTGCCTCCGTTGTAATTATGTACTATTGAAATAGTTGACACGATATTGTACATGTACATATTGATAAATGACTATAATGAACTGACTTAATAAACGGAAATATATTAATACAAGATTAATTATGAATTTACCAACGAAGGCTTTTTGTTATGATTTGGAAATTGCATTGAGCTTTTGACCTTAAAAATTGTCTATGGAATACTTGAAATGAAAACTCCATATTTCAAAATGTTTAAAGCCAGATTAGAGCTGTCTTTCTTTCCTATAATTTGACTCTTGGGCTATTGAGCAAACGGTAAGTAGGTACCTCGAATGTCAGATTTCTATTAGATGTATTATATAGTTTACCATTCAGCATGATTAATGATTTCGAAAAATCGGACATTATGTAAAAGACGAGTTCAATAGGGCTTTAGGTCAGGTATGTGTGGAATTTCTAAAGAATACGAGTTTCTAAAAGGAAAATGCTAGTGTCCAACATTAATCAATAACCAACAGGTGTCCTCATTCCGAGAGAGAAATGAACTGTAACGGTTAGTTAACGCCATAAGTACCTAATAATAATAACAGGTGCATAGTTGTGAAACATGTTCGGTTCAACAAGACGGTCTAGTTATGCAACAGCTGTAATCTTTACGAATCAATAGTCCATACACGCACCTCATGCCTAACGGTTTATTGAAATCACGGAACTAATTAGGGACGGTCCGTAAGCTAAACCTAAAATCATACGACAGCGATCGATCTTCAAAACAAATTGTTCTGATTGACTTAACATACCATTCCAATAAAATTACATAATGCCGCGGCAAGGGGAACGAAATGCTGAATAAGTTTTGTAGTAGATAATTAACAAGCGAGGTAATCTGATTTCGCTTTCATTGTGAACCCATCTCGAACCATTGTTATGGCTCTATGACGAAGCGTTCGTCTCGCTAATCTCCAGCTTAAGATTTGACGCCTCCACTCAACTTTCATAATCTCAAACAATGCCTGCTACACTTACTATGATAATCAGTTAGCGACCAGCTAGACTGTTCTCTTTTAGAGGAGAAAGCGTACATACTGCTAGTACGTCTCTTCTTGGAATACTTTCGGTGTTGCAAATGTCACAATGGATAACGGATTTCAGTCCTAGGTTTCAATACTTTTGATTTCACGTCTCATCGACTGGTATATAAGACTGTATTGTAGGTAACTATGTACTTTACATTTTCGTCTGCTTGTAATCTATGTGGCTGTTCTATAAATATATTAAGTAGAGTATAGATTTCAATCGACACTACCAGCGTTGGTCCGTTTTCATTATTCATGTTAGTGGAAATATGTGACTCATTACAATACAAGCGGTCAAAGATAATGGTGTGGAGTCACAGATGTCATGTTGCCTCTTTGAAGCACATTAATATGTTTTGGACGTAAACTGACAGCAAAACGTGCTTTGGAACGTCCAATTATCATATTTTATACGCGATTGCATGAGGACGCCGCGCCGCTCCGCAGCATAACTCATTGTTCACGCTGGTCACAACGCAGCGCCATGATGATTATGTTCGTCCTTGAACTCAATTGGCAGTATTTATGAAACTAACGGGAATCGTGTCAATGCAAATCGCTGTAGAAGCTGCTTGACTAGTGTGAAGTCTGACAATGAGTAGCCTATTATCATGTGCCGTAAGATCGCACATTATAGTCAAATAATTACGCTTTCATCTTCAATAAACACGACCACTGAACTCGGTAGACTCTGTGCAAAAGAGAAATCCCGTCCTGAATCTCTTCAAGCGTCGTGTTGATTTCTTGTAATCTTTGTTCAAATTCGTATCCAATAGTGGTATGTACTTAAATACCAAATACAGTTCTATGTGAGGAACAGCAACGCCCCCAAATCCCACTAATTTTCTCTTTTTCCACATAGTCCACTCGTATCTATAAAAAACAAACAGACCTCTTGATTTTTTTAAGGGGATTAGACCGGCGAACCTAGTGCTACCAATCATTTTATTCTCTTACTTTAAGTTAGTAAATATACCCGATCAAATAAAAACAATATTAATTTTGTACTTCGGTGGAACTACTGATTACCGCTAAAAGTGGGTAATTAGTAGTTCTCCTACACAATACCTAATGAAAGTTATACCAAAAATACTACAAGTAATTTACTACCGAAGTACAGTTGATCGGGTTAGGAGTAAGCTATTTTCGCTGGTCTAAACGCCTTAATACTGCGTCAGAAGTATTTTTAACCTTTCAAGAATGCCATGAGGGTCTCAAGGAATTTTTTTTAAAACAGTGGGTCTTGAATGGATTACCTTATTTTGAGCTGTAACATTACCTAATAACGAAGTTGTGACTTTTTATGATCCATATCATCATCACCGCCCTTTTTTATATCGATTATCTTGTAATCGCCTATATTCGGATAGGCCATGTATAAGAAAAAAGTGACCATGAAAGAGGTTACTTAGCCGGATTCTTCTCACATACACGATGCGATGACATCATTTTCTGACGTCCAAAATTTGCTGTTATACCTTTATTACGTGGATCAATCACGCGATGAACAAATCATTTTTTGTTCCAATTGAAAAATTAACTGCTTGAATGGCTCCAACAAAAACAGCATTGTACGTTTAAAACCTTATCCATTATTTATCGTACATTTCTATAGATATATTTTTTTTTTTATAACATCTGTAAGACCTCTCTAACCCGTCTGGGCAGCGTGGAGAGTGTAGTCCAAGTCCTCTGGCTGCTCTGGCCAAGTATAGCTCTAGTAGTACAGAGAGGGTCGTGCTCCTGTAGTGGAGACTTAAAAAAACCTGATGATGATGAACTAACACATGGTGATATTTACTGTTGTATTTTTCTTTACTTTGGATTTAGCATTCCTCTCATTTCTTCTCTGTAAAAATAACTCTACTATTTCGAAACCGGGATTCCAATATCATACAATAGATTTGATACATACGTTCGTTATTCGTGAACGTTTTAGTTGCCGGAATTCGTACAATGACTTCGTCATTACCTTGAAGCCTTGGGGTCTTTGTAAAATAGTACACAGCGCAGCTTCCTGGCTATCGTGTTAACTGATTGTCAAACAAGCTCGTCCCGTCTTGTGTCAATTGCATATAAGGTCATCATTCTCTAATTGTATCTTAGGTAGCAGTAACATGAATGATATATATTGTTGGTCCACCACTACAATGGCAGGAAAATCACAGATACATCTCGCAAGATTTTAAACGTGGTCCATAAGGTCACCAGCACATGACCGTAACTTATGAATACATGTCGAATATGCTTATTAAAAATACTGTAAAACAGTAAAAGCTAAGCTTATGTCGTCGCCGAAAACCGTGTCTCTAACGTTACATGCAATATGATTAAAATAAGAAATGCCTTGCGTGTCCTTCTTACGTTTAGACCGGTTTGTTAAATGACTTTCGCGATACTATGTCATAGCAATGAGGTTCATTTATTGGTAGATTTTTTTTATATAATGCACATTTGTTTATATCATAGATTGAATAAGTCTGTAACTAATTCAGCTCATGTAATTGACGAAAAAAATATTTATAGTAAAACTAATTACTTATTTGTATAGCCTGAATATAGAGCCCTTGAAAATATAACTAAGCGATTTTAAGTAAGTAAAAGTTTCAAGTATAGAATGAAAGAACTGAAATTACCTTTATCTGTCACGTCATCTCGTGTACATCAGTGGTGTGGCGCGAAAAATTATCTTTACCAATTATTTCGTAATCCGAAACTTGTTTGGTTGCGATGTCGTCATCAAAATTTAAATACGAGAAGCAGAGATAAAATAAATTCGCGCATCGAGAGGATTTCCCGAAGCACACGATTTTATAGGCGTGTAAAAGTATTCAAAAATCGTAACGATGACGACACATTGTTCCAGTTTTGCTTTACCCAAATCCGTGTCTCGTTGTAGGATCGTCATGTGGTGTGATACAAACACAGGAAGCTTTTTCACCTAAAAAAAAAGTATCGTATGCATGGTGTTAGTAGCATACATCCGTTTGTTACATAGAAGTTAAAAAAAGTAATAGGAGGAAGATGATTTACTAACAAAATATTTTTAACCTTAAAAAAATTATACGTCTGTTGCCGGCCGATCTGCCCGCTTTTATGTGGATCCCTCGGGAATAGTAGATTTTTCAGGGATGTACCCTATGTCCTTCGCGTCTCAAACTTCCTAAATATTAAATTTCATTGCAATTGGTTTAATAGTTGAAGCGGTAACAGACAGACAATTACTTTCGCATTTAGGTGTAAGTAAGTAATATTAGTATGTATTTTGATATAAATCATTTTAGTTTGATTAGAAAAGTACATAATGGCTGTTTTTGGAGTGTTATACAATACACCGATTTTTTATTTACATATGTGACACTTCTTAAAGATTCTCAGTCTTGAATTTCCTAAATGGTCATATTTCCTCGGTAACACAGATGGAAGTTGAAGATACCTCACACACTTGATCTCCGTTTGCTAATTGATAAGGGTTTTTACTCGCCCACAATTTGTAGTTGGGTTGACGCGATGCGATTGCATCACCCACGTTTCGTCTTAGTTCCGTTACTGGCGGGAAATCCTTATGTTGGCTGCTGTCGGCCATCCAGGATCTTAGTCGCAAAGCTGATTTTAGTTTTTATCGTTTTGTGAATGAATCTCAAATACCTTTGGCGATCTCCGTGGTGCAGTGGTCAATATGCCAGCCTGCGACACAAGGGTGGGTTAGATTCCCGGTCAGGTCATGATGGAAAACGATCTTTTTCAGATTGACCTGGGTCTTGGATGTTTATCTATATAAGTATCTATTATAAATATTGTATCGTTGAGTTAGCATCCTACTCCGCAAGTTCACAACTTACTGTGTGATATGCCCTATATATTTATTTATTTATATTTATTTACCTTTGGATTCATTTTACAAGCTTTTAAATCGCCCTCTTTGTTTATTTGCCTGTGAGGGTCAAATGTTGCAACTCAATTTCGAAACACTTATCTTTTACAAATTTAGTTGAAATGTAGTGTACTTATATAATTTCGATGACAATGCAATATTATGATACCATAGAGCTTGTCTTGTGATGCAGTCAGAAGGTGACCATATAAGTACCCGGCTTCTCGTATTTAATTTATATTTAAGAAGATAAACCCATCGTGTATTGTTAGTATGTTTGTATGTTCACTTTTACGCTCATAATCGGTTGTCATAAAAAAAAAATTCGAAAAAAAAAGTATCAAATCATTTTCCATTCTTGAAATTTTTGGAGGCAATTAGATGTGAGTATTACAAAAAGTATCGGTTATTAAATACAGATTTTATCCCTTTTTCTGATAGTAAGAAAACTAAGGTCAGGATATAAGCAGTCATTTTGGAAATAAAATTATTGGATAATATCTTAGTTTTCTATTGCATTCAATAAAGAAAACAGAGTTTCGTCTATCTTTCATGTGAAGGCAAGGACAAAAATTTACTTATGAACTATTATGGTATTGCTGACTGACCTACTCATACAATAAATGCTTATGACATGTGACCCAATGACGTTTTGTGCAATGTCTAATGATATGATGCAACATATAACATTATTTTAACCGTCTTAAAAAAAGGAGGAAGTTATCATTCGGTTGTATTTTTTTGAAGTGAAAACTACTATTGTGGCTTTTTAGCACTTTTTCCAGCTCGCTAAATTTCATGGGAATCGTTTGAGAAATGTGACCTGTAGACTGTAGAGAAGACCAGAAGGACAGACATATCAAAGATTTTTTTGTCCAAGCTAAAGTTGACGCTTCGCTCGCGCTTCGTGCGCGTTTTAATAATTTCATATTAACAGATTATACACATATAAAGTGTGTAATGCATACGTAATTCAATCTTTTAAATAACTAAGTTACTTTTTAGTATATTCTATGTAGTTATAATAATAGGCTAGTTTCCTGGGTCAAAATAATAATATTCTAAATGTATTAGTCTGTCAGATTAATAATCAAAAAATATTGGACACGTATTTTTTCTTTTGTCATTAAACAAATAATGATAAAGCTAAAGCATGAAAAAGATCATGAATTGGGGCTTGTGATGTCAAAGTAAACATTGACGTCACTCGAAACTCTTAACTATATCTTTATCATTTTTTGTTTAATTAACAAAGAAAAAATACCTGTCCAATATTTTTTGATTATCTAACTGACAGACTAATTATATTTTTTTAGGAATATTTTTGTTTAATATTTAGCCTATTAATAAGCAATTGCGTTAGCTTTGCAGATTATCACACATCTTTATGAATCAGTTCAGTCAGTCTCGCCATAGACGTAATACATATACCTATAAGAAAAACCAAATATACCAATGTGAGTTATAAGTACATATTATGTAAATAAGCAACCATGACCTCAGTCGTTTACGAGACGTTTCGGTTTTCATTAATTTAACATAAATTCGAATCAACAAAACTATGCAATGTCAAATCTCGAAAACGTCTTGTGGAAAATATTCTGAGGGATTTTCTTATTTCCTTCATAATTATGTATGCATCCTCCATTTTAGCATTTGGTGCATAAATATGCAGATGAGTCACAGTTCAAGTATTTCGATTTTGCATATATTAAAAAAATATATAAGAAATAAAAATATGACGTTCAAAAAGAGATACATGTATGTATCCAATTTTGAATAAAAATCGACTTTGGACTTTTTTTCAAGTTTCATAATTTAATATGTAAAATTCGCTTTTTGGTAGCTTTATCGCTGGCGTCAAAAAATCTTTAACTATCAATCTGGCAAAGTGTCCTGTGTCTTTTCATTAAAAGCAAATAAGCAGTAAAATATTGTGACCCCACCAGCAACATTCATGCATCAAAAAAGGTGGATTCTATCTGATGGGTGTATAAGAACGGAAAGGTAAGAGAATCCATTCCTCGATCTGCTTTAACTATCTGCGCGACAAGAGAAGTAGCTGGTACATTCTACGTTTTTTTCTTTTCTCCTAGACCAGCAATGAAGAGCCAAGTTTGTGCGGAAACAAAATCAAGTAAGTAAATAAGAACGGATATAATAGCAAAGGGATGTTAGCATATTAGATGTTATTACACCAAGCAAGAATCATAAAATAAATAAAAATAATACAAAATAGAAGCACTACAGGCTTTACGGAACTCGGTCACCTTTTGCCAATTTTGTTTGAATGAATGCACCGGACTGGATGCGCGAAGTCCGGGTGTTGTGAAATGTGAAGGCCGCGCGTCGAGGGCACAAGTTGTCAGTCCCTGTGCCATTTAGCTCCAGCCTAATAGCAGGGCCCTCGCCCTCGCCCGGTTGCCTATAAATATAGTGTTGTCTAGATCTCGACTCGTCTTGGGTTGTGGGACTATAGCTAGGCTCGTGAAGGCAATACAATTAATATATTTTTTTTGTTTATTGGCATTTAGCTCCAGTCTATTAATAACAGGTACAATAAATCGCTCTTTTGTGTTTTATAAATATTGTGCTCTCTGGGCCGTGGTCGTGGTTTTTAGATCATGTAAGAGTTTTTATTATTTTCAGATTGGCCTGGGTCTTGGATGTGTATCTATATATGTATTTGTTATAAAATATAGTATCGTTGAGTTAGTATCCCATAACACAAGTCTCGAACTTACTTTGGGGCTAGCTCAATCTGTGTGATGTGTCCGTAAAAAAAAAAAAATATTACTGGGCTCATGAAATCAATTAGAGCAAGTTTGTATCATTAACAGACGTAAATTTACAGGGAAGTCCTTATAGTATTTATGTATATTCTAACTACAGGGAACTAGCTTTCAAAACAAAGCTGCGTACTGTTTTATATTTATAGCTCTTTACACTACGTATTTTGAAATTATTTTATTTTTATTAAGCCTTTTGTTTTCGAGAGAAAAATAGCCTGTCTTTTGTGCATCAAGTAATGTTGGTCTCATAAAATGTATTTATTTCATCTTTTCTTACTGAAATCCCTCAAATCCTGACCCGTGATTAGCGCCTACTTTATCAATTGGTAATATTTTGGAAGCTCATAAGCATAGTTTCGTTTAAAATTGTTGGTGTCTTGAGATGTTATCATGAATTAAACTGAGTTGTCAGTCTCTTTACTATATTACTTATTCTGTGACTATATTAAGTTCCGTTTGAATTTACGCCTCGTATTCAGTTCCGTTAAAAATTGTTGTGGACTAGGCTTGTTAATACTAGGCTCTGTTTCATAAAATTATCAGATCTTCTTTTATAAAACTTCTGTCGTCATCGAATTCGGGACACGAAGACGTGACCAGAAGCTCGTTCTTCGTGTTTCTGATCTTTATCTGATACTTTATTTTTAATAACATAGTAATGCCCCGGAAATATATATAATGATTATTTGCCAACATAAATTTAAGGCAAGACAAGTTTCTAGATTGCTCGATGCTTATAGGCTCACAGCAGTTATTGTCATTTTTTGTCTCATAATCCCATTGGGCAGACTCTCGCAAAGGTACTCGTAGAGCCCAAAGAAATGAGACTTGATTAATCGAGCTTTTCTCAACACTAGTAAACCTGTAAACGTCTATAAAAATATTGTTTGCTATTGACCAGTATAGTGATATTTGCGGTTCAGTTATGTGCATGCGCTTTTTAGGACATTTAGCGTAAGTATTCCCTTCCGTATATTTAACCTTCTAACTTGAGTGTTAAGAGATGACAGCACTCGATTCGCGAGTTACGTTACTGGTCATATTGCAAATATTATTATTTCTGTAGTATAGTAGTCAAGCAAGATATCAATACATCAATATGTATAAAGGCAAGCCTGACTCACTGACTTATATATCAACGCATAGCCGAAACTACTGAACCTAGAAACTACATTATGTAAGTGACCACTAAGAAAGGATTTTTAGAAATTCAACCCCTAAGGGGGTGACATGGGGGGGGGGGGGGGGCTAAGTTAGTCTCATATCTTGATAAATATACCTCTAGGTTTCCGGCCTAGTAGTGTTATACAGATAGGGGTTGAATTCGAGGCGATCTGGGCAAGTCTCGGTTGGGATATTTTGTACTATTAACCTTTGAGGGCAGTTGTAGATCCCTCTCTATCAAGACTAGTAAGATTTCGATCTATCAGTACGCTGAAACGAATACACATCAGTCTTCTCATCCACGATTTTTATCCCTCTGGTTAATAATACCAATCCAAATACCAATATTCATTAACTTTCCGATATTAATTAGTCCTAGGTTTTTTAAATTCTTTTCTGCTGTATTAATTTTTGAAGCCCAAATATTCGCTATTGGAATAAAATATTCGGGATTACGTCATGTTATATCGTTGGGGTATTTATAGAACTTTATATCTAAGCAAACAAACAAAAATCTTACACGTGCTTATTACATAATCCTTACAAAGGTATCATAAGAATTTACGAGTTCACGATAGAAGACGTTTTGTATCTTAATTAATTCGCGGCTCGGCATTTGCTTGTGTTCGCGATCATTTATAGAAAACGCGGATCTGATCAAGTTCTGACGACGCCAAAATAGTTTCGACTGCAAACCACATTCTTAATGATGTTGATGATTATTTTTTCCTATATTTTTATTTATTTATGGTCTAATGTTCATAATTTGTTTTTCATTGTTACAGGCTACTGTAAAATATGTTTAAGGCGCTTAGGATGATTTAGTTACACAGATCATTGTTTCACTTCTGTTTTCAGGATACGTACATAGTATTATATGCATGAAAAAGAAGGTAACGAATGAGATAGCTCGAGATAAATCAAGATTGAAAAAAGTATATGCTGCCCCTGCCCCGCACTCGCAATAGACACCGATGGTGGTTGGATCGTCCGTACTTCGTTCGAAATTTGTTTAATTTATCCCACACTGCCCGTTGAGCAGCAAAGCCTGCTGGTTTCTAGATCGGGTCCAAGATTGTCGTTTCGTGCAAGCTCGCAAGCCTGGACGAGCGTCAGGATCAGGAATCAGGATATTTCGACACAGACGGAGTTTTAAGTCGGACAACCGTCATGATGGTTTGCGGGGGTGTCGTTACATACCTTTTTATGGACGTGATTTTGCATAGATCAGTCGTGTTTATTTTTGTTGAAAATGTCTAAAAATGTTGAAAACTTGCTGTCGGTATTATTCAGAAGCAGAGAATAAAGTAGTCCCTAATTGACTTCCGCGTAATACTTTTAAAATGATCGGCTCCGTTTCATGTGATGAGATTTTGTTGCATTAATATTTTCCTGTATTTATCCTTAAAACCCATATCTATTTATGATATAACTAGCTGCCCCGGCGAACTTTGTTTCACAAGATAAAAAAAGCAGCCAAGTGCGAGTCGGACTCGCCCATGAAAGGTTCCGTAGCACCAAGTAATAACATAATATAAAAGTTCTTGTTATATTTGAGTTGATTGAATGAAAGGTAAATTACGGTTACGTTCTCCTATTTTAGAAAAAAAAAATATTAGAAACCTCAATATAATTTTTGAAGACCTATCCATAGATATCTTACACGTATGCGTTTGATGAAAAAAAATGATTTTCAGTTCTAAGTATGGAAACCCCCAATTTTTTTTTTCTATTTTTTGTAAAAATCTTAATGCGGTTTACAGTACATCTACTTACCAAGTGTCAACAGTATAGTTCTTTCGGAAAAAAGTGGCTGTGACATACGGACGGACAGATAAACATGACGAATCCACAAGGGTTCCGTTTTTTACCATTTAGCAACGGAATCCTAAAAACTATACTATCTTTAAAGTTGGACCAAATTACAGATATTAGTTACGAAGTTTGATTACAATCGGTTTAGTAGTTTATCCCGAATATACATCGTGCGTGACACGAGATTTTTATATATTACTAGCTTTCGCCCGCAGCTCCGCCCGCGTCTATGTCGATCCCTCGGGAACAGTACTTTTTCCCGGGATAAAAGGTAGCCTATGTCCTTCTTCGTATTCCAGAGAACTTGTATGCAAAATTTCATGATGATCGTATTCCAGAGAACTTGTATGCAAAATTTCATGTTCAGTAGTTACGGCGTGAAAGCATAACAAAGAAACAAATAAACAAACAAACTCACTTTCGCATTTATAATATTAGTTAGGATTGGGATTACATTGCCTACTTTTATTTCACAACTAGCATAGACGACCAGTATAGTGGCGAGCCGTCTGAAATCCCTGACAATGCCCATAACTCTCCGCAGGCCAGGGCAGCCTCGAAACTTAATATAAGTTATATATATATAGATAAGCGAGCAGGGGAAGCAGTCGGCACCTAAAATAATTAAATTATTACCTGAGCTGCCGTAATATTAATACCTGTAGCTCTAAAACGGCTATATTTCAAAGAAATAAGGCCCGCGCAAAGGTCAAATGTTACGCTAGACCAGTGACCCGCTGTACAGGGAATGTCTTAAGGTTTTGCTCTCTCATATTTTCCGGTAGTGTAATTTCTTTACGATATTAGATATTTGCACGTTGCCTTTCTCTTTAATTGCGCAATAATAAATCGATCCATAGTAAATCTGATTGGTAGAAAAGGAAAATTGCAAAAACTTAAAATCTGTCAGCGCAATACTGAATATTCATAAGTTTGAAAGTAAGTAGTTGAGAAGTAGATTATTTGCAATATAATCAAAATTATAATAACTGAATTGATGAACTTCTCCTTTTTAGGGTTTTAGGGTGAACTCAGAATTTTGAAATTTGGTATGAAGCAACATCTTTTAGCACAGATAAAGGAAACATTGCGAAAAGCATACAGTTTATCATGTAATAAAAATATTTTTAATTTTTATGCCGCATATTTTCGACATTAGCAAGGGAATCAAAACCTACAGGCTACTTCCCGTGAACTCAGAATCTTGAAATTTGGTGCGAAGCAACGTCGTATAGCACAGATAAAGGAAAAATTGCGAAAAATATAAATTTTTAGTAACATCATATAATAAAAATATTTTTATTAATTATTAACTTGTTTTAGAATAACAGAACGGAACCCTTCGTGCGCGAGTCCGACTCGCACTTGCCCGGTTTTTATGAAGTAGCTTCAAAAGAAAATGCATTTATAAGCTATTCTTCTGAATATTGTAAACAAAGAAGTTATAGTAACATAGATAATACAGTATTTGAGTTGTTTTTGTTTGTTCTCGTAAATTTCAATTTTAATACGTTCATGAATTATTAGCAACTTTGTTTCCAGAACCGAAAACTTTGTGGCCTGTACTACTTAGCCCAGTGACATCTGTTAGTGTCCCATCCATCAACATACCATCCACATCAGTTATTAATTACAGCAACTGACCATTCGTTTTGTTTGATAAAGCAGGGGCAGCAACTGTCTAAGATTATTCCGTGGCTCGAGTAGAGTGACTTAGCAGGGTAAGCTATTATTACTGCCGTCATAAACATGTAAATATTTACTAAACAGATAACCGGCATTTTGGTTGTATAATTCACCATAACATGCAATTTGTTTATTTATTGTCTAACTCTTTGTACTATCACTATCACTCACCGGGCTTTTGGTATCCATTGTATTGCCACCTCCACGCTTGTATTGTTTTTGTGTAATAGGTTGTTCACTATTATTACGTCACAGAACACTGCATTCACTCGGTCCACATGTCTATCGGAGTTCGTCTCTCGAGTTAGGCCTCTCTCGCCCTCTCCGTGTGCCGGCGTCGTGGGACGCGCCTGCTCCAAGCGGCAAAGCGACTAGAGTCGTACTGAGAGTGTTGCAACAATCGCCAAGGTTTATATATGAGGTTGCACGTAGCTGCTCTGTGCGTAAAATTTGCACTTTTATAATTACAAATAACAAATAAAACACAATAATTTGATCCGAAAACTTTCTTTTTGTTAAAGGTGTTTTTCGGGTTTTGATAAAATATTAGGAAAAAAAAATTAAATTATGATTTTCCTGTCACATGTCGGCCTATAGCTTACTTTGTACGTAAGTAATCCGTAATTCACATATTATTAAGGATTCTACCTGTTATTTTTTGATGTTTTGGATCATTAAATATTTTACCCTATTATAAAAGGAGAGCTATGATTTTAGCCATCTTATACCTTATACGCGTATTGTTGTTTATTTGTTTGTATGTATAGTGAACATAGAACATTTTACAAACATTTTTGAAATAAGAAAGTTATTTTAAAGAATTTTACAAATAAGAAAGTGACGTATTATAAAATTAAGACCACTAGACGATCTTTGCAACACCTGACAATTTGTCAATGTCATCTATGAGTTATGACCTGGGATCATACAGTAAGAAAAAGATAATAACAATTATTCAATACGATACGAAGGATAATAAAAAAATCACATGTTTTAAAATACAGAGTTCATCATTTACTTATACGTATCTAATGTTGAATGAATTTACCTACATGATATTTTTTGTACACAGCGGCGTGGTACCTATTTCGATTTTGCATCAAAGTTAAAAAGACTTTATGTAATAGAAATCTAGTCCCATGGAATCATGTAGGATATGCAAATGAAATATATATCTTTAGGTGCCAAATAATTAAATTGCCCAAACACAACTTTTTTAAAGCGCGATTATTACCTAAAACGATTATCTTAATTTCTTGTTAAAATGTTATCACCAACTGTAGTCAAACGCGACACTGACGATGTTCGCGCGTACAGGAGGAAAAATACATATAAGAAGCAATAGTAGTGGCAGGTCACGTCAAGTCTACTCCGGCGTAGGGTTACATGACGCAGCTCCCGTAGCCGCTGCGTTGCGCAAGCGCAGCGAGGACGCGGCATCTGCTTTAGGAATATCATTACGGGAGTAACACTACCTTGGGGTTTGATACATGACTCATTCATAAATTTTTAGAATGAACAATGAAATCTTATGATTAAATGTTAATAAATAAATATCTTAATTTTAATAAATAAATATCATCATCAAACAAAGGCGTTTTCCAAGGATTCTTTGTTCCATGGGAGGATATTCCCTTACTCACCCACCACACTTGGCAGGCGGGTTGCGAGCGCAGGTCGTCCCGAGTTTTTGTTTAAATATCTAGAAATGTATCCGACGGTCAGGTCAAGGTGGAAAATAATCTTTTTCAGATTGACCTGGGTCTTGGATGTTTATCTATATATGTATTTGTTATAAAATATAGTACCGTTGTGTTAGTATCCCATAACACAAGTCGGGAACTTACTTAGGGGCTAGCTCAATCTGTGTGATTTGTCCGTATATATTTATTTTATTTATATCTAATTACACGATGCTTCTTCCAGTGCAACTGCGTTGCACGTATATCGCGTATATTTTTACAGGAGCCTAAGGGTTTTGTTCCGTGACTCACCGATGAATCAAGAGTGTTTAAAACATTTAAAATGTTAATTTCTCTTGTTATGTACATTTTTGCAACACATAAAGCGGGGTTATTTCATTAGGGAATCATCAGAGTCCCTAATGAAATACAGAATAGAAAGAAATAAGGTAAACTAGGAAAAAAAATTGACCTCATATACAAAGTCACCGATCAGCTGGGGCGAATTTCTATGGGAGTAATTTTTATTTCTTTTCCCTTTTTTTGTAATTCTGAATTCCATTAGGGATTCTAATTCCGAGATTTCAATATAGTTCAGTGGTTTAAAATCGCACTGTATGTGGAGGTTCACTTTATTACATTTTGGCCATCCCGCTTTTACATTTTATTCATTACATAATAACACGGCGGGATGACATACAATTTGCATTTTACATTATATTGAGTTATAATAAATTCAGTTATATATCAGTTACAAAATTACAAATTTGGCTTAATATACGAGTATGTTTTCACGTGTGAGTTTAAAAAGGGCATTATCTGACGTTGCAGATGAAATGCTAGATTTTGTCAATGAAATTATCTTTAATCCTTTATAAACAAATTCGTCGATATGACTTGCATGCAATAGTTATGATCTTAGTGAGGTACTATACGGACTTGGGATAATGTAAGCCGAAACGCCAGTAGTCGGTCTGTCCAGTGGTTAAGGCGTTTGCCGTAGACCCGGGGTCGTGGGGTCGATTCCCACGGGAAGCATACTTTGTTTAGTTGTTTCCAGTTTGGTAATGACATTCCAGGATTGAATCACGTGCTGATTGTCTGATAATAAAGATGATGTGCGAGGTGCTTCAGAAGGCACGTTAAGCTGTTGGTCCCGGTTGCCATCTAGTAGTCGTTAAAGGATCCACGTCAGAGGCGGTTCCGAAGAACTCTGACACCATCACAGGGTGTGTATGGTTAATTGACTGTGTTACCTACACGAAATGATGATGATGAATAGTATAAATATTATGTACTAAAATTAGACCCTTTCAAATGTGATTTGACATTTTTATGTCAATTCATCATCATCATCATCAGGTCTTTTTAGTCTCCACTACAGGAGCACGCCCCTTTCTGTACTACTCCATACTTGGCCAGAGCAGCCAGAGGATTTGGCCTACACTCTCCACGCTGGCCAGACGGGTTGGAGAGGTCTCACTCATAGATGTTTATAAGCTTTGTTTAGCTTGTATTTCCTAAGTCGCCTTATACGACATCCTCGGGAAGACTTCGAGTGGTCCTATTCTACTCTGCCGGAAACCACACGGCTAATGTCAATTCGCTCTTCACAAAAAATGCTCATAAACGTACCGCAATATTTTTCAGCTGAAATGAAAAACGTGTGAAGTGTTAACGTAGCTACACCTTATTCGCGATGATTATAGCATTTGAACACTACAACCTACGCGGGCTCTTGATTTATTAATTAATAGAGCTGCTTAAACGACAATTTATCTTTATTTTGAAGTTAAAGAGACGTTCGTCGATTAATTATTCTAATAAATTCTTGCTCTTTGACCCCTGATTTAAAATGTTAGCTAGTTTAGCCTGCGGCTTGCAAATTCTTATTCACCTACAAATTTTTGACAGCTTTTCATACGTCACGCATCGCATGGCATGGTTAACTGCTGAATGCGTGTTGCATTTTGGCGATTAAAATGATGAGTTTTTACTCGATTGCGTCATAAGAATATAATGGCTTTTAAGTGTGTGTTATATATGTATAGATATGTTTCAAAGCGTGCTTTAAAACGGGTCAGGTGCGAGTTAGATTCAGGCATAAAAGGATCCTTACAACCATACAGTACATATTAAACTATAAAATACGCCAAACACTTTTTATTTCAGTGGCTCTTTTATTTCAAAACGACAGTGAATATGCGCATTCTTACCTTTTCCGGTTCCGAAAATATAGTCTTGATCTGTGATAGACGGATGGATAGCTGACATTTAGTAATAAAGTCCTGTTGGCACACTTAGCACCTACTCGACCATCAGCTGATCTATGAATTTCTAAAGGAGTTCAATTTTTTACAAGCTTTTATTTTTCTCCTTTATTTCTTAAGATTTAGTCTGCAAAGAGCGATCCATGTTCGAAGAGGTTAATAAGGCACTCGAACTAAACGATCAAAATATTGGAACTTCCTATAAAAAGTTCTGCTTTATAGTTAGTACTATTACTTATTCTGTGTTTATAGGAACTTTACTTTTTATAGGAAGCTGATCGATGAATTTGTTTAGGAGTTCCATTATTTTGTAGTTATTACTTTTTTTTATGACTTTTTTTCGATTTCGTGTTCTATTGTCGATCATGCTTTCGTAGTTAAAATATTGGCAAAAGGATCAGAATAAGCCGGTATATAACTTTATAAAAAAACTTTTATGATAGACGTTGTTCTACTTGTTCTGCTTCTAAAAAATAATTACCAGTAATTTGTTTATTATGGAAACAAGCAATTGTATGCTCTCTGTATGTATAATTATTGTTAAATGGTGGACATTACAATTGATCATGCATTACTATGTAAGCACTTCCGGCAAAGCAATAAACCAATTAATAAAATACTTAATAATTGTGACTGGAACATTTCAGAGTAAGTGAATTATTGCATACCAGTCATTTCCCGCGGCCCCCGCTCGCGTGTATTAGTGGATCCCACGGGAACAGTACCCTTCTCGGAATGTAAGTTACCATATGTATAGACATAAAGATGACCTTACCAAATTTCGCCTTAAGCGGTTCAGTAGTTGAAACGTGAAGAGTATCAGACAAACTGACAGACAAGAGTAACTTTTGTATTTATAATATTAGTATGTCGGTACTCTAGTGTAGTCATTTACTCATATACTACAATCATTGTATAAAGTATGATTTTTTATTACGAAAGCCATTCATTCCATTCTAAAACATTTGAAGCCTGCGCTAGCGCACCATGACCGTGACTTTTTCTCACTGAATTTATGGAAGTCGTTAAGAGTTCTAAGTTTTGTGTAGATATTGTTGATAAACTAGTGCTTGGTTTTGTTTTAAAAAGCTTTTAGCTCGCATTTGTTTTATCAATATGTTTATTCGTTGGTCACAATCGCCAATCTATAGCATGTTGCAAGCAATATACAAGTGACATTTACCAAGTTTTATTCGTTTAGTTGTTCACAGGTAAGTATACCTACACATGGTTGCTTGGCTTCCGCATGGGTATCTTGGAAACCAGTTGGAAATGAATCGCGTCTCGTTGTGGTTTGCATTTGCACTATCTAGAACTCTAGGTACTACATTTACATTCATTGTGTTGGTACGCGTATAATCTGTTTCGTTTTTGAGAATGACGAGGGTTTAACTTCGTAAACAATCTTTGAAATCTTTTTACCGGTGTGATTGAACTGGCGTGAACTTAACATGGATGTGAATCAGATATATTTTAAATGAACACCAATGCCTAATTTGATACATATTTATGAGTTTTACGAATGAATACTAGTTTGATAATAAATAGTCTTCGAATCGAAATGCCCTGCGTGAAGTTCATTGATAAAAATATTGATAAGTTGCACATTCAATCAGTCATTAATTTGCATTTCGATTTCAATATTGAACAATTAAAAATAATGTTTGCTTCTGAAAATGCTCTTGTGTACCTTGTTTATCTTACATTCGTTTATTCAAGAGCAATTTCAATATTAATGTTTATTTTTATAAATGTAAGTAGCTTTCGCCTGCAGCTTCGCTCGCGTTGATGGCGTTTCCTCGGGAACAGTACTTTTTTCCGGGATGAAAGGATAATTTAAGGAGCAATAAAGTATTGAGTATTGAAAGGTAGCCTATGTCCTTCTCCGTACTCCAGAGAACTCGTATGCACATACAAGTTCTCTGACTTGTATGCAAAATTTCATGATGTTTAGTATTTACGGCGATTCAGTAGTTACGGCGTGAAAGCGTAATAAACAAACAAATAAACTCACTTTCGCATTTATAATACATTAGTAATTAGTAAGGAAAGGATAAGGATTAGTAAGGATCACATGTAATTGTCAATAGCTACACGCTTATTACGAAATTATAAGAACTATACTGTTAATACTTGGTAAGTAGATGTATTCTGTGAACCGCATTAAGATTTTCACACAAGAATAGAAAAAAAAAAAACAATAATTTTGGGGTCTCCCCATACTTAGATACGTATGGAGTATGTAGGTACCTATTTATAGTTTGCGCGAGAGACACTTCCAAAGTAGTAAATTGTGTACCCCTCCCCGTAACTTCTAAAATAAGTAAAAAAAAATAATATTGATGTACATTACCATGCACAACTTCCACCGAAAACTAGTTTGAACGAGATCTAGTAAGTAGTTGTATTTAATACGTCATAAATCATAAACCGCAATTTACCTATCAATTAATCAACTCAAATATAACAAGAACTTTTATATTATGTTTCTTGCTGCTACGGAACCCTTCATGGCCGAGTCCGACTCGCACTTGGCCGCTAAATATAACAAAAGTTATATTATAACTTTTTGACCGAACTAAAATATATTTTAATTGCACTACCTGCTCCTTATTTCACTGCGATTCACAGATTATTTACAAGAGGTGGTAAGTACGTACATATACCTGACCCTTTATTCGTGTTGTTGCAACTTGCCGTTTCTTTATCCATTGAGGATAAAAGTAAATTCCTTCAAGACCGTTTATAGACGTCTTCTCTGCGATATTATGTAAATAATTCAAACAAGGCGATCTACTATGCCAAGAGGAAAATACATAAAAGTTTATCTGGAATGCATTCCTACGCGTACTATACTATTTCAGCATGAAACTTTTGCAAAGATTCGATTTTTACGGAGATGTACGAGTATAATCGTGTGAAGAATTAACATTACGCTATTGAGTGGAGTCTCCATACTACAAGGTTTTATATGAAGTTATTTGTTACAGCAACAAAAGAGCGAGACTTGCTTAATCTCTCAGTCGCACGCTCAAGCACGAATCAAACTTTAATTGGAATGTAATTATATTATCAACTCCGGTGTATCATTACCCAATTATCATACATTTAAATGTCCTCCCACTTTTGACACATATCAAGTGGGATTTCAAATATAATGTTAGTTGGATGTCCTCGAAAACAAACAGGTTTGTGATATTTTAACTATTACTTGATAAATTCTTCAATCTGGCGCCAGTAAATAATGATCGTCGAAATTCCATAGAGTTCGTTGCGACAGATAGTGCCGGAACTCCAGGTCCGGGATCTGCGAATTTAGACCCGAGTATGGAAACGAAATAAACGTTTTGAAATCTATTCTTGTTTCTAAAGGTTATCGACACAGATGACGCAAATTTACGTGATAGAGTTGTTTTTTGGGGATCCGAACGATCGAGTGACAAAACGGAACCCTAATAGCGTTAGTCGGTTGTCTTTGTCTGTCTGTTCGTCTGTAACAGCAAGTTTACTACTTTTTTTATATTCTATTTTGGAACAAAATTATGAATGAATGAATTCAGGTAAAGGTTCAAGGAGGGTTCTACAAAACAACAACAAAAATGACACAGACAGTCAACTATATTCTTCGACTCCCTTCCCTACCCCCTAAATACATAAACACTCAGACAAACCAACGTGTAAAACATGCCCAGGTACTGGTTTATCTAGAAAAAATATCTGTCCAATATTTTCGACAATAAAAAAACGTTACTCGTACGGAACCCTGTTCACGCGAGTTTTACTCGCATATACTGGTTCTTTTTTAAAATAAGTCGTGTATTTTGCTGAGACACTTCCACGTTTTTTGCACAGCGTGATTGAAATTGTATTGTTTGTTATACAAAAGTTGAAAGCGACCGTTTCGCCAGGCTAAAGCTTAGCATTGCTTTGTTTTCTGTTTGTTAATATCTATTAATTGGTATGGGTTGTCTGTCATCCTTGCCAGATTGCTTTTGAGGCAAGTAAAAACTAATGTGCATTTTAATGTCATATTAAATCGCAAAATCTGGGAGTATTTTATGATAATGTTTGTATCATTTCTGGCGGTAAAGATGCTTTATCTGCCATATTTTTTTATGAAGGATAAAATAATGCTTACCTATCATCGAATAGGTTTTGGACGAATTTCAATATACCGAAAACGTTTCGAATTTTTTATTTTCGATATTTTCATTTGACCGGAAGTTCAATTACCGTATTGTTAAAATTCCGATTTTCGATTATTATCTTTTTCGAATGCTATGTTTTGATTCTAACTTAACGTTTACCCGCAGCTTTTATCGCTGGATGTTTTATAAAAAAATGTTAAATGCTAAAAAATATTTCCCATATTATGAAAAGACAACATTTCAAATGACGAATGATTAACACCAGGGTGTGCATGGTCGATTGAACATGACATCTACTCGAAATGATGATGATGAACATCCTTAATTCTTTCTTATAGTCAGTGATCAAATTTTTTTATTAATAATATCTATAATATTATAAGAACATACTTTAACTCATAATGTGGTTTTCATAACAGACAGTTATTATATTTTTTTTAAAGCCTGACTTTACCACCTTTCCGGCTGCCTTCTTATGGTGATTCGTTTTCTGGTGGGGTCGCAGGTCTAACCCAACTAACCTACTTTTCTGGTAGCAACGTGTTTCAGATAGCATTTCGTTTCTGATGGAGTTTTTGTTTTCTGGGGGGTTCGATGTTCTAACCTAACTTACTTTTCTGGTAGCTGATCGTTTCTAATGGAGTTTAATTTTCGGGTCGGAACGCAGGTCCAACCTAAGCCACTTTTCTGGTAGCAGCTCGTTGCTAATGGCATTTCGTTTTCTGGTGGAATCGCAGTTCTAATCCAGCCTAACTTAAAGTAACTCTGTTAGCAACTCGTTTCTGGTCTTTTGATGAATTTATCACACTCCACGGCAAGAAAACCTACCCACCGTGGTCAAGTTGTTTTTGTTATGGCGGGGACTTCGCCCCAAGCCAAATAATTCTCAATAGTAATACATGCACAAACTTTCGTGGTTTTTATATGTCATTAAAACTAAATATTATACGTTATATATTGTATATGGTAAATAAAAATAAATCTACGAGTACTTTTAAAAAATATCAAGAGTGTATTCTCAGATACTTCGTTCCACTATGGATATCAAATATCACCTAAAAAGTATTATGTTAGTCCCTTGCGTCACAATCTCATATTTATTTTTGAAGATGTTTATTTACTTAATTTTATTAAGTCGAAACTTTTTTTTTACATTAAACCTATTAAACTGGTTTGCTTTGGTCCGAATTAGCTGACAATTTAGACAAACGACACTTGTTGCCAACATTTCTCAATATGGATTAACATTGAACTACTCGTGTTTTGTATAAAACTACGCTTAATCTTTTTATTATTCATCATTGCATACTTGAATAATGATCATGGTCATCCTAAATATTATGTTGTTTATTTGAGCATTATTAATAGTTTTGAGAACTTTATAATGTGTCAACACAATGTTTTAATTTTATCTACCATTTATTCATAAATAATTAATTAGCTATTGAACTTGGGGTCAATACGATGGTCTTTCGACAAAAAACCACGGCCAAGGAAATGATTGTCTGTTTGAGATTCTATTCGCTCAATGCGAGAACACGATATTAATGAATATATTACATAATGTGATTCAACACAATCGGTTGCATATGTATGAACGCAATATTAAAACGGAAGCAAACTACCATTGCCGAATGTCGCTACGTTACATAATGTTACTTACCTTTTGTATTGTAATCTGAATTATCTCAAAGCTTTTAATTCGTCCGAAGTTTTAACGTTAATGCGTAAAGCTGCCCAATTTATTGGAATCATTGTTTAATATTCATTATGCATGTTATGTCTTAAAAGTCTTTTAACTAATTAAATAATTTTTGACATTTTAATAAGAATTCATCATGTTAATGGACCAAACCGCGTTGTTCAGTCCAGTTGACACAGGCTATCCACGACATCGTCCTTGTCAGGAATGCGAGGCCATCACGCCTTCTTGGTCAGTCGCGTTCTTTCGTGGCGGTCCTCTTGTGAAACATAATTATTGTTGTTTTAGAATCATTCCGTATTCTGTGCATGTCATTATGATGTCAGTTACGGATAACACCTTGTGATTTATCCTGCGGCCCGCCCCCCTCGAGAAAAGTACTAGTGATTGCAATGGAACTCTTTAAAGCGTAATTATTAACTCGGATGAAGCAATCTTTTGATTGATATTGTTTAAGATGTTCTTAGCTATTTCTTAATTACATTTTAGATTCATATCTTCTTAGAAGTAGGCTTTTATTGTAAAGGCTTGTTTTAATTTATATGATACTACATTTGTGATATCTTACCTAAATTTTGTGCGACTTACTTAAAGTTACGTGAACTTTAAGTTATGAACCGATTGTTTATGGAAATCATATAACAAGCGTCATTATGTGACACATAGGTATATGACGCAACAACATAGGCTTTACGAAATTATCCTACCCCGTTCCGCTTTGATTTTATTTAAATATGTGTTGACCTTTTTAAAACAATTTTACAAAAATGTGTTGATTTATAATTATATCCGCCTACGTAAACATTTCATTCACAATACATTTCATGACCAGGGGCTAAGGACTTTGATATTCTACGTCATGACATCAAGTCGGACGTCACATTAGGAAATATTCTCACACAATAGACAATGACACGTAAGTACTTAATTGTAGCTTCGTGGGCGAGCAATAATAACACTCCAGCAATCAATGTAACGGCGAAAGTGATGTGATGTGATGTTTTCGAATAGACTGTTCGAACTTGTATCGTTTATTTGTGTCCGTTTGTAAAGTTTTACAAGACCAGTGCCCAAGCCTTTGAAAATTATAAAAAGTAAAATAAAATGATTGTAGGATGGAACCCATTGCAAAAGGAAAATATATGAAAAATTAAAGGAAAAATAAATTACGGGCGATATAAGGTCGGGAAGGGGAAGGGGTGAGCTTTTAAGGGTAAACACTTTTCTTTACATGACCTCAAAATGTATGTAAAAAATTCAAATAAACAAGTTGTGGTAAGCAGATCGCCCGTAATTTATTTTTCTTTTATTGTTTGTTATGAATATAACAAACAATAAAACCCAATCTTTCTTTTGCATTGGGTTTCATCCTACTATAATTTAATTTGGTTTCAGAAATTAACGGCTCTGGCATGATATAAAATAACGATCGACCGAATTTATAATCGTGCTTTTACTAATATTACTATATATATTATTTAGTATTTATTTGCTATAGAGGTGTAATGTGTTGCTGCGTCCCTAAGACAGTAATGTAGGCATCGAGACACTTCTTTATTCCGGTACACAAATGCTACATTTCGTATTATACGTAGGGTGGGATTGGTAATCAGGAACACAGACAGGTTACTAGCCCATCACTTACAATGGTTTCGAGGTTTATGGTCGATCCTTTGATGGATTTCTACGATATTCTCAATTAGAAGTAAGAAACAGGGACAGAATGTTAAATTATAATGGCTTTTACACTGAGAGAAAATTCTCGTTTAGTTAACTAAAATATAGTTAATTTTACTAGATTTTATTGTAATATATATGACAGCTAACTGTTTTGTTGACTTTACTAGAAAAATCTGGTAATAGCTTACCAAAATATCTAGCACAGTTAAACATAATGCTGGTACACATCAATACATTTTGGTATCGTGCACATTGCATTCATTTGTATTAATTACATTATTTTTATGAAAAAAATATTGTGCAGTTTACTATTTTTTTTTTATTACAGCAATACTCTATTTTTTACTTTACCTATTATTAGTAGGTAATTGTAACAAGCTTGTGAAAGTAGTAAAGACGTGACAAATTTGTACGACTCGGGCTCTTATGACGACTTAGATGCCTATTCGCCCACTATAAAACAACCCGCCTGCGGGTAAGTCTCCAACTTCAACAATTTTAAGTGGTACAATCGCCCAGCATTGGACTAGAGTAAGGTACTTCTAAAATGAAATAAATGTACGACTTAAAATTAATGAAGGAGGAAGCTCAACTGCGGCGGCTTTTATAGGAGGTGAATTGGCACCTAAGCCATCATACGAGCCGAATAAATCTATCACGTCAACACACGTATATTAAAAACAAGACCAACGTCCCTTTGGGTGTTCAGAGAGTGAACTGGATTCATGGCACAATGCTGGTTTGAAAGCCTGGCTCCGGTGTATGTAGTGCACAATAAACAAGCTTTTTTTTTCAAATGTTTACAATGTTATTCTGTAAGGTGTACCTATGGGTGGGATGCCTGAAATAAATTCAATTACTCGTATTATTATGTTATTTATATATTATTTATTCAAATATTGTCCTTGCTGAAAATGGTTATAATATCTTGAGCGTACTGCAGCAGTGTTGAACTGGATGTCCTTTACAATAATGTTGCATATATCTTTCTACGACTATTACTTGATAACAGTCCACTTTCAGAATTTATCTCTTTTAGTCCCTAAAAATAAAAATAATTGTATTGTACAACAGTGTTATTAAAAAAAGCTTACTAATTTATATTATTGTTATATAGTGCCTATTTAAAAACTTACTGTGTATATAAAAGACCCATTTACTGCTGTGTTTGAAGCACTGTTGGTACTGGTATGCAAATATTGAGGTTGAAGTACTTCAGGTGACCCAACAATACTATAGTCTGGAGTTACGCTTCCTTTTTGTATTGATTTGCTGGACGTAGATAAGAACCACATAAAGTTATATAGAACTATGAAACGAGTTCAATTTACTAAGTTGCAGTGTCAATTTTACACCAACCGCACAAAAACCACAAATTAGAAAGAATATGTGCACAAAAATGTCCCGCCTGCGCACACGACACACGATAAATAAAAATGGCTCGAAAAGTGCGCCACAATCTTTTTGGCAAACGTAAACAACGTTTCGTTTGATGCACGGTATTTATGTTACACAAAACCATTATATGATAACCTTTATTAACGTAAATAGTAGTTCCAACTTTTAGTACAATGGTTAACATAATACGCCTCATTTAATAGTTAGAACCATATTGCTGGTTAATACAAAATACATTGATAGGCACAGTGAAAAATAACCTGGTTAATAGTACTATATGAATCTAGCATATTCTAGCTTAGTTAACTATACTTGCATTCTTTTAGAGATTACAAAAATATTGTAGTTATCAATTGACAGCTAGTAACAACAAACAAATTATACAGGTAGACTTTATAATTATTACAATTTTCTCTTTACAATAATAAAATGTACTTGTAAATAGGTTTAAGTATTGTTTACGAAAAATACGATTACTATAATATTCTGGCATACCCTACAATACGATTATTTGATGTTAAAAGTTAATCTGGTGAAAATAACTTTATTCTGTTTCTTTATACTAGAATGATATTTACGATACGTTCTGGTAGTATTGTTAAAATTATTTTTCT
The DNA here is from genome assembly GCA_947532085.1 of Elegia similella. Taxonomy (NCBI): domain Eukaryota; kingdom Metazoa; phylum Arthropoda; class Insecta; order Lepidoptera; family Pyralidae; genus Elegia; species Elegia similella. The sequence continues at coordinate 17,269,295 of OX383930.1, forward strand.
CCGTGTGTTGTTTCTAATTAACTAATTTTATTTGCACGCAGCTTCGAGTACCACTACGCCAAATCCTGCGGCCCCGCGACCTGACCGTTATCATCGGCAAGAAGCACCTGAAGGTCGGCATCAAAGGCCAGCCCCTCATCATTGACGGCGAACTCGAATCGGACGTGAAGATGGAGGAATCCACCTGGGTGCTCCAGGATGGACGCAATTTACTGGTTAATTTAGAAAAGGTGATTTTTTTTACTATATTTACTTAATTTCACGGAAAGGGACTAAAGCTATAAAGTAGGGCGTTTTGTGGTCAAGGTCTCGGTCAGATCAGAAGGGATCTTAGAATGCAAGTTATCGCAAATTTATGTCCTAGTCTGTTGATATCCTTGGTGATTGCTGCACTTGATTTTTCGTACAAAAAAAAGATTTCAATCAAACTACTGAACGGATTTTGATGAAATTTAAACGGGATAAATTTCAAAGCAACGCTGTCAATCAAATTTTTTTTAAATCGGTTTTAAATGTCGGAATTATGCGGTAGCAAACATTTAAAAAATACAACCGAATTGTATACCCCTTTTTTTGAAGGCGGTTAAAAAGAGCCATAAGTTACGTGATGAAACATTGTCATTTTCAAAATTATAAAAACAAACGCATGAACGAATGTCGAAAATTTTGTCTATTTCAAATATTTTACATGTTCACGGTGTGTATGTCTCATGCCTTTATATTATAACAACATAACATACATATAGTCACGTATTTATTTATTTACAGGGTAGACACCCCAAAGCCATAGGACCAAAAGGCCTCGTTTAGCTTGTTGTTATAACAATAAAAAAAAATGTCGTATTGATTATAACAATAAAAAAGAAAATGCAATGGTTTATTAAATTAAAATGAGGGGGTCTCCATACAAAGAATTTGTTATTTAAGCGTTTTTTGTAGTTAATAAAGCATGATGGTACCCTTTGTGTTCGATCTTGATTTAGATGTTATTTACTGGCTGGATTGATTTTTATATGGCATAAATACGCAATGATGAAGTTAAAAACAATGGGTTGCTGTAAAAAAATGTATGTACCGCAAGGTGGAGACTGGGATTGGACATTTAATCTACATCCGACCTCTGTTATATGTACAATAAGAATTGAACTTCTGACCAGACACGGCAAGGTAGGCCGACCGCCACCGTGATGCCAGCAATTCGGATATTAATTACCAACGAGGTCGTCAGGTAGAATCCATCGACAACGTAATATCATTACTACTACGCTGTTGCATACAAGTGCAATATACGGAATTACTTAATAATTTATAGTAGTTACACACGTTTGCAATAATAATAAAACAGTTATTCAATATAGCTTCATTATGTTCAGAGGCATTCAAGTAATAAGCAGATTCAAAAGAATTCTTATCTCTAACAAGTTTTTTGTCAAATGTCATAAATAAACCTTGTAACACTTTTCTAAAATTGCTCGGTGTAGGTAATTATTTTAAACATAACTTCGTTATTACATGAAATGAAGTGTTCTTGCAGATACCTATTAAAGTTAATGATCAATTTTGTTCTTGGTAACAATGTTGTTTATCTTCTATAGGTAAACAAAATGAACTGGTGGAGTCGGCTGGTAACCACGGACCCTGAAATATCTACTAAGAAAATTAATCCAGGTGAGGCTAACTCAATTTAGTTGGATTGGTGTTTGTTCTGTTGTAAGATTTTATTATTAATTTATTGGAATTCCATTGTTAGAATGTGTGTTCTTTTCTATAGATTACTCAATTACCTCAGTATTTTAAACTAATAGTAGTCGTACGTAATATGTTACCATCTCACCGCGATATGAAAGATTATTAGAAGACACATTGGCTGAAGTTATATGATGAATTTTACATCGCTTACAAAAACAAGCCTTTAAAAGCTATGTCAGGAATACAAAAATTATCTATCAATATTCCAGTTCTTTCAAAGTAATTATGAATTTCAGTAAAAACGAGTTTTTGTCTGATTTAGAAAATTTATTTGAATACCCCTGCTTGACATGATCCGCATGAAATGAGATATAGCTAATTGTACATACATTATTAACTCATGAACAGGGGAAGATAATTTAAAATATAACACCTATTACATATTACGAAATGATTATTGCAGAACCATCCAAATTGTCCGACTTGGATGGAGAAACTCGGGGCTTAGTGGAAAAGATGATGTACGATCAAAGACAAAAGGAGATGGGGCTTCCCACCAGTGACGAACAAAAGAAGCAGGATGTCCTCAAAAAGTAAGTTATTTAAATGTTGATGCAAATGTATTCAATACTAGCTGCCGTGGACACGCCATCGTGAAGTTCGCGTTAACGCTAAAGATTTAATGACATTGAAAAGCTGCATGAACGGTTTTTGGTAGCAAACTAGTCGTGGTAGAGCCAATTGCTGGTAGCAAGAATGGGCCGGCTCGTCCGGGGATGTACCACACTCACAGAAAATCGACGTCTGAGTAGAAGCTTTACCGCTTCTATGCTTCGTCCGGTAAGTGAGAGACCAGGAGGCCCATTCTTCCCTCTCCCCTCCCCATTTTCTTCCTCCAACTCCTTGAAAGGCTGACAGCATACCTGTCACGGCTTTGGCACACCCTAGTGTTGCAGTTGTCCATGGGCATCGGTGATCACTTACCATCAGGTGACCCTGCTGCTCGTTTGCCGTCCTATGCCATAAAAAAAACTAAATTCACAGATGTGACCCATTATATTGATGTCTGATTTAATTCTTACTTTTCTTTTCTGGGTAGTTGTAACAATTTTCATTGACAAGTCCTTTAAAATTGCTAGGCAAAAGACTTTGTTATTCAACAATATGGAAGTTGGAGTATGTATACTTCATATTGTTCTTTTGAATATAACGTGTATTCAAATATTTATAAAGGTATATCGCTTAAAAAATAAATAGGCTGTTACTACCCGCGACTTGGTCCGCGTTGGTTCCGATTTTTATCACGCAATATACCTGGTCTCGGCTCGACCCCTGGCCTCGAATCATCTCAGATGAGGATGCAACCGGAAATACGCAGACAGAAAGATTAAATATCATATTTTATTTCGCAGCGCTCTCGCAATAATGACTTTTAAAGACATTTTTTTGATACCTTGGGTTACATCATTGAGATTTTCGTACGGATCGCTCTTTGTTTTTAAAATCGGTCCAGTTTTTTATCTACTATAACAAACATATAAATACACAAATCTTTTATATTTATAATATCAGTCTAGATATCCAGTAAGACTTAATTTTAAATCAGAAATATTATTGCTGTCAGACCTTAATAAAATCACGGCGTGTAAATGTAGCATACGACCCTATTCCAACTTAAATGCTTAATAACTTTTTGTCTTACACGCCAGATTTCCGTATTTACTGTGTGTATAATATTTTAACACGAACATATCGGTCACACCGTTTAGATATTTAATACATTTTCGATTGGCTACACCTCTTTAAGTTTATGGTTGAGTCTAGCGGTCACTGTCGGCATTTAGCATGATGACTATGAAATGATCCTTCACGCAAAACATGGTTTCTGAATTCTGATGCTCGAAGCAACGTTCAAAGTCGGGGCTTATCTAACTCACCTCAAGAGTCTATTGCATTGTTTGATTTCCAAAAAGTATTAACCGGGAAATGTATGCGATTTAATTAACGCACTTGGCTGATGTCGTGAGCAACAATAGTTCTTACGCATGATAAGCAACCCCGGATGCAGTCTCCACTAGGATTGATAACCAAAGAAATGTTGACAATCCGGGTCGCGAGGACCAAAGAAATGTTAACTATCCACGAACGGACTGTAAACGCTGCAGAAGTAGGTGCGGAAGGCAACGAATTTGGGGCAGCAAGCTTGAAGACTGGTCTTCCAATAAAACGCGCGCTAATCGTTCTTGATTACATTGGCTTCCACTTTCTTCCGAGGTGCTCTTTACTGATCGAAGACAATGAAATATCCTATTAATAATATAATTGCGGTAAAATATCCCAAGCTCCTCCGTGCTTAGGGTGGCACGTTCAGCCATTGGTCCCGGCTGTCTTCATTGATGGCAGTCGTTAGCTTCTCACGTGCGCAAGCGCCGAGCGGTGCTCGCCGATATCGCAAAGGGGATGGTGGCCGATTCTTTAAAATTTTCTGAAAAAGTGTAATGAAATTAGTTTTAAAATGCATCGTAAGTATTATATTTTCGCTATCTTGCCACATGTTGGGAAAACTATTTTTACCCGTCTACAGGTTAAGCTATATCAGATTCCTTAAGGCAGCTTGGAAAATCTGACACTAATATCGTCCACTAACACACGAAAAAGAACAATCGATCCATATTACTTTTTGCCTTTCACCTGCAGCAGAAGTTAGGTCACAGATATACATTTACATAGAAGATGTAAATGAACCTACTTCGCGTGTCCGAACCCCGACCAAGAGTCAAGGTTGGCCGCGGCTGCGCGTAATCGAAAGGCTGCCAAAACTAAATAATCTTTAATATAAAAACAGACTCCAATCAAACTACTGAACCTATTTTGAATCTTATATGGGATCAATTTGTAAGCATATCTTTTCAAACATAAAAATATGTTTTTAATTAATTCATAAATGACGGAGTTACGTAATGCAGTAACAAACATTTAAAAAAAATACAAACGAATGAATAACCCCGTCCTTTTTTTTAAGTCTGTTCAAAATGCCTCGTTGCCTGTTATCTGATAAGGCCTAACAATTTGATCGATTTGCATTTCCCAACACTAAATTTCGCCTGTGACGTCACAGTAGGCGTTAAAAAGTCGGCACGCTTGTTCCATACAAGCGTGACACTTGCGTCATCTAAGTATATATATGGGTTAGGTGCAGGTAGCTTGAAATCGGACATTAGTTAGACTGACCAATGAGTAGTGACTAATGCGTACACTTATGCTATGAACTTTAACATCCATCATCAGTGTTGTTAATGCTGCAATAAGAATTAAATTTTATGCCTTCTATTCGTGTCAAAGACCAATCCATTCGGATTTATAGAATTGAAGGACCAGTCGTAATAATAATTGCATATTTATTCTTTACTAGCTTTTGCCCGCGGCTCCGCCCGCGTCAATGTCGATCCCTCGGGAATAGTACTTTTTCCCGGGATAAAAGGTAGCCTATGTCCTTCTTCGTACTCTAAAGAACTAGTATGCAAAATTTCATGATGATCGGTTCAGTAGTTACGGCGTGAAAGCGTAACAAAGAAACAAACAAACAAACAAACTCACTTTCGCAATTATAATATTAGTAAGGATAGTCATACTTACAATATGCGTCCTGTTGTCAACTGTTGTGTATGATCAGACTTTTATCTAAAATGCTTACTGATGCAGCCCTCCGAAGCGAAGATAGAGGGGGAGATATGGGCGTCATACTCTCCCAGAAATTCCCATTAAGTAAATATGCAGCGCGAAACTTTAAAAGTATTTCTCCCAGAAATCTTCAAAATTTTGAAAATTTTTATATATTTATTAATTTTTCACAAATCATCATCATCATTTCGTGTAGGTGATGGACTATCGACCAAGCACACCCTGTGGTCAGAGTTATTCGGAACCGCCTCTCGGACTCTGACAGGGTTTCTTTAACGACTACCAGATGGCAACGGTTTAACGTGCCGTCCGAAGCACGAAATCATCTTTATTATCAGACAATCAGGTGATTCAAGCCTGCAATGTTCTAAACAAACTGGAAGCAACTAAGCAAAGTATGCTTCCCGTGGGAATCTGATAATATAAGGCACTTTTGAGCACAAATTGAAGCTATCCGTGTGTGTACTTTATTTGGAGCTAAGCTGTACGAATCAATATTTTTCGGCTGAAACCAGAAACTGTTTTCACGAATACCTCTTAAACGGCTGGTGGCACAAAAAAAAAAGACTCAGGTACTTTTCCACTACGTTACGCTCTAATTTTTTATCATTGTCAATTTTCAAAAAGAGATACATTCGGTTGGAGTAACGCACACGTCAGCCACTGCCACTGTATGTTTTTATTAGTCTTCTCGAGATGGGTCTTTGGAGGGCTATTTTTAGGGTTCCCTGCCCAAAGGGTAAAAACGGGACCCTATTATTATGTGGCTCCGCTGTCCATCTTTGTCTGTCTGTCCGCCCGTCTGTCACCAGGCTGTATCTCATGAACCGTGGTAGCTATAGCTACCTAGTATTTCTCTAGCTAGTATTTCTGTTGCCGTTATAACAACAAATAGTAAAAAAACGGAATAAAATAAATATTTAAGGGGGCTCTCATGCAATAGAAATGATCTTTTGCCGTTTTTATAGATAATGGTAAAGAACCAAGGCCAAGTTTTATTTATAAATAGCTTTATATATTATAATAAGGATATAGAGAAAAATTGACAAAGATAGTTTTTCTTTACTCAAACGTCGTTGTCATGCTCCTTTGACTGTTTTTCTCTAGTCTACAAATAAAAATCTCCCACTGACGACTCATCTCAATAAGACATACTTAGCTATTTACATATTATTCACGTCTTGACCCCGACGGGGTAGACAGAACTTAAGGCTATATAAGACCCAAAGGCCTCGTTAAGCGTGTTGGGCATATAGATAGAAAATGGAACCAAAATAATGATAGGTTGCTAACCGCATCACCTATTGACATATAATCTTAGATTTTTACCCAGTCCCTCGACGGGCTTCTACAGGAATGCGCGGTAACAGAAGCAGCTGGATGATAAAACATTCTGTATTTATACAAAACTAGCACGGATGATAAAACACCCTGTATTTTTACCCGACAGCCAAGAAGGGTTATGTGTTTCGCGCGTATCATTTATATTAGTAAATTTCTTTATTTTATTTATTTAGTTATTTGTCTTAGGCAACATTATAAAAGTTTACATAAAATAAACAATTATGGCCCAAATGAATATATACCATAACTTAGAAATATATAAGAATATATAAAAATCTTAAAACTATTAGTCACGTTGAGTCTGCTACGTGCTGCGTGTCATCGGGGTGTCGGGTATCGTGCCGCGAAAACGGAGATACAGAACACCCTTCGGCCAGAAGTTCGCCTCCATGAAGGTTGCCAGCTTCTCCGTCTGGACTCGCAGCACAAACGACGCGAAGTTCACGTTATGGCGCGACTCCAGCTTGACAGTCCTCAGCGTGATGTCTGAAAAAGAACATTACCTAGGTAGTATCTTCTAAACTATTGAATGGATTTCGACATTTAAGGTGACGTTGGTTTGCCACTAAAACTTAGGTGTCCTTAAATAGATTTTTTATTTTAGAAATAATACTAAGTTTTTTAAAAGTATTGCATTTCTTTTTCAGATTCATGGAACAGCATCCTGAAATGGATTTCTCTAAGTGCAAGTTCAACTAAAGAAATTAAATTATATAAATAAGTATTAAGAGGAGTGTATGTCTTAATTTCACCTGCACCGACTTTAAAGGATTAAGAAAAAAAAAACTATTTTTGTTAAGGTGCTAGTTTGATTATGCAGTTTGGCATTACTTGGTATAACATTATAATACCGCCTACGCTACGTGTAAAATTGATTTTTGTTTTTTTAAATAGGTAAGCTGATCGCAATTTTTTGCACAGATTTGCATTTTGATTTATGAATAAATTAAAATACACAATGCAAGTGGTTGTTTATTTTCCCTTTTTGTTTTAAAGTCCCTATTATATTGTCGGTAACTCTTTTTAGGTTCTGCAGTATGGCCTCGATAAGTAGCTAGTTTTGACGTTTCTCAGGTCTTTATTAAAATCCAGCCTCTATTGAAAAGGCATGCATTTAATCATATATCTATCACATATACATTATTAAATTATTAATAATCCATAAGTACATTTAAAAATACTTTTTTTACTGTGAATAATGTCAGAATGTAGGTACATATAACGATTAAAAATATAAAAGAGCTCTTGTTTGTTTGTTAACACTTCACGATTCAAGTATTAAACAAATTTATATGGAGAGAGTAGTTTGAGGCCCGGGGAAGGACATATGGTACCTTTCATCCTGGAAAAAAATCTACATTAACGCATGCGGAGCCTCGGGCAGAAGCTAGTATAATATATTATTTGTAAACTTTTAAATGCCTGATAGAACTTTAATCTTTTTACACCCGAGGACTAACGGTGTGACGCGTGCGGCGGAGCAGGACGTCAAAATCTCAAATAGTCGATCTCTCGATAGTCACTATCGATTGCGTTGCGATAGACTATCGATAGTTTTTCTCGTACGATAATTTTACATGATAACGGTGGAAAAGAGATAGATGATGATGGTGGTAGTGGTGGTGGTGGTGGTGATGATGATAATAATAATATCGGAACGTGACATTTTTCGTGCATGCAGCCGGTGTTCATGGATTAAAAGACTTTGTCACGTCAAAAACATTAGTATCGATAGCTGTTTTGGTGCAATATGTTGGCAACAGTGTAGCGACACCCGGATTGGGGGCCGGCCCAAGCGTGGCAACGTGGAACGGCCGGAATGGCACTGGTTTGAGCAGATGAGCGCGGCCGTCTTTGCGACTGTGCTTTCCCTCTATTAATTTATTTGATCTACATACCTATAGTTTGATATGATTTACCTGATTTGGTTTAGTAATGAGTTCAATTATTTACCTAGAATTTATATTTAATTATTTAAATTAATGTACTATAAAGTAATGTATTTCTGTTAATAAATAAAATAGTAATTTGTATAGGAGTGTTCAAATATTTACGTTAGTTTTATATATATACACAGTTCTAACGTGCTTAAATATAAACATATTTTATTAAATATATGATAGATCGTTTTTTTTTTATACGGACAATTCACACCGATTGAGCTGGCCCCAAAGTAAGTTCGAGACTTGTGTTATGGGATACTAACTCAACGATACTATATTTTATAACAAATACATATATAGATACACAACTAAGACCCAAGCCAATCTGAAAAAGATCATTTTCCATCTTGACCTGGCCGGGGACCCGATCACTCCGTGTCGCAGGCAGGCGTGTTGACCGCTGCGCCACGGAGCCAGTCAATTTTGATTGATAGTATCGAACCTCCATGACGATTACACTATCGATTTTAACTATAGTATTGCTTTGCGATATTTCGTAAAAGATAGGTACTATTATTGACAGTATCGATACTATCGATAGTGACATTTATTTCGATAGTATCGATTGCATTTGTATTGGCAGATGGGTAGTATGAACAACTATAAAGTACATACCCACTATTTTACACCGCAGGTCTGTTTTTAGGAACGATTTGTATATTAATGTTAATTATAACCGTATAATATGATAACCGATACTATTGAAATAAATGTCACTATGGATTGTCAGAACTATCGATAGTATATGTAATATTGCAAAACAATACTATAGATACTATCAATAGTATCGATAGTAAAATCGTTATCGAGGTTCGATAGTATTGGTATATATCAATAGTATTGCACCAAACCAGCTATCGATAGGCCTATCTTTAGTATGGCCTTTATCGATTGAAATATCGATAGTTTGATTATCGTTAGTTCGGCAACACCAATCTCAAACAAATGGCGCAGTATGGTGCCTTTTACTGAGTGGCGATTTAGGGTTCCCAAGGGTAAAAACGTGACCCTATTCATATGGCTCCGCTGTCAGTCTGGCTGTCTGTCCGTCCGTCTGCCACCAAGTTGTATCTCATGAACCGTGATAGACAGTTGTAATTTTTACAGATGATGTATTTCTGTTGCCGCTATAACAACAAATACTAAAACAGAATACAGTATTTAAGGGGATACCACAAAAACGATTTTTTTGCTCATTTTCCCTCGATATTGAAAACGGTAACATGTAGACGCTTAAAATATTCACAGAATATTTAGCTGTTTATTGACTTTAAAAATAAATAATTAAATTAATATTTAAGGGGGGATCCTATACAAAACAACAGACATGTTTTTTCCGTTTTTATAGATAATGGTACGGAATCCTTAGTGCGCGAGTCCGACTCGCACTTGCCCGGGGTTTTTTTTTTGAGCGGTTGTTTGAGATATGTATGACGTTTAATTATGTGACACTACCGATTATACCATACCTATTGTCTTTGTCCATGCCTCAGAAGAATAATATACATAGAAGCCGCATAAAAATAGAAACTGAAAACAGATAGTTGACACGGTATTTTTCTTATGAGCTTTCGCTTATGACAGAATGAGACAAAAACTTCAGTCATTTTCTATTATTTTCATGGTTGTCCCGACTTGAAATGTCAATGGACTCCATTGGACTCCAATTAAATCCGACTAAATTCAAAATAACTTATTACAGTTCAACGTCTGTAATATTAGCATCTTGCCGATTTGATCGGGTTATATATCGACAAAAACATTGCGGCGGAATTGTGATGTCTGCAAATTAAATATAGGATTGTGCTAAAATTCTCACGGAAAAAAGTATTAACCGGTGTTGGGTTGGTGCGTTATCAAATGACCATTATACTAAACAATATCTTGTGCAATGGAGCGATGTAAATCCCATTCAGGACGAACAGAAATAAATTCTGTAAAACATAATTTTCTTCGGTAAGTTTTTCAGTTAAAAGTGCATAATTAAAACCCAAAATACCTCAAAATACAACAATAATATTGTCAATTATATAACGTATTGTATAAATGACAACTTTTATAGGTATTTTGCTTAAAATTATCGTTTTTTCCTTATTTCAAATTAGGTTAGTTTTTTTTGCTAGTGATGTGGTAAAATCACGTATCTACGAGTATATCGATATTTTTTATGACGGTCTTGCTATCAGGGATATTTTTGTTAGTGTTGAGCCATGCAATAGTAATGTAACAAATTGAACCATCATGGTCATTAAACAACCAGCAAAGTGTGCGTCGGACTCGCGCACGAAGGGTTCCGTACCATCCTTACATATAATATTATAAATGTGAAAGTGAGTTTGTTTGTTACGCTTCCACGCCGTAACTTCTGAACCGATCATCATGAAATTTTGCATCATCATCATCACCATTGCACGATCTCTGGAGTACGGAAAAGAACATAGACATAAATTACATCTCAGAATAAGGTACTGTTATCGGGGATAGACATTAACGCGAGCGGAGCAGTGGGCGTAAGCTATAAAAACGCCCGAAATTTTTGTTTGTAATATTTCAACTGTCTCACTATCACGGTTCATGAGATACAGCCTGGTGACAGACAGATGGATATCGGAGTCATATTAGTAGGGTCCTGTTTTTATCCTTTGGGTACGGAACCCTAAAAAGAATCGATTTTTACTAATATGAAGAAAATTATTGTTGAAATTTTATTGCAGCTCCCTGAAGTAAAAGGATAAAAAGGTGTGGATCCGAGGAACTTTCAAGCGACATATTGGACATAAAATGTCATACATACTCGAATTTGTTCAAAATATTTTACTGCCGTGCCGATACATTAATTTCGAATATAAAATTAAATGGAAGCGATTGAAACACGATGCTTTACCTACATTTATATTTGCCGAATTATAAATCAATGGTAATAAGAAAGTTTACGGAAACGGTTTTATTATTTATATTTAAAATTATGAAAAACATATTTTATTTTGGACAGTAATGAAAGTGGGTAAAGTAATCTCTTGTTTTTCTTCACCTCTTGTTTTTCTATTACCAACACTGTGAATTTTTCACAAATAACACACTGGCACTTTTTTACCCTAGTGTAAAAGATTTATAAAATAAAAAATATCACTTCGTATTATGTGTTTCTCTTTACCTACCTGATTATGTTTCCTTTACTGACTGTTCCTCAAAGCTAGCTGGGAAAAGCTTTAGATGGTTTTGGAATATGCTGAATGGCCCATTGATCAAGTGAAAAATATATCTGACCTTATATTACCTTTTGATACATGAGCGCCCCATTGCAATTTAGAGTCTATTGTGATTCCTAAGAAGGTGGTATCATTTACAAAGTCTATTTTACCTTCAACTAGTATGTCAACGTTGGACTGCCTCACATTGGGGACTGTAAATCGAATGCATTGGGTTTTTTGCGCATTCATAGGTAAGGTAGGTAAGTAGGCACTGTTTGAATTTCGAAATAATCGAAAATATGATTGACATCATATTAGGTATTCTGCCGTTCGACCAATACTGGGTAAGGCCTAATGACCAGCAGTAGACAGTAGACGCGCGGTGGGTAAAGTATGGATTTTTTTTTTACCTATTTATCAGATGAAGCCAAGCGGCGCCATGCGATTAGGAGTTATTTAGGTGTATCTTGACGTAACTTTTAAAGTAAAAGCCTCTTTAGCGGCTTTGTGCACTTTTTGGGATGTGTAAAATAGAAAACTCGCGTCAGGACACGTGAATTGATCGAAAATTCGTAAGAAGGACACGGACCTGAGTATGCCGCAAAGGCGAGTTTTCACTTCTGCCGGCACTCCTGGAGTGCAACTAGTTGTTTTTTTTTTTATGAATCGTACTCATTTAACGAATCGATACAACCAGAGTAGAGTACATTTATGACTTTCTTAGGACGAAACATTTAGTCGATAAATATATTTCATCGATATAGTACAACCCTGATCACATCAGTACCCCAGGACAACCTGCACATTTACGCAAATGGCATTGTATATGCATCTCTTTCTGATGCTTTAACAATGCCATAAGTAAAAACAGTGTAGAATATTGTATTTTGTTGTTATTTTAACACGGTTTCTATGCTTTAGTTATTGTTCTGAGGTCCATGCTAACCTCTGCTAACAATACAAAAAAAAAACAAAGCTGTGAGTGACATTGACGGGGACACAAACTACGAAGAAGATACTATTACCGGGGAGTTCTTGGCGGGAATTTCGACGGACTGCACGGTTTTTGTTTTGGATTGTTTTGCAAATTGCTTCTAGTGGACTTTATAATGTGAAATCGGTGTAATTTGGTGTTATAAATGTCCATGTTTATGAACAAAGTGTGGAATAACTAAAATGAAGTGTCATGGTGCGGCTGTAGTGAGATTTACATAGCGGGCTGGTGGTCGCTCGCCTTGCTGCTACTGCGTCTATGATCAAACCAGTGGATTCGTGGGAATTGTCGCCAGGGGCTCCATTGAATCACCGAAATGAATTAAACCACCATTTCGTTGATAACACTTAAAAAATATGAAGGGCTAAAAGGCACAGAAAGCCAAATGCCGTAAAACAAATATGAAAAAAAAAAGTGACATTGACGGCGAAGTACGTCACTGTCATGTCAATTTGAAGTTTAAAGTGCCAGCCGACGTCTACTTGCATCTCACTTGTATACACAATATACATTTATTGCCCACATGCATAGAAAAAATTAATATAAATTTAATTGAATTCAGAACTTATTGCGTACCTACATAATATACAGTCTAAATTTCAGACCGCAACATGGTTAGAACAGTGTATTCCCCTGAACATTGCCTGCAGTACTTGGAGCAATATGCGACGAAAGAATCCTTCGTTATTGGACTTATTTTGGGCCAGGTGGGCTTTTATTTTATTGTTACGGCATAATCTCGTTCGAGTTCTTCCTATAGAAATATAATAGGTTTGCTGTTATAGGCACTTTAAAAAAAACAATGAATGTAAACTTGATGTAAACTTAAATTACAGATTACAAATGCTCGGGAAAACATAATCCATTTAGCTCGAACTCCAGAAGAAAAGCCGCAGGAAAGTGGATCTGAGTCCAGCTATGATAAGGAAAATTATGAAAAAAGGACATTGCTTGGAATTTCTGAAGGTTGGGTAGCAGATCATGCTAAGCATGTCACTCGAATGTTACCTGGTGGCATGTTTGTGCAAGGTAAAATAATTTGATAATTTGCAGGATCAGGTAATCTAAACTAATAGAAAAACAGGTGATTTCATATTTTTACAAAAGAAAATGTATTGGTATGAATTATTTCACTTGTGTTTGTGCAGCAGAGTAACTATACCATCTGGGGCTCATGACAAATTCATTATTATTATTATTAAGCCTTTATTTGCCAACAGTTACAGTTGTTACATATAGTAGTGTTCACTTCATTATTAGCCTTTTGCAGTTGTTGGTGTGTCTTGTGACACAAAAGCCTCCTCCAGCGCTTTCCATCCTCTCTTATTTTAGCTTTGTGGCACCATAGGGGGCCCGCCGTTGTTTTATATTATCACACCATCTTTTCTTCTGCCTCCTTTCGCGTCCACTTCGCGATTTGCTTAGTCCATTTGTTTTTGGTTTCTCTCAATATGTGGCATACCCATCTCTATTTGATAGTTTTAATTTTTTTTTCCACATCTTCCACCTTAGTTATTTTCCTTATATCTCTGGCTCTTTGCCTATCTTTCATTGTAAACCCTAGTGTGCTCCTCTCTATGGCTCTTTGGCATGACAAATTCATAAAATGTGACAAATGATAGTTTGAGTTCAGCTAGAGGCTTCTTGCTGGCTTAGCCCTCACCCCCTGTTCTTTTACTTCTGGCCAGGCCCCTACATTCAGGGATCTGTCGCATTTTGCCAACACTGCTACCCTGTAGATATACCACTGGCTTTGTGCTATATTTCCCTATAATTACTTATTTTCAGGCATCTTCATTACAAGTGATGAAGATATTTTTGAGGATCCAAAATACTTCAGCAAAGTCAAAGCAATATTAAACCATACATATAAAATTTTGAATGCAAATCCACACATGTATGGCAACTGTCCAAACACCAATGAGAGGCTTGTCCTGCATATGTCCACTCAGACAAAGGTGTTAAGTTGCAAGAGTGTGGAAGTGGGAAGTACTGTTAAGACCACAAACATAAAACCTGTGGAGTGGAAGTTTTGGGCTAAGCCCCAGCAGTGGCAGAGATTGGACTGCTATTACGAGTTTGATGATGTTTATCCAGTAATTGTGAAGAAAAGTGGCATATCAGTTAAACAACAATTTCAGGTAACTATTATCTCAGACTTGTTTTATTATTTTTTAACTTACTAAGTACAATATTAGTATTATCGACTTTATTAGTTAGTAAAGGTGCATGTTTAGTGAATTTCCTCCTGTACTGTTTATGAAATCATTTGTTATTACTAATTTTATCTATTCATTGTCATTATAGTATGCTCGCCATACTTTAATTATTCATACTGTTGTAATTATGTATGATAAGGATTTGTCGAAAATTATGTTCATCATATCAAATAAAGAGACATAAAGAGATTTATTTAAATTAGCAAAATTACATACAACTTATTGTTTCATTTGTATACTATGTTCACAGCAAATATTGGAGTCAGCACATAAGACTATAGAAGCCAGTGTCATGTTCATAGATGGAGAACTGAGAGATGGTGCTGAAGCATTAGATCAGCTTATCAAGAAGAAAAAGCCAAAAAATACAACAAAAACGCCAGATGTTCCAAAATCCATGCATGTGTCCTTATTTGTGCCTTTTGTAAGTTCTTTGCATCAATGTTGCAATAGCACAATTTGAGACAATAGATTTCAACAGCCTCAAAAGGATTATTTAACTAATTACTTACTGTGCATTTCAATACGGGTTCTAATTTAAATTTTTTTTCTAGATTAATTTGTAAGATACAAAACATTAGTCAATTGCCATTTTAACTACTATTAGTACAAGGTATTAATTAGTAAAGTCTCAATCTCACAAACATAATATACTTACATGCATTACAGAAGAAAAAACTAGTCATTAAAATATTGTGCCCAAAAAAGTGTTAATTGTCTAATTAATTTAAAAATACTAAGATATTTTTATTATATATCAAATCTTACATTACATTGCATTACATGTAAGTAATCAGAATAATGTTTTAAAATTTTCAGGAAAATTCAATGCCCGAGACAGTTGAGTACTTGGAATGTGATGGTAGCATACACTTTAGTGGGGTAGTGTCGTCCTCCGTGTTCATATGCCCTAAGGCGACTATCAGTGAGGCGATTGCTGCAGTGAAGCAAGACATAATAAGGTCTCTCGCATCCCGCTTCACCATGCATTGCGATGCGTTAATTGATGATAATTTATTGCCAGAAGGTGAGAATATAATGCTTATGCAAAGATTTTATTAAATAAATTCACTACAGTATATGTTATACATTTAATTTCGTAGGTTATCTCTTGAGTTAATAAGAAGCATAACAACCTTCACCTTTATTATAAGTTGCTGTCTTTTGTTTGTGTCTTCTTTTGAGCCTTATCTAGACTTCTACATTTCTACACTAATATTATAAAGAGGAAAGATTTGATTGTTTGTTTGTTTACATTGAATAGGCTCCGAGACTACTGGACTGATTTGTAAATTTCTTTCACCATTAGAATCTTACATTATCCATGATGAGCATAGCAGAATTACCTGTGCGAAGCCAGATACTATTTACTGTTTTACAATTTACCTACAAGTTGACTGAATTGATTTATGATTGTCGCTATCCGACAATCATAATTCATAACATGCAATAGCTATATTTATTTTCTTCGCCTTATAAAAACAAAAAAGCTTTGTATTTTAAGGCAAATATTTGGCAAGGAAATTTGTAAATAGAAAATGAATGCAAAACTGTCTACATTAAGATTCATACTTTTTAAAGTAAATGTTAATGTGATTGTATTACTTAACATTAGGTAACGTTACCTTGACATTTAAAAAGATATATTCAGTGAATCATTGTAGCAAAATTTATTACAGAAAAGGTGTGTTTCAATGAGCCACCCCGTCGTGTCCTTGTGCCGGTTGGGACATTGTACCTCTGCGACTACCTGTTCCCTGGGGAGGCCCCCGCTGAGGCGTTACTGTCGGTGCGAGAGTTGCTGGACCTGCAGATAACTGAGACCGATGTTGTGTGTGATGTTGAAACTCCTGCAGGTACCATGTCTTTCATATTTTCACTGTTTAAAAGGAAGTAAGCATATTTTACTAAAATGAAAAATCTCACAGTTCTTCGTTGTTGAGTCTTTGACATAGTATTCAATTATAATTTTTTATATTTAGCACTTTCGCCAGGTATGGAGAGAATTTACATTTACATATTAATTAAATCATTGTCCTTTACGGGATAGACAGAGCCAGATTATTTTTGCATCATGCGGACACTTCTGGTGGCGCATGAGACAAATTTTGTTTTTGTATAGGAACGACTATTAATTCACAGTCCCAGTTACCCTTAGTTGGGGCGAATCGAATGGGATAGACTTCCATTCCAATTCTTACACGCCGACAGCGGTGATGAATGGGACAAATATGTTATTTCATCTACTGAGCTGAATTTGATGAATTTTTTAAAGGAAATCCAATTTGAATACCCTGTCAAATAAAAAATTAATTGGTAAAAACGGTCCACAAATTAATGAAAAGTAGGTGAACAAAGTAAATATCTGAACAGGTTACTGGGGACGAAATAACATATTTGTCCTATTCCCTTACACAGGTGGCAAATGTTAATTGAAATGGAAGACTGTTCCCTTCGCCTCTAGCGCCGCTGGGGGCAACTAGGACTGTGAACTAATAGTCATTCCGATACATCACCAGTGGTGGCACTGGCACAAATAAAAAATAAAAATAGGTTCAAAGAGGAATAAGAGTTTGCTACACATATAAGCGGGCCAGCATTGTCTGTTCAGCAGTATTTGTGGAAAAAAAGCCGACGCTTCATTTGGCTTGTACCAATCGTTTGTTCTTTCGGGTCCGATTGGCTCTTACACAATTTAAGCACTACAGAGGAAAAAAATACTAGCACTGAATTAATTGCTAAAAACTGGCTAAAACTAGATCGATTTTCGAACATTCATCTACATATACTCAATTTAACCTTTCCGTCCTGCCTATGTGCGTAGCAACCTTAACTTAGCCTGTAGCCATAAGACCTAAAGGTCACATTTATCGTGTTCGTGGACTTGTAGTTGGAAAACGGAATCAAAATATTAATGGGTTTCTAGTCGCATCGCCTATTGATATCGTTCTTCAGACTTTAGCCTATATTCACGATCGACTTACGATCTGTGGCAGGAAAAGCAACTGGTGCATTCTACGCTTTATACCTGGAATGGCATGGAAGATAGATAAAGAACTAAGGCTTTAGTGATGTATGAAGTCGCTTTGTTCTTTTTTTGCATTGTAAATGTATTTATCAATAACTGGCATACACACTCTCTATTTTCGATCAACAATACCAACATTGTTGATCGATGCCCTCTACATTTATATTAGAGTCCTTATAGTAATTATATTTAATTTATGACCATTTGTTTTTAGATACTTCAGAGTTCGACGCTTTAGACCGAGACACAAGCAGCGAGGAGCTCCTGGCTACGCCACAGGAAGCCAGCCAGTTCATGTACATCACTGGGATCTGCTTCGCGATGTTGGTCCTCATTGTCTCCATAATCATACATTACTATGACAGTATAGTTCTGGTCATCGGCAAACTACTTGCGAAGTCCTGAAAATATAGGTGCTGCTTGTCATACTAGGTTAGTTTTCTTTTAGGAACATAGCACACATGGCAGTTTTAGTATGAACGATCGCAAGTTTAGTAGAAATGCAGCAACTTAAGGCAAATGTTAAAATTGCAAGGATTATGTAAAGGACAGTTTGTAAACTGTCCTTTACATAATCCTATTATTACTATTATTGTCCTATTATTAATCCTATTATTGTTACTTACTGTAGTAAGTGACAATCGTAAACTGCGAGTGACATTATTATTATTTACTCGTATTTTCGGAGCGCTCAGATTCTCATGTCAATTTTTAACAGAGCGAGAGTAACTGAAGATTGTAACCACCCCACACCCTCTCGGTTTGAGGTCTGAATGCATATTTCTTATTGGCATAAAATATATTATGTAATAATATGATATGATTGGTATAGAAATATTTCGCATAAAACTTGTCACGCATTAAAATTTGTATAAAAATGTTGCCTTACAAGCTTTATGCCAAAGAAACCGTTATGCGTATCAATCTTTATGCATTCAGACACCAAACCCACCCCCTGAATCAGATGGGATCGAAATTTTTACTCTATCGGAAAGTTCCATTGACAAATTTGTCATGATTTCAAATGTAATAGTTATGCACGCCACTGCCGAAAAGTGTAGTAGGAGTTGCTACACTTTGATTACGGATGTACAAATTCGTTAAATTACTGCATTTCTGTATTTTAGCTTCTGTGATTCGCTTGTAGTTTTAGCACAGTCATAAGTATTAGTATGTATACACATCGGTTCTTAAGACTTAAGGGGTTATTTATTTATTACGTAAGACTATTTAGGGGGAAGGGGTGTCAACCATGTCTTATTTGTTCTTACAAGAGGGTGGGAGGCGTTTTGATAGTTCTTGCGTAAGTTTATAGATGTTTAAAAGAGGACTACAATTGTAATGCTCGCGACTGTACAGAGAGAGACGAATTCCAAATTTCCAGCTACGTTCCAACCATTGACGCTGGTGTTTGGGGCTAAAATTATCTAGTTCGCAGAGGTTTAAAAGTGGACAACAACTGTATTTACAGATTTAATACAATTGTATTAATGCTTGTGACTGTACAGGGGCTATGTTCCAACCATTAAGAGGAAACAATAAGGTCGAGAAAATTTAAATATATATTCCATAGGTATTTATAAATATATTGCTGTTAAGCCTCCCCCCCGTAGTGTTTGATAGAGACAACTACGGCTCGGACCGAAAATACCTATGAAAAGTACACAAATTAACGCTTCGTAGTCGCCTGACTTCTCCTCCAAAAGTTAATCGATTTAATTTCTATTTTCATTCAAAATTTAAAATCAGCTATGGCTTTGTGCCTACGCTTTTTTTCTAATATAATCACGACTTTGTTTTGACAGAACCGTTGTTTGAATACAACGGAAATTCTAACAATTGTTTCAGGTTTTTGACGATTCATACCTCTTTAAATAATCCAATTATAAAAAAAATATAACATAGGAACATGCAAATATATCCATATATTTCTTTTGTGAAAAATCATTGCTCTACTGGTACTATCTAGCAAGGAATCAGGGGACTACGCTTGTATGGAAATCCTATTTCCTCTTAACGCTGGTGTTTAGGGCTAAAATTATCTTGTGTGCTGTACGTTACTAGATTTTTTTTTACTTAATAAAGACTTGATTTATGTAATATGTATTATTGTAATATTTTTGTTGAGTTGAATAACGAAGATAATATTTTCCAGGAAAAGGATTGCATTTTAAAAGACTGTTGCAATTTGATAATTCTGATTTAATTATGTGTGAATATTAGACTTTTTTTAATATAAATAATATGTGCTTGTATCGTTATGACTTGTTATCTAATTACTTACGAACCCTTATTGCCTTTAAAATAATAATAAGTCCCCGTGGATTTATATTTTGCTAAAAACAACAAATTGCATTGGCACACGCGTCCGTGTTGAAGCGGTATTGCTTTTTATTCAATGAAATACTAAAGTTTATTAGAATGACATCATCATTTAAGTATGAAAATAATATAGAGGAAGACTTGATTTTTTATGCAATACACTATGCCTTATAATCCGCATGTTTAATAATTTTATAATTCAAGAATAATAAAATATGTAAGAGGCATTATGAGTGACAGAGAGAAACATATCTCTTAGAGTCAATTTATACTAGCGCAAGAATAACTGAAGAAAAAATAAACGAAGCGATGTTAAAAAAAAAAACACCTCAACATCGTAATGGTTATTTTCCTCTGAGATCCAGAAGCGTATAATTCGCGCACAATCGCGCAATATTTTCTATCTCACAAGAAACATAAGCATTACGATGTTGAGTTAAAAGTGAGTTTGCCATAATAACACCGCTTTGCTTCGTTTCGACCCTTAATGTACATGCATTTTTGTTTTGGACCAAGAATTAATATGTGTATGGTCGTTACATTTTTGTTTTTATTTGAATTGTGATAATGATTAAGAGGTTGGGATTATTTTTTCATTCAATATATTTATTTATGTACAGAAACGGTTGTATTACTTATTTGAAAGTGCCCCTTAGTGAAAGTATGTATGTCGAAGTAATAATGATAAGAGTTGTATTAGACAGACATTTGTTTTAGACATCTTTTTAGGGTTCCGTACCCAAAGGGTGAAAACGGGACCCTATTACCAAGCTCCCGCTGTCCGTTCGTTCGTCGTCTGTTGAAAACGTAATAGGCAGACACTTGATTTATTTTTTTACAGAATGTCTATCTATTGCCGCTATGACAACAAATAGATATTATCGCAAAATAAAATTTAAAGATTTTAAATCACTTCACTTATTACGGTTATATCGCGTTTATTACATTATTTTTACTCGTAACGTTTCGAAAACTTTACAGTTTTCATGTTCGCAGGTAGACTAAGTTGATAATTGTGTTTTATGAACTGCGAAACTACCGCCTAATTACGTTATTTGCTCACGGTGTCTGAAGGTCTTTCTTCATGTGAGCAATATCTAAGTATATGTTCTATAATACGGGTACCAATGCTTCTCTTTGTTTGCCCAATGTATGATAAACCACACTCACTGTCAATTCTTGTAATGTGATATTAGATTTTACAGGTCTTTCTTTATTATTTAATGAATTGGCTGCTAGTGCTAATTTCTTTTTGATAATTTTTTTTTTCTAAAAAACAGTTCAGTAGTTTTTGAGTTCAATCACACAATCTAATATTTTAAACACAAAATGCAAGTGAAGCGTCTCCATTTCAGCTTGTGCAAAAATTCTTTCGTTTATCAGGTGTGTCACTGCCAGGGTTGCCTGTCTCACTCGTGTCTGTATCGCAAACATACCTAAACCGAACAAATCCGGCAGAGACGACACGCGTTTGGTTATATCAAGGGTTATATGTGTTCACCGACTTCAACGAATTTTGAATCGTTTGTTTAGAGCTATAAGTATTAAATTGGCTTGCTGTAGGTATATAAACTAAAAGGTGCTGCGTTCAGACGCGAGATAAATTACACCGTATTGCTAACTACATGGAATTGATATTTCTTTATTTGAATTGCAGAGTGCGACTTCGTACGTAAGTACTTATTCGGTGCCACAGTCACATAATATAAAACTCGTCAAATAGACCGATTCAAAATCATGATGTCCGTGGGGCATTATTTTTGTTGTATCTTTTTTAATAGTTACTCTATTACAAATGTACTTTTCCAGACGTCGGATATTCTTTTATTAACAGGCTAATGTTAGTATCAGGTCTAAAAGGGCTTAACATATGTAGTTACTTTCCGAAGCACGGAAGGGGGCAACTTGGAAGACTAAGAAAACTTGGGCAAAAGTGTATGCACTTCAGTATCGTCACGGTAATCGTTAATCTAAATTTCATTTGATTTTTAGGGTTCCGTACCTCAAAAGGAAAAAACGGAACCCTTATATCACTCGGTTGTCCGTCTGTCTGTCAAGACCTTTTTTCTCAGGAATCATTATTTTAATTGAGAAGTTTGATAAATGAAAAACGCGTTCATTTATCAAACTTCTCAATTAAAATATGCAGCTCAGCTGGTTATGCCGCAAATTTTCGTGTTTTTTTCGACATTCGCAAGGGAATCAAAAACTACAGGCAAAAGCTTCCCATGCACTCAGAATCTTGAATCAAAATTTGGTACGAAGCAACGTCATATAGCACAGCTATAGGAAAAATTGCGAAAAGTATAAATTTTTAGTTACAACATATAATAAAAATATGGTTAAATAATTTTTTGACATTTGCAAGGGAATCAAACCTTACAGGGTATTTCCTGTGAACTCAGAATCTTGAAATTTGGTACGGAACAACAGCTTATGGCACAGATAAAAGGAAAAATTGTAAAAAGCATCAATTTTAAGTTACATCATATAATAAAAATATTTTTAATATTTTCAAATTATATTAATAATCCCTTAGAGCGCGAGTCCGACTCTCACTTAGCCGTTTTTTTTTCGTATAACCGTGGAGATGGTACATAGATACTTTTATTGTTGAAATTTGTTGCTCCAGTAAAGACCTCAATCATACAATGTCAAATCCAACATTACATTCAAGATATTAGATACATTTTGGTCCTTCTAACCGAAATCCTTTACAAAACAAGCTTAAAAGCATCTGATATCGATTTATTTAAGCCATCTGTTTATGTATCTGTAATTTATTCTTGCTTCGCTAGATGCCACTAGTATCGTGTTCACTCTTGTTATTATAATCCGGCCAAATTAAGAGTCAACCACAACATTTGCTCGTCTTTACAGTCGAACAGGTACTAGTCCCCTAGTGTAAAAGAGAAGTCGACAATGATGACGAGCACTTCAGTGAATTGGCGTTTCGTTGTTGATAATGCGATCTCCATCACACCTTTTCTACATTCTACATGTCATTCATACTCGAGGAATGACTGAGTCGGTTAGGTGCTCAAAAAAGTGTTATGATTGTGTTCTAATCGTGTCGTAATTTAATGATGTAGTGTTGTCGATAAACAAGTAAATTAATATGTAACCATAAATTCTTGTGACAGACAAGGTATGCCTTTCGGATTTAATTACGTTGCGTGATAAGTTAATTCAATGAACCGGTTTTTATGTCAGTTGGTATTTGGTATCGTGATATCTCGTTGGCGACGATACTTTGTTTACAATGGAGTTTTCACTTGGTAAACTGAAGAATATTTTAAACACGAAGAGGGACAATCAGCTGGCGGGTAGTGGGAGCTTGGAGCCGGAAATCGGGTTCAAATTGGCGCTGCATCCTGTGGCTAAAACTTTATATGTGACTGTAATTGGTGCTCGACACCTTCCATCCTTGTTTGGATTGAGCCGAGCCCATGGATATGTTGTAAAAGTAAGTACAAAATTTGAAATAAATGGACTTACTTACTTAGGACTTACTTAGATATAATACCTATTCAAAATAATTTATATAAAATGAGATTGAAAGTCTTCATCTTCATTTATGAATATTTAAAACTGGTTTAATCAAAATAAGTAAATAATTCCTGTTAATCAGGAGCCTAAATACATACTTACCTACTTGTTTTATACAGCCTACTAGGTAAATAAGTAAGTAATTTTTTGACACGTTCGCTGCTGGAATTTATATAACAATGCGTTTTCATTTTCTAACATTTCATTGTCTGACTATGAGTATAGGTATTTCATTAGTTTAGTTTGTGTAAATTTAGGATTTAATTGCCAAAACCAATCAGGTGTTTCCAGTGGCGTAGCTTGTTCTAGTGAAGCCTTAGGTATATCGACATTTGTCTGGGGCCCTTGAATCTTGCTATAGAAGTTTAAAATATTGAAAAAAAAAAAACTTTGATGGTACTATGGTCTATGTACTATGGATCAAAATCACAAAACATACTCTAGTATAGAGGATGGTTACAGGAAGCCTAGGAAGCGTCGGTTTGCAAAGAAATGTTCGATAGAAGCGCAAAATATGGTCGTTAATAAAGGAATGGGAAGACCTATGCCCAGCCCATCAGCATAGGTATGTTAGTAAACAATACACGTTCGGTCGGGGGTCCTGTAGCCCGGGGCCCCTCATTGATACCGCTGATACTACGACGGTTGCTACGTCCCTGGGTCTTTCTCCAAAGTGTCTGTAATCAATGGCCCATGACATCTACAGAGTTTGGCACACATTTAGACCTTAATTCTTTTTTCGGTGAAGTCGAAAACCAAACAATATGATAATATTGAACTGGGCTCCCATTTTACTTATACATTTAATTTAAAACTTAATAACGAACACGAAATTGGCGGACTCACCTAAAGCCTTTTATCATTTTCACATAGATTTTCACATAGATCTATGTTTTTGAAGAGATGTAACTTTTTTCAATATATAGGCACCTATGTTATTATTTAAAATGAAAGGGTAATTTACGTTTTATAAAATTGTGTTGAAGAAATAAGAAATTATTTCTCTTATGATTTTGTAAGGCGCTATAAGTGTTACTCAATAAAATTTAGTACCTAAATGAAGAACAAAACCAAATCTAAACAAAATCTAGGTCATTTGGAAGTGAATGAGGTTTGATCCATAATGCTATATGTCAGTCGCAAAAATAATTGTTTTTGGATGTTAATATTTAAACTTATTTAACTAATTCTAAATAGGTATACAGGTTAGTATTTACGACATGTTGCGTTAAAAATGTAACAGAAAACCATCCTTCGTCAACGCAACTTGCTTCGTCAAATATTTTGCAGGAATGTTAATGCTTCTTCAAGAATTTAAGTTTATCTTGTACAAGTTTCGTCCAAAAATGTTAATCAGAAAGTCCACCCCGCCCCGCATTGTACCCGGTCCAAAAGTTCCCATTACCTCGTTGAATCGCCATGGAAATCCTTTGGACTAAATACGATGCGGAGCGACTATCGTTAGTATAGGTATTCGGTAATGCGTTGGCCTAACTCTCTTATAAATGCCCTAGCCTCTGCTATGTACAGAATCTAAAAATACTCCAAACTTGGAAATCTGTCAGGTAATGTTCACGGATATGTTCACTCAGGCGTACTAATACCAATAAGTAATTATTAGGTACAGGCATTTAGACATTTTTGAGGAATAATAAAACTCACTAACATACAGGAACCCTGAAAGTATAAAGTTAGTAGGTAGGTATACCTACTATATAATACGACTCAATCACCATTTATAAGGTACCTATTTATAGACTGGTACCTAGTTAAGTGCAAGAAATTAAACTTGAATTGACGCAGTCGGTATGCGAGCATAACTAGTAGGTACCTAGCAGAGATACACTAACGAACATCCGTCTAATTGTTTTACTAATTAAGGCCAGTGGTAACAGTCTGTGCTTACCGATTGTTTATGAAAAGGTACGTATTATGCGTTAACAACAGTCAACAAGTCCTCGCCGTTGTCGCATTTGTGAATAGCCTGTGAACTATATGAACTTCGCTCTCATGTGTACATATGGCATATTTACCTGCGCAGTAGCCACTACTACACCGTTTCCTGTTCACAAGCTCCATATAAACGCATTTGACATAGCTTAACGACAGCCATCTATCTAATACTGACATACAAGGGTTTAACGTGGTTTTCGAAAACGAGGATATCGAGAAATCGAGATATTAGAAATGCCATTTGAGATCACCAATCCCAGCGGCCCAACATGGGTAAGCCATGTTTAACAACCTCGGGCAAAGGCGTTGCCAAGGTGGGGCAGAAAGGGGCTTAAATTATGTACTTAGGTACCTACTTATGCCCACTGTTAACAGTGTTGTCCTTCGGTTTGAAGAGTTTGTAAGTGTCGTACGACGACATGAGGATGGAAATATTTTTGTCATACTTTTGATAGACACTTCTGAATGTGCTCCTACTGCCGTCTTGCTCATTATTGCCGTGCGTACGCGCATAGACGTCGTAATTGAAGGTTTATTAGAGGCGCGTGTTGTAGTTTATTTATAGCAGGATTACCAGTTTCAAATTTATGCGCAGTATGTTCACCGACGAGCATTTTAACGTGCATTCCGTTAGTAGGACTTCTGTTGCGCTTTATGTCATTACAAGAATTGAATACATTTAAAGCTCTGGCTTCATCTGGCTCTCTTTACCTTTTTTACTTATATAACTGATTACCATGTTCCTTCGGGGTTTAGGGGCCATTCATTTATTACGTATATGACGATTTTTGCCTGTTTTTGACCATCTCCACCAAGGAATTCCGTCATCCCCTGTATGTTTTGCGTCTGAACATTTTCTATGAAAGGGACGCGGAAGCGACATGTCCGTGGCCCGTCCTAGTTTTACGTCATTTCTGTGTGTCTTACCCCTAAGGGATGTAAGTATTACTTGTTGAAAAATCCATTATCTATAGGCTTTCGCTTTTTGAAACCGGCTAAAAGTGGGGCAAATAGTAGAAGTATTATGTCATTGAGCTTATCAGTGATATGCGATAAGCTCAGCTGTCAGTAATTGTGAATTCATACAAATTTATCGAAACTGCCGTATTTTATCACTGATATCGTTTCTTATCGCAGGATCATTTGCTATGCAAAGTAAAATGGTTGCAGTTCTGAGTTCAGATATTATTGTTTATTCTGAATTGACGGTTTCAAAAATGTTAACATAAGTATAAAGGTTCCTATGTACGTACGTACAAAAGAGTCTACGTAACTCTTAAGTTATCGAAACAACGTTTGTATAGGTATTCTTCGTAGTGCTATCTATATAAGATCTTTTGAAAAATATATATTTAGTGCCAAGCTTTAATTCAAACTGTTAAAGCTCGATGGTCTAGTAAGTTTTTAGTATTATTGGTAGCGATTACGTAAGAACAGCAACTCCTAACGCGGGGACCGCGTTAGGAGTTGCTGTATTTCGAGTAAAAATAAAAATGTTTCGAGCTCCTCCATGCTTCAGAAGGCACGTTAAGCCGTTGGTCCCACTGTCATCATTGATGGCAGTCGTAAAGCTTCAAACTTTAAGTCTCCTCAGTTATGTCAGGAAACGCGTGTGGGTGGTTCAATATAATTGGAACTCACAGACTCAAACACGCAGCAAGATATATAAAAGCTTCACGTTCATTTAAAAGAAGTCTTCATCTCAATTTTTTTCTTGTTAATAATTTATTTATTGTTCTATGGTAATGGTAGCAATTATTAGTGATTTAGCCTCCGGGACGTTGAGTTGGTGGTATGGTTCACTAGTCTCCCTATCCGTTTGAGTTACTCGTCTTATTTTTTGTTATAGTTTTTCGTGTGTGTAAGTGGCCAACACTGGTGTCAGATTTATCGAGCTATATACCGAGCCGTTTGAAGCAGTTAGAATGCTGCGGACGGCAGTACTTTACTAAGTGACATGGGTAGAGTAACCAGATATCGGTAAAGTGCGAGGTAGAGTAGAGACGAATTCGGTATTTAGGTACTATAAAAAGGATAACTTAGGATAGATATGACTTTTTATAGTAAATACGTGCAATAGGCTATCTAAACTGATATTCTTAGCAATTTACTACGGTTCACAATCGTGTTCGGTCGTAGCAAAGGACCAAAAGTACATTTCTTGAAAGGATGAATATAATAAAAAAGAAACTAAACAATACATTACTGTTTAGCTTAAGTAGGTACCATGTGTGACAACAAAGACCGTCTTCCACTACCGTAAACGTAATGCACAATGAAATTCTTATTTTGATCACAGAGCTGATGATGCACATTTTTTGTACGTTGTACCTACCTACAAAATCGTGGTGTCCCATGCATATAAAATTCAAATTCAAAAACATTTATTTAACATAGGTCATTTGGACACTTATTAATTGTCATATATTTTCAACTGAGAATTGTTGACGTCAGTAATTTACTTATGGATAAGTTTAATGCCGCTTCCAAAGCGGAGTGCAGAAGAAGCGGCAACAAACTGTACAGCGCATTTTCTCCAATCGACGTCAACTTACAATTTTAGTTTATCTTTAAAACTAGGTATGTGGACTGAGTATACATTGTCCTTATTGTAGTCATTATAAATTTAATTTAAAAAAAATAAAATATGTTTAAAAAAATAATATAAAAAAAATATGTCAAAATATTGAAATTATATAATGTCATTTTTAAAAATATTTTGTACCGAATGTACCAAATATATAGTCATATATACAAAACTACGAGGTGTCTGCGCCAAGCTCAAGCCCAATATTATTGTCATTCAGGAAATCTTTAGTACTATCATAGGCCTTTTTACAAAGTAACTGTTTTACATAACCTTTGAATTTTCTATCAGGCATATCTAGGATTGGTTTTGATAACTTGTTATAAAAACGTATACAGTTCCCCATGAACGAATCACTAACTCTGCAAAGCCGATACCGCGGTAGAAATAATTTATGATCGTTACGCAAGGGTCTATCTCTTACATCACAATTTTTTTTGAATGACGAAATATTTTTCCTTACGTGCATTATGTTCTCGAGTATATACTGTGAGGCTACCGTTAAAATATTTATGTCTTTGAACAAATCTCTGAGCGAATCCCTCGAGTTCAAGCCGTAGATGGCACGGATTGCCCTTTTTTGTAATATAAAAATAGTTTGAATGTCGGTTGCATTTCCCCAGAGAAGTAATCCATATGACATTAAACTATGAAAATAGCTAAAATATACAAGCCTAGCAGTTGCCACATCATATGCTGCGGAACTAAGTCTATTCGAAAGTTTTGATACATGAGCGCCCCATTGCAATTTAGAGTCTATTGTGATTCCTAAGAAGGTGGTATCATTTACAAAGTCTAGTATTTTACCTTCAACTAGTATGTCAACGTTGGACTGCCTCACATTGGGGACTGTAAATCGAATGCATTGGGTTTTTTGCGCATTCATCAAGAGATTGTTGACTGAGAACCAATTTGAGATGGCAGATAGAGTGTTATTTGTAGCTTGAACGTCTTCGCTAGCGCGGTCCAACTTGAATATTAGAGACGTGTCATCCGCAAATAACACTATTCCAGCTTGTTTTTCAACCATATAAGGCAGGTCGTTGACATAAACTAAGAAAAGGAATGGGCCTAAAATGGATCCTTGGGGCACACCTATTTTTAAGTTAGTTCCTTTAGACTTTGTGTAATTTATTTCGACTGTCTGAAGCCTATTTTTTAAATATGATTGTATCAATTCAATGGACTTGTTTTCAAACCCGTATTGCCGGAGCTTGAGCAAAAGTGTCTGATGATCAACGCAATCAAATGCTTTTGAGAGATCACAAAATGCACCAATGGCATCCTGTGAATTCTCCCATGCGTTATAGATATGAGTAATTAGGGCTACTCCCGCATCAGTGGTCGACTTTCCGCCAGTAAAGCCAAATTGTTGGCTATGGAAAATGTTGTGGTTCTTAAAGTAAAGCTGCATTTGTTTAAGCATTATCTTTTCAAACACCTTGCTCAATACCGGCAAAATGGAAATAGGTCTATAATTACTAGGGTCTGACTTTTCTCCTTTCTTAAACAAGGGTAATAATTTACTGCATTTCATTAAATCAGGAAATATACCTTCATTAACGCATTCATTAAATATAAATGCTAAATCAGCAGCAATAATACTTATAATATGGCTCACAATACTGACAGACATTCCCCAGTGATCTTCAGATTTTTTAAGATGTAGCTCTTTGAATGCATCGACTATATCACTGGGGCAAATATGGTAAAATTTAAATTTAGCACTACAAAGAGGAACATTATTTCTAAGTAGGTCTTCAGCTTTATATTTAGAAGAATTTATATTAGAAGTAAGGTCTAAGGGGATGTTGGTAAAAAAGTCCTCAACAACTTGTACTATTTTTTTAGTTGAGGTATTAATTTTATTGCCGCATTTAATTTGACTAATGTGGTTTTTAGATTTAATTTTACCAGTTTCTTTATTTATTACATTCCATGTTTCTTTTATTTTATTGGGAGCCTCATTTATTTTCCTACTAATATAAAAGGATTTAGCCAGTTTACAAACTTTTTTAAACGTTTTAGAATAATTTCTAACATATTCAGTAAAATTACTATTAAAATTATATTGCTTTTGGGCATAAAGATCAAAAAGCTTTTCTCTGCTTATATAAATTCCCGTAGTAGCCCACTGACTAAATTGTAACTTATTACGGACATTTACTTGTTTTTGTTTTAGTGATTTTGTATATTCCGTAAAAACTGTTTTGAATAATGAATTGTAGTGGTCATCCGGGTTATTCCCTTTGTACACAACTGAACTTAATTTATTTCCTAAACTGGTTTTAAGTTTACATATGCTTTTAGAAGTGATAGGCCTACAAAAAAAAATTTCTTGACTAATTGGTTCCTTAATTTCTTTTGCAAAAGATGTGAATTGACCAGTATGGTCCGAAGGCAGTTTGGTAATAATAAATTTATTAAGATATTTATTTTCACAAAAGAAATTATCAAGACAAGTTGCAGATGAGGCAGTGATCCGAGTTGGTTCGCAAAAAACATTGACTAAATTATAACTCTTGAATAGATTTAAGATTTGAGTACTTTTAGCTATATATAAGTATTTGAAGTAAAGGCCTTTTGTTTTTATTAAATAGGGTCCTTTTTTTAGAGTGTATGATGTGTCATATTTATCATCATGATCTAAATAAAATAATTTGGCTAAAAAAATACTTAAAAAAATGAAAATTACGGATTTTTGTGCTTCAAATAACTGGAAATAACCTAGATGACTCTCAGTAGGCTTTTTAGATTTTAAAAATTAAACCATTTGTTTGATATTTTACCTACTAATATTAGGCAAATAAATAATGCTTTGAAATTATTTACAGGTAAAAGTTTTCCCGGGGGACAGCAAATTCGAAACCACGCTACAGGAAAGTTCATGGCCCATATGGAATGAAGATTTCAAGTTCCAGCTAAAGCAAAAAGATGCGAAGAATCAAAAAAACGACCTTCAATCTTTAGTCGCCGGCCATTTTTTATCGCTGACAATTTATGCTGTACTGGAACCGGCAAAACAAGAATCAGAAAAGCGAAAATGTAAATCAGATTCGAAAAGTTCTAAAGTTGCGACTCAAGAGGAGCCGAAAGCGAAGGGAGGTTTTCTAGAGAAGACTTTCAATAGTTTCAAATCTACTAAAGCGGAGGCTGCGTTACAAAAATCCGTTTTGGAGAAACGCAGGACGCTCGGCGCAGCGACATGGAATTTCGATTCCAAATTGTTCCAGAATGACCTGAAGAATGGGTTGATCGGTACTCCAGATGTTTGGCGGCCCATCAATGCGATTGCGAGTGGGTTGGCTGCTTCCGATTCACGGGTATGTACAACCATTCATCTTAAGAGGCTTAGACCGGGCCCTGTTTAATAAAGATAACAAATTGTAAATTGTAATTGTATTTTACAATTAACAATTCTACAAGTTTCTGTTTAATAAAGATTACGACTTACAAATTTACAATGGTGGAAAATCTACAAAATTGTAAAATTGTACCTACAATTTTACATATTTCTGTTTAATAAACATTTTCTCTTTACATGTGACAATTTACATATTTGGAGGAAAAACTGGTTTATTGAACTCATAATTGTAATTACAAGCTTACATATTTTGTAAATTGTAGTACAATTCCGACAGGTGGACTCGTTGTGTGTCAGAACTAGTGATGTGCCGCTGAGAACGTTCTCGCTGCTGGCAATATTGCCAGTGAGAATATTCTCAGGAAACAAGAACGCTGCCGGGAATACTCTCAACGTTCTCAACAAAATAAAATTAGTTTATATTTTATAGGTGATTTTTTAGTGTTTCTTTGCTTTATTATCTGGGCGCTAGGATTAGTTATAAACAAGGCATGAAATGTGTGTGTCAGATATTGGTGTCCTGCTCACTCTTATCGTGGCAAACGCGCGCCGCGGTCTTGAGACACGGCCGCGCGTATTAATGTACTTATGAGTTTTAAAGGCTTAACACGTGGCATTAACACTGTTGTTTTCGAATTTTAAAAATGAGTAAAAGAAGCCCTGTTTACGATCATTTTACGCATATAGAAGAAAGCGACCGTATTAAATTTAACTGTAATTACTGTGGTGAATTGTATACTAATAAAAATCAAGATTTATTCGTCACCTCGTGGTGACGCAATATTGCTGAGAAAGTTGCCGAGAATATTCTCGAGAATATAGCAAGTATTCTTGAGAATACTCTCGGGAATATTGGGAACACTGGGAATATAGCATTTTTATTGCAAATAGAGTGTATTGTTTTATACACAATTATCTGTCGACTTTATTTGATACTATTTTACTTAAGAAAGGTTGGTTGTTTCCATTATATAAAAATGATTCTCAACCGTTCTCATTTAGGAGAACGTTGCCGGGAACGCTGCCGGCAATATTCTCAGGTGGGAGAACGTTCTCGGGAACGGCACATCACTAGTCAGAACTTTACAATTTAGTGCCTCAATCTAATAAGTAAAGAAATTTATTTGTTATACACAAAAAATGGTTTTAACAATCTTTATTCTTATATATTAGGGACAAAATCGTAATTTTGTTATTGTTATCTATACTAATACATTACTTTTGATATCAATTAAACAAATAGGAAACCAAACCGTAAAATCAAATTCTAAATAAGTATGTCAATAATTTTTTTATCTAACCTCGTTTGAAAATACATTTTATGTAACTTGTAACTTACAACTACAAATTTGTAGATACAATATTTCATCGTAATCTACAGGCGTATTCTGCACTTGTAAATATTTATTAGACAGCATTTGTAATTACAATATTTGTAACGTTTTTATTTGTAACATTCCTACTTAATTGTAAGGTTTATTAAACAGCACTTGTAGTACAATTTTACAAATTTGTCAGTTTTTTTACAAAATTATCGGATTGTAATCTTTATTAAACAGGGCCCAGCTAAACTAGCGCCACCCTTTATTTTATTCTTCTACTCCTAAACCCGATCAAATAAATGTCTCATTCAGTTCTTCGGTAGTAAATTTGCTTGTAGTATTTATGGTATTACTTAAATAAATATAAAAATAAAAAAGTAATTTATTGCCAAATCAAACCACTTTTACAAAAACGTGTTTCAACAATGAATAGGATATTGTGCAAGAGAACTTCTAATTTTCGCCAAAAGTGGCCACGTTTGTAGTTCGTAATAGGTACGAACTCTCGGAAAAACGAACTTCGTATGTACGTTAAATTATTAAGCACCGAGCAGGTCAATGTGGAGAACGTGTTTTTAATATAGGTATATAGAAACCAAATGCTCGTTATTGAATTCCGTTTCTGTTGAATTACGTACTATTAAACTTTAGTGTTTTAGCTATTGTTGTATTGAAATGAAGGTCTCTGTCTATGATTTAAGCATCAGCTTTGGACAGTCTTCACACCTTATTAAAATTAAGACAATTTGAAAATTTTATCTTATACTATATTAATTTGATTGATCAAATATTAAACCACAGACGTATGGTTTAATATTTGAAAATTAGTTCGAAGTTAATGTTTTGTAATTCAATACATTAAAGATAAAAACATACCTACCTAATCCTAACGATGGACAAACGAACGGCGATATCAAAATTCGAGATATTATCAAATTTGTCATGACCTTCCGGGTTGAAACGAATGTACTTTCCTGAAAGTTATGGCTCAATTGTGATAACACCACAATGATAAAGGCTATTGTACTATTGTGACATTTTGATAACAGATATAAAAGTTTTATATCATCACCCAAATAGCTTTATTCAATTGATTCTTGAAAGATAAGATTATAAGAAATGACCATAGTAATCTGTGGAAAGACTTTTCATTGGATTCATATACTAGTATAAGTTTCTTAACAAGAAGTTTCTTATCCAGTGTGAATTGCTTTTGAAACCATCTTTTCAGTTTCCATTGCAAAGCCTAATTTCAGACTATTCTTGAGTAGCACTTTAGATTAAAGTAGTCTTTACACTGTCACTTTAGTTATATATCTAATTATATTTTGCGTCGGAGTAATGAAATTACTGTAAAATTTCCAGAATATTGAATTACGATAGGGCCAATTATGTCAGGCCGTTAGCTCTATCATTGATTGCGTAACATCAATTGAGTGAGTCAAGCAGGCAGGACTATAATTTAATGAGCATACGTGCGAACAAATTCTTGCTTCTCTAGACGCCTACAATAGAATGGTTTTGACCTCGACTCCGGCCGATCCCAGTTCGAATCGTCTCTATAAGCATAATGCTTCATACAAACGATGACGCAAGCCAAATTATCTTTTTTCAAAGATAACAATTTATTGCTCTTTAATATACCTACAGTTTGCATGTTCCAAGATGTTAAGTGGTCCTACTGTCGTGTCATTGAAGATTGCTTACAAAAAAAATTTTTTTTGTTTTAATTGTGGATAGTTTTGAAGAAGTATCTAGGCATGTTAGAAATGCGTATACCCTACGGAGTAATATGTGATGAGAGAATTCGACGCGGTGATTCGAAGTCACGGTGGTGTATCACACTTAGGGCGTATACGTAAGGGACGTGGGTTCGAATCCTACCTGTGGCCGAGTTCTTTGTCATAACATATTTTCAATTTTAATAATATGCCAGCATTGTAATGCTATTTAAAAACAATTTAAGTTAGTTTACAAATTTTCTGTTATCAGAATTATCTTGGAAATAAGTCATAATTTGGTACCTAAATCAGATATTAAGGTACCAAATTATGACTTATTTTAGGTATTTATGTGCCTAAAATACAGAATAAGAGGTACTAGTCCTTATTTTCTGTTCTAACTGTTACATACTGCTCTTGAATCCCTTGATATCTATTCGGTATAAAGTTCATTTCCAAAATTTTAGTTTTTGGTTTCTTTTAAAGCGGTATTGGCTCAATGATCCAAGATTGCAATAAGCGTCCTGGGTTCAAACCTTGGGCTCGACCTCAACCTCTGAGTTTGTAGTCAATTTGACTGAAGTTAAGTCATTTTTATCGATCACTTCCTGCTTCCGATGAAGGAAAACCTCATGAAGTAACCTGCACACCATTCGATTGTTTACTAGTGTGTGACAAACCACTGGATACCTATTTTCTGCCAAAATAATCATTGTGTGTGTTCCTTTCCTTACAATGATACCGACAATAGTCTAGTTCTTAAATATTATACGAAAAAACATCTTAAGTTATGAAGAGAATAAGCATAAGTTCGTATATCTCTATAATCTGCGATTCGAACGCGGCCTCACTTGAGATATCTCGTTAGTGACATAAGCCGATGACTATGTGATGATACGGTGATAGATAGAGGATTAACCTTGACGGGCTAATTTGTATTGGTGCGGTGAACAAACTAAGACCTTTATGCTTGATAGGTGATGGACTATAACGGTATTTCAATATTAATAGGTTATTAAACACACTAAACCAACAATGCCTAGGAATGTGAATGATGTCTGATGAATTGATGATTCAATGCTTACATAATTTAACAGTTTGTACATTACATATGTTAATGTATGTGCTATATCTATTTGTTATTGTATTAATCGGCTTTTATTTTGAAGCTTTGGTTATTGATGACCAATCCAGTATTTCTTAACCGACTTAAAAATAGAAGGAGGTTATCAATCCGGTTGTATTTTTTAATTTTTATTATCGCTTAGCTCCGCCTATTTAACAAATTTAAAAAATTTAGTTTTTATGTTTATAAGTATGCTTTCAAATTGGTTCCATTTAAATTTTATCAAAATCGGTTCAGCAGTTTGATTGAAGTCGTTTTATTTTATGAAAGATTATTATTACATATCTAGTGGGTATATTTTTAAGTAGTAATTAATTTTAATTACGGATTTATAAATATTTAGTTACATTATAGACAGGAAAGGTACCTATTGCGAGTGAGTGGGTTCTTTTTATCGTTATGTATCACTTCACAAACTGTGTTTTGTTTTATCCCAAAAGTGTGTGGCATCTCTGTATTATGTACCTACATCTATATCTATATATATATATATATATGCTGTACGTTTGTTTCGCTTAAACTCGAGAACGTCTGGGCCGATTTAGCTGTTTTTGTCCAGTGAAGGCTTAAAGTGTTAAAAAAATAGCGAAATGAAGTTGACCGGGAATACTAGTCTGAAATAAAAGATTCCAGAACAAGTTTGTGTGTATTTACAGAGAGAAAACAAGAAGGGTCAGTTGGAAGTGACCCTATTGTACACGAGCAGCGAGAACGGGCTGAATGACGTGGTGCAGCTAACCATCAACCGACTGAGGACCAGCGTGCAGACCATGCAGGAGCAGGAGCAGTTTAGAGGTATTTTATTATAACTTATAACTATTTTTAACCGCCTTCAAAAAAGGAGAAGGTTCTTAATTTGGTTGTATGTTATTTTATTATGTTTTTCGGTATGAAAATGGCTCATAACTCAGCCATTTTCATACCGATTTGAAAAATATATTTGAGTGGGTATGCATTCCTATTGGTCCCATTTAATTTTATCAAAATCGGTTCTGTTAGTATGGAAGCGGCAGTTACACGTTCAAAATAATTTGACTGACGCGATGTAAAACAAACAATGTTGTATCAAAAATCCATACTAATCCATACTATCCATCCTATCCAAACTATCCACCCTATCCATACTATCCATACTATCCATACTATCCATACTATCCATACTATCCATACTATCCATACTATCCATACTATCCATACTATCCATACTATCCATACTATCCATACTATCCATACTATCCATACTATCCATACTATCCATACTATCCATACTATCCATACTATCCATACTATCCATACTATCCATACTATCCATACTATCCATACTATACATACTATCCATACTATCCATACTATACATACTATCCATACGATCCATACTATCCATACTATCCATAGTATCTATACTATCGATATTATCCATACTATCCATCCTATCCAAACTATCCATAGTATCTATACTATCGATATTATCCATACTATCCATCCTATCCAAACTATCCATACTATCTATACTAATTCATACTAATATTAATACGAAAGTAACTCTGTCTGTCAGTCTGTTTTCTTTTCACGCTTCACCCAATGAACCAATTGGGATGAGATTTGGTATAGAGGTAGTTTGAGGCCCGGTGAAGGACGTAAGGTACAATAAAATAAATAAATAAATAAAGGTACCTTTAATTCCGGGAAATTCCTATTTCCGAGGGGTCGATACTAACGCGGGCGGAGCCTTGGGCAATAGCTAGTGATTAATAAAAAGAATTTTACGTCAAAGAAAATCACCGTTTACAAGAATTAGATACTGCGTAACGAGTAATGAGAAATGTCAAAAGTAGGCTCTTATCGCCGCCGTACTTAAAGGTATCCTTATTACAAGCAACTTGTTGTCTATATGGTTTATTAGAGTGTAAATAGTTAAATAAAATAAAATAAATAGTAATCACCGACACGAAAGTCATTTGGACATATGGTCATGCTAAGTCGAATGTCTATTTTTTTACAAAAAACTGACTTGCACCGCGCACTAAGGGTTCCGTACAATTATCTATAATAAGTATTAAATTATTAAAAATATGTTTTTATTATATGTGGCAATTAAAAATGTATGCATTCTACAATTTTTCCTTAATCTGTGTTGCCGTTGCTTCGTGCCAAATTTTAAGATTCTGCGTTCACGGGAAATACTCTGTCATGAAAATAACATTGGATAAATACTCAGAACAAGGATTGATAAATAGCTATACTTTCACATAAATACTTGAACCTATCATATAGACATATAGGTATGACTTGCCATATGAGATTATACTGGGAATTATATAACACTACATAGTATAAAACAAAGTCGCTTCCCTCTGTCTGTCTGTCTGTCCCTATGTATGCTTAGATCTTTGAAACTACGCAACGGATTTTGATGCGTTTTTTTAAATAAATAGAGTGATTCAAGAGGAAGGTTTATATGTACATTAATTACACCCGTGCTAAGACGGGGTCCATGTCGCTAGTTAAAAATAAAATCAGAAGTAATACTGCAGTCTAAAACTCAGGTACTTGCATTGTTGAATGTTTCAACTGAAACGTTTGGATTTTCCTCCAAAATTTATTAACTTTCCGGGGACCACACGAACTCGATGCGAATGCTACGACTACCTAGTAAACCATGTTCATCAAGTTACTTTCAACAGACGTCAATAAAAAAGAAACATTATTTTGCGCGACATTTCGGTAATCATTTGTATTGATTGCGTCCGTTCCATTGGTCACTGTTTACCAACATGGACTTTATATTGGTTCGTTAGCAGTCGTGTGCTAGAAGATAACGTAAGAATGGCTGAAGTTTTTGTAACAAAATATACCTTCGTATATTAGAATAATTTACATGAAATACTCAACTGGATATTTCAGTGCTTAGGTATTCGTATAAGTTCTACGAATAATAATATAGGACTTAGATAGGACTACTTACTAAATGAGTAGATACTTATAGTTTAGTGCATCATAAAGCGAATGATAAAACCAAAAAATTAAATAATATTTTAGTTTTCACGAAAAAATCTGTCCTATAGGTTTCGCTTTATTTTTGTCTTTAGCATTTGACGTACTTTTTGCAATATGATTCATCAATTGTATTCACGTTCCCACGGCGTGGTGTTTTAAAACCGGTTATGTGAAACAGTACCAACAAGATGGTTTTCTGCAAGAACAAGGTAAATACTAACCAAAACCTTGGTCGTCTGTTATTATGACATACTTATAGTCATCCATTTTTCAGCGTATTCAAATGTAACTTGGATACCACGCACAAATGTGAGATGCTTCACTGAAAAACTTGGCATACACATTTATAATGTCAATCATTCCTGAATTGCTTCAGGCTTCAAGGGAAAATCTGAAAATGTTTTTTAAACTTTTTTTTTTAATTTAATATGATTTTTTTTGGTTTATTTTATGTTTCCATTTTGCTGTAAGAG
The DNA here is from genome assembly GCA_947532085.1 of Elegia similella. Taxonomy (NCBI): domain Eukaryota; kingdom Metazoa; phylum Arthropoda; class Insecta; order Lepidoptera; family Pyralidae; genus Elegia; species Elegia similella. Next base: position 17,308,798 of record OX383930.1, read on the forward strand.
TACGCTACATAAGTTCTTAGGCTTGAACATTTACTTCCTGATAATATTGAAAAAAAAAATGTTTAGTATACAAACAGACGGAAAATTGCTTTTACCTATGACCTTTTTAAACATGTTCAGTTTTTCTTATTAAATTTATTTTACCTCTGAACTGAACAACTTCTAAGGATAAATTAAAAAAGTAAATGAATATTTAAGCAAACTCACATGTACATACGAGTTTATTTTTTCATATTTCAACTTTATTAACGGAAAGTGATTTAAAACTACGTACAATACACACAGGCCTACTATTAAGAAATAAGTAGTGCCTCTCTGTAAATATTTTCTCTTATAGGTAACCTTATTTTTATGTACATACATTTTTAAGTAAATACAATTATCTACTACAACTGAAACAATGCATACCTATAGAATAATGAATGACATCAACTGATATAAACAATTCTTCGATCGAGAGTACCTATCACTTCAAAAAAAAACGACAGATACAATAATTTTGTATACAGAGTACAGATACAGATTTAGTAATGTATAATTGTTTTAGTTAATTTTGTTAGGTACACTTAACGTATTGTGTACTCTGGTGTGCTCGTAGCATTCCAAGTCAATTAAACTTAGACCTAAGTAAATGTAATTACCAACCGCAGCTTGGTCCGTAGGAATGTACTCGGTTAGACAGCTGGCTTGCTGCTTGCTTATTAAGTAGGAGAGAGTGGCCGATGCGCGTTGAATCATAAGAGGAAAAGTGTCACTACTCGAACCAATGACGACACTTATATTTACTACTGATTTTTTTTTTTATTTTACCGCAATTACTATACCCATTTGTGATATATCTTTAAGTAAGTATTTTTCTTTTCTGCTAGGTTTTCTCTATTAATATTATAACAAACGGTTTCACTCACGTATCGTTAGTCGGTATCGCCGACAAGTTTCAGCCAATTCAGATGGCCATCTTCAGGACGAGTGTCTAGGACGTCGCGACACGGCCGTGTCGCGTAACTTTTAATAATGTTGTTTTCTCTTTTCATTTATTTATTAAATATATAGCGTGTAAAACCCTTGCCATTAGTCCGCCAATATGATAAACTGTTCCTATGGGACTAATGACTAAAAAAAAATTCAGGATACGCATAGTATGCTGAAAAAAAATAGTTTCAACATGAAAATGTTGCAGGTAATAGTCGTAGTTTAAGTAGGTACATTTTTCCTTGAGCTTGAGCTCTAGCACGTATGTAAGTAGTAAAAAGTTAATAACAAACGTGCCATATAAACACGAAGTGTATTTAACAGCGATGATATGATTGCTATCTTTTAAACTATGTTCACTGACAATTTACTTTTTTATACAATATATTTTTCAAGATTTAATCTGCCATCAGCAGTGATACGGCGGGAGCTACACCCTTTGTATTACTTAAGTTGTAAAATAGACTTTGTTAAAATATAATAATGTGCGTAGCCATCAAAATATACCTACCTCATGATGTGTGTGGGTCGTCATAGCGTATTTACCCTGTATTTAGCGTCAAAAGTTAGTTTTACATTATTTCAAAGCGTCGCAACCCAGAATGCAACCGGGAAGAGGCAACAGATGCAACAGAGAAAAAGGGAGGCTTACGGTGCCATAATTGCTGAAGAGGATCATAGTTTAACTTTATAAAAAATGCTTAGGTATAAAAAGCGGCTAAAAACCGGGAAGCATGGATCAAAGCTCAGTTTTATACTAACCACATCGAATTCTGCCATTTTCTATCAACCTGTAACTTACGTAGTAACTATTCAGTAACCGCAGACACAATGGGATTTTTATTGTTATGTTGCCCCATGGGGCAACTTCGGACTCGACTAATAAAAAAAAGTTCCCTACCGAATTTATCATTCGTATAATAGAATATTTTTTTTGGCCGAGTGAACCAATAATTATTATAGGCCACTGCTTGCCCCTATTGCCTACGTGCCCAGATGAGAGCACGGACTAGTTAAAAGTACCGAGCTCCGAGTTCGATTGCCGGCCCGCTCAATTAGCGAAATGGAATTTTCTAAATTGGCTTGGTCCCAGGGTAACTAAGTACTTACTCTCTTTGTGTCATCATCATTGATAACTCTGTCATTTATAAAGCGAATTAAAATATATATTTTTTTTTGTTTTATACCTGTGCTTTCTGGTCCCATTTTAATTTCATGAAAATCGGTTCAGTAGTTTGATTTAAGTCGTTTATTTTATATGAAAGTTTAATACCATTACGGGTAATGTGGTCGCGGCATTGTTACGAGCGGCTCGTGCCAAGATATCGGATTGCCAAATTGCCACGTGTATCGTCGTAATTGATGTCTACATGCACCTGAATAGCGGAGCTTTTTTAAATAGCGCTATCACTCAAATAAACGTGAGGAGTGAAAGCTTTATGGGCTATTATATATAATATTTTGCACATTTTGCTATATTATTAGTCTAATTAAATAAAGAAATAAAATATGGTGAAACATTCCACGCGGGCGGGGTTTAAACATGCGACCTTAGGTCTCTGAATGACCTATGCTTTGCCATTTGATATACCGCGTGTTAACCTCGACATCGAAAATCTCCACCATATCCCATTTCCTTTATACGCATTAAGGCTTGCGCCACCTAACACTAGAGTTTAGAGGTTTGAACATGAAGTCGTATAGAGTCCAAAGGTCGCAGGTTCAAACCCCGTCCGCATGTAAATTTCTCACCATATTTTATTTCTTAATTAAATTAGAGTACCTATATCAGAATAGTATTGTAAATGCAAAAAATACTCAAAATACTGTACTAAGTATTTTTTTTTGTATGACGAGTCAGCGTTTGTCTATTTAAGTGTATCTTCGAGGAAATATTACTTATATGAACCTTGCACAATTTTATAACACAACACGATGTGATGATATTGAACGAATTTCCTCATGAAACACAATGGGGAAGATAACATTTCAACCATAAAGAAATACTTATAGGGTCAACTGTTTGCTTGTATAGCTAAATAGGGGTGTTAATGTGTGTATAAAAATTTAATAAATATTATTTGGTCCCATAACGCTGATTTGTAAAAAGAAATGTGAAGACAGAAAATTTGTACATAAACATATCTAGTAGGTAACTAGGTATAAACAAATTTTCTGTCTTAACATTTTTTATATATGTTTTTTTTTTATTTAGACATACTAATCATGTATTCTACCCCGTAAGGGACTAACTAGCTTAGGGTCATAAGAACCAAGAGCGTGGCTTAGCGTGGTTTAAGAAGTCGTAGTTTATAAAAACAATGCTCTAGAATGGGTATATTAGATTTAATTTCTGTTGTGAAAACGTCTTATAAATCGATAGACGCCGGCTGCACGCACGAAAAAGATCACGTTCCATGTGCAAGCGAGCGTGCGAAACAAGCAATAGAGAGGCACGACCAGCCTTATCGTTCGGCGTGTGAATCTTTTCCACCGTTATTTTATCACGTAAAATTATCGCCCGTAACTATAACCAATTTTTTTTATTCCAGCACCGCTGTACCTGAAGGCTACAATTTTGGAAGCCAGCAAAGCCGAATGCTACTGGAAGAGTGACAGATTCGAACCCACGATCTCCGCAAAATGGGACCCCAAGTCCGCCACAGTGAAACTGACAGTATTCAAAGCGAATTTAGACAAAGTCAGCATCTACATAAGTCTCGGTTGTAAATTAAAGATGGGGAAGAAAGAAATACTCGGTAAAGCAACTATTGATGCGAAGTCGCCGTATACGGACAGCTGGAACGAGTGTCTGAATAAACCAGGCGTCCCTAAAACGTTCTGGGTCAACTTCGACTGAGAGTTATAAGACAAGTTGCAGGCATCACTTTGAATATATTTTACTATTGTAAGATTTCAAAATTAGGGATCTTTCAATGCCAACTTATAGACAAAGGGCTAAAAAAGTCCTTGATTTTGCATATTCTCATAATCTTTCCATTCGGGTATCCTTTGACAAATTTTTTAATTACTTTAGTAGTAATACCGTGCACCGACTGCACCTAATGGTTCGCGTAAGCTTGTAGAAAAATACTCGTATATCACTCGCGGCACTCGACTCTTTAAAATGAGTTATTGAGCGCCGAGTTTCGAACTGTTGCCTAATAAAATAAACATCAGCGTTTTTCAGTTCGCTAAGTACTTATATACTTAGTTTGATAATAAACTAAACAGTTTAATTGTGTTTGACTTTCGTGTGTGTCAGATTTTTCGAGTTGCTTTAAAAGGCATTTGACATAGCTGTCAAGCTACCATCAATCATGAGAGCCGAGACCAACGGCTTCCGAAGCACGGAGGTGATCGAGATATTATTATGCCACTTGCATACCCATCCCAGTGGGACCGCGCCCGGGGTTGCTTAACATGCATAAGCGCTTATTATGATCACGCCCACTAGGCCATAGGCTCCTCAAACAAATTAATGAAAATATTATAATCGAATAATGCTTGAATAAGTATATTCTCTGTATGATTGATGAAATGTTGAGTCGACTTTAGACATCGACGCCTAATAGATCTGTTTGACGTGAAAAAGCCTTTGCCTGCAAAGGCCTATTTTCTGAATAAAAGTTTTGATTGATTGATTGTGCTTCGATGTGTTCTAAATTCTTCTTCTCATTTTAAGTTATAATTAAAAAAGAATAGAATGTTTATTGTGCATAAAATCTTGATTTTTACTTACGATGCAAGATTAAGTATAGGTACGTTTCAATCGTTTAGATTCAAAATGTCCAAATCCCGAAATGTCCAGAGGGTGCAAAACGTCCATATCCCAGAACGTGCAGATTCCAAAATGTCAAGATTCTAGAATGTCCATATCCCAAAATGTCCAGATCCCAGAATGTCCGTCCATATACATACATACCATGTGTCTATTTTGACTTTATTGAAACTAAATTACATTGTAAGGTGCATAAAAAGGGCCCTTTTTGTAACGGTAGTGCAGTATAATATTTAACTACAAAAATCCCCAAAATGGTCTTTTATTGTTTGACTGCCGCTCTTAATTTTTATTTATTTGCTGTTAAGTACGTCGGCAAACGAAAATAGAAATACGTCATTTAATACGTTTTGTAAAATTTCATGTCTATAACTATTACGGTTGAAATTTTACAGCCCTGTGACAGCGGCTGCTGAGTAATGGGGTGTCGTTACCTGTGGTCGTTACCCTTTGGGAACGGCACCCTTATAAGTAGTAGGTATTACTTAATTGACAATAATGAAGTGGGATTCTGCAGAGTTTCTAAACAGTTAAGACATAATTTTATTGATTTAATACCGTCCATGTGAAATATAACGCGTTCAGTGTATTTGACTGAAGTGTTAGCCCTTGGGATATCCTAAGTAGGTCTCACTCAAAAGGGTGCAACCGTCCGACTATGTAGCTTTACACACATACCGGCGTCCCAATGCGATCTAGTTTAGAGTCCATAAAATATGGATGGACACTTCATTGGTGAACAAAAATATCCAATTTCTTACATCCGGTTAAGAAATGATAAAGGAGATATTGAAGTTTAAAAAATTCGAAATTTGTTAATAAAATATGTAGCAATGGTTGTGTTAATATTCTTTGTAAACACGATCGGCAGTATTGTTCCGGTTCATTATTCCTAACTGGATGTAAGAAATTGGATATTTTCGAGTATGTTCACCAATGAAGTGCCCATCCATATTTTATAGACTAAAACTAGATCACGTTGGAACGCCAGTCTGTGTGTAAAGCTATATAGTCGGACGGTCGCACCCTTTTGAGTGACCTACTTATACATAATTATATACACATACAGGTATCTCATCGAGATTTGTCAGTGACGTGATTTTTTATCTATAGAATATAAAAAAATGGTCAAATGAACCATGACGCCGATTTTTGAGAAAATAAATACTGTATTCATAGATTATAAAAACCTGCCATAATCTGAATGAGACACCATGCATCGTATGTTTATATCTTCACATTATATTGACATTAATCAATACTAACATTTGTGATGTAAACAATTGTATGAACAATCACTAGTAGTGTAAGATTATTTAAGAAAATAATTTAACTTGCACCTATTGATACGGTATCTACAGTTATTTATAAATTTGTATTTTGTATAAAGAAAATGTTTTACCAATTTTTTTCGTTTTATTTTCAGTGACTATCCGAGAGAAGGCCCTAAATAATATTTCTTGTTTTTTTAAAACAAACAACCCTAAATATTAGAACTAAATACACAAAAATATATAGTAACGTAGTGGCTCCAAAATTATTCAACAAACTACCAATTAATATTCGTTCTTGCCAGGACATAAATCATTTTAAGGCTGACTATTTATCATAACTCTGAACTGAATAATATAATAATAATAATTTTGGATACCTAATATAAAGTCACAAAAATAAAATTAAATAAATATTTGTAATCTATCCTGTAAAGATAATATTATTTTGGGTATATAATATAACTGTAACAGTAATTGACATACCTATTACTTAAATTCTTATTCCCATAAAATAAAATATGTATGCCTGACAGCCCAGCATAAAGCTCTATATTGTAAACTAACAATGTACTTATGAGTGACAAATAAACGATTATGATTATGACCAACTAACTTTAGGTAAACACGACAAAGTATCTATTGTTTTGTATTTTTAGATAGATGCGTTAGTATAATGCAACAAAATATGAACTCAAACTCAAAATTCTTTATTGCTTGACATAGGTAGGAAGTTTTCTAAAACTATTTTCTAGCTATAATTCTAAACAATTTCGTCCAAAGAATATGTAGGAGAATATAAAAACAATGACCTCCCATACAAAATCAGTAATCAGTTGCTTAATTCTATACTAATATTATAAAGCTGAAGAGTTTGTTTGTTTGTTTGAACGCGCTAATCTCGGGAACTGCTGGTTCGATAGACTTTTTATTTAGGAAGGCTTTTAGGCTATAAAACACCACGCGACCAATAGGAGCGAAACGTCAATAAAAAAATGTTTTGAAAACGGGGGAAAATGATTAATATATTCTATAAATAAGTACTATTAATAAAACGAATTAATCATAATAACAGAAATTGCCACGGACGAAGTCGCGGACAACAGCTAGTGTAAGATATAGGTAGAAAAACAATATTCTGTTCCAAGTTTCAGCGGTTACAAGCTAAAATTTTTAATTACACGGATAGTATCACAGTTATTTAGTGGTACACATGATATGTAAGAAATAAGGTGCTCGGAAATTTCATGATGATCGGTTTAGTAGATATGGAGTAAAAGCGAAACAAACAAACAAACTCTCTTTTGCACGTATACTATTAGAAAGGAAGCTAGGATATTTTAATGAAAATTGTAAATTAGTATTCTTTGAACAAGTTACAAACGCTCTAAAATTTAGCAGATGGCCGCCCGTAAACAAATGCCCGCGATTTAGCAAGGGTGTTGGAATTTCGGCACCCTTACAAAAGTTTTAGAATTTTTATTAGAATATTTAAACAAATTCCTATCATACAACTGCTTTCGTGTTGCATATTTACTAGATGTAAAATGGGGAATTAACGTATATACCGTAATTTTCTAGAAGTTTTAGAAAAACGGCATGTGGCCATTAATTCCTTATTTGCATTTTCTGTTTTCGTTTCAGCTTGGACAGATATTGGTAAGTATGTGCCGCTTTCCGGTTGTTCTCTTCTACAGTCGCTTTTCTCAACCATATTTCGTGAAATTTTGTTAGACAGTTCAATAATTACATAGAATATGTGTGTCCATTCATCATCATCACAGCCGCAAAAAGTTCACTGCTGGACAAGAGTCTCTCCCAAGGATTCTTCGTTCCATGGGCGGATATTGCCATACTCACCACGCGTGTCAGGGTTGGCGGGCGCAGTTCCTTTGGCTTCTATGTGCTTCCGACGCTGCTGCTGATCGCAAGCATTTTTAAGCTGGGGAAGGATATGAATTTGTTGGCCTTGGGATAGTTTGTCGATTCAGTTTAAGGATTTTTTTCAAAATGGCTTAATTGGTATAAAGGACGTAGGTAAGCGCCAATGGTCCTACCGGCAAGAACACAGTTCTTAAATTATAGATACATAGACTCAATATCCTCGTTAACAAGTAGTTGAGCATATTGATTTACTTGGTGATTTTAATTGTAAACTGAACTTTACAAGCAATTTTTCAACAGTCAACTCACTTTACCGAACACTTGTAGACATGCATTTTTAACTTACCAGCTTCAAATTAAGAAATATACCTACATAAAATATTAGCGTTTTTCATAACTAGTTCCTCACTTAAATATATAGATCTTGAACAATTTACCGAGGTATTAAAAAAGCTAGCATGGAATCTATCAATATAACACGACGTCAATAACATGGTAAACTGTTCAAATGTGTACATTTTATTACATTTGAGCACCACACCCCTATTAAAAAGAGTCGATAAAACTACGCGATGACGCTTTTGCCAGACGCAAAAGATCAGGATTATCCAGTCATAAATTATATTAGGTATAAAGAATTTAAAAGTACTGTTTCAAATCGTATTAATAAAACTTATATTTATGGGTACTTAGTAAAATAAAAGGTTGCCTTCTTATCCCTCGAAAACTGCATGACATTATAATTATCATCTCATGCCCTAGGGTCACTAGGAAAATAATGTCATAACCAGGGTCTTGCCGGGATTAAACATCATATTAATTTACATAAACATTGTGTCACTTAAAAAGAAAGATCATGAATTACCGAACACTTGCAATTAATCATTTAATTTTATGAATGGGAAATAACGAAACTAGTTAAGTATTTCATTAACTTGCGTGGCAAAGATAATGTTCAAATTTTTGACTTCATATATTATGTAAGGTAATATTTTTGGTAACTCCTTATTCACCTGGCAACGTTAGTGAAAATAATGTTAGCTAAATAATGTTGCCACAGCTAACAAAATACCAGGAGTACTATTATTGAAAGTATGACACTCGTCTTTTAGCGGATTTTTGTATGAAAAAATCACTCGTTTTCGACCGGCGAAATTTAAAAATTATAGCTCTCCTGTTCTATTGCTAAATATATTTAAAATTTGTATGCACTGTGTGTTACTCGTTGTTATTCTGTTTGAAAATCACAGTATCATTTTTCTATTTTATTCAAGAAAAGTAGAGACTTTGTATTGGTGTCATTACAGCGATACGGCAAACGTGTTTTGATATCGATATAATGTAGCGATCAAGTGCGCACCGTTTCGTCTCGCCCGTCGGTTACTTATCTACCTTCCCTTAAATGTTGCCACTAAATTTTTACGATAGTTTTCTATCAAAGGGCTATCAGTGTATGTATATTAATTTTATGATCAGTATGTGGAGGGCAAGCATGTTACAATAAATATAGTTAAAAAAAAATAAAAGATGCTTGAATGAATAAGTTTAAATAAAATCTGACCGTTTAAAGTGGGTCAAAATCGAGTTCAAAGGAGTCGGTTACACACAAACATACAAGCAAATATTTATACAGGTGAAGCTAATATTTTATTTTAACCAATTAGGAAGGAACCTAGGTACTTACTTTTTTTTTCGTGTTTTTCGCATTAGAGCTTTGTCGATTTTTATTAATTACTAGCTTTCGCCCGCCGCTCCGCCCGCGTCAATGTCGATCCCTCGGGAATAGTAAGTTTTTCCGGGATAAAAGGTAGCCTATGTCCTTCTCCGTACTCCAGAGAACTTGTATGCAAAATTTCATGATGATCGGTTCAGTAGTTATGGCGTGAAAGCGTAACAAAAAAACAAACTCACTTTCGCATTTATAATATTAGTAAGGATAAGGATTCAGTGGATTGTAATTCAGAAACTATTGGACCGATTTGAAAAATTCTTTCACCATTAGAATTGTACATTATCTATCCCTGATGAACATAGGCTATAGAATTAAATAGGTACATATATCTACTTCCGTGAATTCGGGGCGGGCTGCTAGTAATTAATATTTTGCTCAATCCTTGTCCAGTGTCCACGCAACATGATTGCGGTGACGTTGATGAATGTCCTCCATTTGCGTGTAATGTTTTACATCCCGATTATGTAATTCGAATCGACTCCAGTTTTACCACACGTTGCCTGTATTTTTGTTCATTTTCATTTTTTATTTACAGTAAAGGTCTTGTTTGACTTTGACATTAGTTAGTCGATTTCATTACAATTAACATTCCTAAAGTATCAGCTTTGATAAGCTGCTATTGCGAGCCACCGAAAAGTTAACATAGATCTAATCGTGTACTACTCACATATGCATAAACTCATGGTAGACGCTCCGATCTTAAATAGTTATTTAATATGGGTTTTATTATAAAAAAAATATTTAATAACTTGTACAACCATGTAGATACTTTAAAGTAACTTAATTAAAAGGAAAATAATTTCTTTACCGGAACTAATAAAGGGACTTTTTTGTGTTGGTGTATGTAGAGTAGTGTAGATAGTCAGAACAAGTTTTTCTTTGGCTGGCCAAAAAAACAAGGAGAAATAATTCTCTTTGGTTTTCAATATATTTTCTATGTTGGAGTAAAGGACTACGATCTTATTCATTAAAACTTAATTCATATGACGTGAATGTATGTAGAAAGTCCATATAAAGTCTATTTAATAGATTTCAGTTTAGAAAAATCATGGTCGACATAGTAAAACATCATACTTACTTTATAATAGTACCTACTTAGCTATATCATAGTATTAAGTTTATCAAAATCTTAGTCTTTTGCTTTATAACTACATATAATAATAACATAAATCTTTGCTTATATATTAATAATACTTCAGTGTGTTTAGAATTGTATAGGCATAGATATTATATTTACACAATACATACCTACGTAAACTAGATTTAAAGATCATGCCAAAAGTAAACTTATTAATATTTCGATACTGGCTATTCGAACCTTTCTATTACTTCACAGTTAAGTAGATGTATGATGTACACATTTTGAGAAATATTTGTAAACCTGTCTAAATAAACGACTTTAAATGATCCTTAAAAGTGATTAGACAAATAATACCATATCATACTTTACATTTAAAAAGCAACAAAGACAAAGGTTTCAAGTGTCCCTTATGACTGAATTGGACATCGCAATACACTAGCATTTTCTGTCAACTGCTTTGGTCCAAAAGTATGATTTTGAAATTATACCTAATACCTGAAAGAGTTTCTGTGTACCCGGGTAATTTTTCACTGATGTGTCTATTTTTGGAGGTTGTCTTTCCATATTAATTACAATGGAAATATAACAACTCCCAATTCGTGAATTTCCTCCTATAAATTTGTAATTTTGCCACATGGTGCGCGAATATTTGACATTGTTTGGTGTTGCACAGTCTTATCTCGACAAGTTTGGCGTAATCGAACCCGTCCTTTGGGCAAAATCATGTAATTTGCGCTACTGAATGGAGAGGATATTACAATAAACAATATGTGTTGGAAACATTAAAATTAATGCTTGTTGTGGAAATAATAATAATACGACAAACTGCTGTAATATTTCCACAAAATAACCCAGCTGTGGGCGTCTGGTTTTTGATTTTTCGAGTTATAGTTGATTCGGTATTTTCATTGTTCAAATGCGGAATGTACATAGGTTGTCGTAGTTTTGTTCCTTTTTGAGATGTGTTCATTTTTAGATATGATAAACCGGAATTTTTATATTCGAAATTTCAAAGCACTTGGAATAATGAAAATTGGATAACAACAATCGGATTAAGGAGGAATTTTGGATTTATGTGGCGTACCTATGTTTGTTTGGGTCGAATATTACAACTGAAATTTTAAGCTGCTACTTAAACCCATTCAGTTTGATAACCCACTTATGTTGGTTATCCAACCCACACAAGTATGAAAAATCAATATTTTATTATGCAAGTGAACAAAAAGAAAACCAGAAAAAAAATTAAACTTTGCACGGCATGCTGCACCTAATTATGTTTAAAAAAAAAGCATACCTAGAAACATTTATTGTTTGTATATTTCAACAGATAAGTATTGAAAATGCAAGATGTATTAGTCTTATTATTATATAAAGATATAAGTCCGTAAGGTAGATTATAATAATTTAAACAACGTGTAACAAAATGGGGGTAACAATACCTAAGGGGCCTGATCAACTTATTATATTGAACAACTTTCTCCAGGGGACATAGATCAAAAAACGCAAAAATAAAATCGACCTCCCATACAAAATTAGCAATCCGTTGAACGACCTTCGGTGGACTGTATGTTTTTTCGCATCTGTTGGTTGATAACCTCCGGGAAGTTGTTCAATATCATGAACTGACCATGCCCCTTAATTTTTTTATAATCTATTGAATGGCTTCCTACTAAGTCAAGCCTCAATGCGTATAAGAGAAATGGAATATGGTGGAGATTTTCAACGTGCAGTGCATTGAAGTGCGGTAGCTTAATTGGAAGAGCGTAGGCCGTACCTAAGGTCGCTGATTGAAACCCTGCCCGCGTAGATTTTTTTCACCGTATCTTATCTATACCGTATATCTTATTAAACGAGCAATTCTTGTGTATTTATTTAGATATACCTATCTATATAAATTTATTTCTTTGATCTCGGATATGGCTCTAACGATTTTGCTGAAATCTAAATATATATAACTCAAAGGTGACTGACTGACAAGTCAAGTCAAGTCAAGTCAAAGATTTTTATTCAAAATTGGATACATGTATCTCTTTTTGAACGTCATATTTTTATTTCTTATATATTTTTTTATATATGCAAAATTGAAATACTACTAGCGTTTCGGAACGACCACTGGTGAGAAGAATACGCCGAAAGAAACTCAATCCAGCCTTGGTCCCTACGTGCCTGAAGGGCTCTGAATACATTGTTAACATTAAATACAATTTTTCATACCATAGATTAATTTTAACATTTAATAATTGTTAACATTAAATAAATTTATATAAATTTCCACGCATTTTTATCAGTAATATAATCATCAATGCAGTAATAAGCCTTTTTTATTAACTGGTTTTTTACAATCGTTTTGAACTTAAGTAAAGGCAGACCTAATATTTCTGCAGGAATTTTATTATAGAAGCGTACTCCTAAACCCAAAAATGAATTCATAGTTTTCTGCAATCGCAATACTGGTGTAGCTAATTTATTTTTATTTCTCGGGTTTCGGTCATGGATATCACTATTTTTCTTATATAAATCAAGATTATAGCGCACAAACATAATATTCGCAAATATGTACTGAGAAGGTAAAGTTAAAATATTTATATCTTTAAACAATTCTCTAAGAGATTCTCTAGCACCAAGTTTATATATAGATCTAATAGCGCGTTTCTGCAGGACAAATATGGTGTTTACTTCTGCAGCGTTACCCCATAGTAAAATCGCATAAGACATAACACTATGAAAGTAACTGAAATATACCAAACGCGCAGTATCAACATCAGTCAGTTGTCTAATTCTCCTGACAGCATAAGCTGCAGAACTAAGTTTACCCGCTAACGTAGTAATATGGGCACCCCATTGAAGCCCGGCATCAAGAGTTATTCCAAGAAATGTTGTTTTATCAGTTAAATCTAGTGGTTCATTATCCATTACTATTTGTGTTGGAATTTTTGTAACATTTGGTAAGCAAAATTTAATACATTTCGTTTTCTTAGCGTTCAACAATAGATTGTTCGCTGTGAACCAATCCAACACTTGAGCTAAAGTACTATTAACCACGTCAAAAGAATTAGTTTGTCTATCAATTTTTTTTCAATTTTGACATAGTGATATATCAACGCACAGCCCAAACTACTGGACGGATCGGGCTGAAATTTGGCATGCAGGTGGATGTTATAACGTAGGCATCCGCTAAGAAAGGATTTTGATTAATTCTACCCCCAAGGGGATAAAATAGGGGATGAAAGTTTGTATGAAACTTAACGCGAGCGAAGCGAGCGAAGGTGTACAGTAAATCTTTAATTGAGGTATTGAATATTCTATTAATAATAATAATAAAAAATAGTCATAGGTACCAACTTACGAGAAACTTCACCCAAGGAAAATACAGTGAAATATGATCGGTTTAATTTGGCTTAACTAGGTGGCTTTGGAAGTTGTTGAGAACACCTTCGAAACTTTAAGCACACTAAGCTCAGACAAAGACTCTGGAAAAGCGTCAAACAAAACCCCTTACGCTCGTTTGATGTTGCCAACAAAACTTAGTTCCAAATGAATGGAGTAGCGGTTTGGGAATATTAGACAGGTTTGAAAAGTTCCCTTTGTCACTTTGTATGAAGATTTCAAGTATCTTAAATAAACTACGGTTATATTATATCATTATAAACATCTAAGAGACCTCTCCAATTCGTCTGGCCAGCGTGGAGAGTGTAGGCCAAGTCCTCTGGCTGCTCTGGCCAAGTATGGCCCTAGTAGTACAGAGAGGGTCGTGCTCCTGTAGTGGAGACTAGAAAGGGCCTGATGATGATGATGATGATATTATATCATTGAAACTAACGTGAGATAAATAATTAAATATAAAAAGGGTTACTCACTTGCTATTTCGTCGAGATCGCCGACTACAGTTTGGCCGAGAATGGGCTCCTGAGAAATCCGAAACTTTAGTGGGCAATCCCGACGAAATATCACGTAAATTACCTATTTTTATACATTTTACGATTATATTATACTTAGGTATATTCTGAAACGCATTTATTTCATTGTATTAGGTGGAGGAAAAGCATTTTTCTGCCAGCTGACGGAAAATTCTTAAACAGCAAACGCTTATACCAACTCTGTGCTAGTCTTATTAGGACTATAGTAGTTTCATATACCTACATACATACATATATAGTATCACGTCTTTTTCCCTTGCGGGGTCTTATAGACCTGGGCTCTGTTTACCCCGGTCTACCCGTCCACCTATAAGACGGAATCAAAATAATGATGGGTTGCTAGCCGCATCGCCTATTAACATGAGTCCTTAGATTGTACCCATTCCGTCGCTCTGCTTTTATGATCTGCGCGGGAATAGAAGCAGCTGGTAAATTCTACGTTTTTTCTTTTCTCCCAGACCAGCATGGAAGAGATATCATATACCTACCTACATCGATTATGCTTCCATCCACGACCTAGGAGGTATATTAGGTATCGAGTGTCAACACATGCTTTATGTACCTCTTTAGGTATATTCGTGGGTCCCTGTGTCCACATTAGCAACGGGCCTTGCGCTAGCTTAATACGGCACTGACGGCGGTAAGTGCTTTCTGCTTTAATGTTGTACATCAATAGACCTAATAGATAAATTTTTAATGGCGCGGGGCCTAATGTCGATTTTTCACATAAAAAATCAGAATACCTACTTTTGTCTCTTCACGGTCTAAAAAGTGTAAACAAAGCCAAGGATAACATTACTCGATATATAATCGAGATAAACTTACTTTTGGTAATGGTAACACTAAGTCATATTTTTACATACGCTTCACCAGACACTAGAGGTAGAGTAAAACAATGGTTCTTATGTCAACCAGAAGTGTCCCGGGCAAAACTTGTCTTTACTGTAACTTTATTGTAAATATTTATTGTAATATATCAAATTGTCTGTAGGTAAGCATGGTAATATCCTTACCGGTATCTACTATGACGTCATACAAAACTGCAGTTGCACTGCAACCACATACTTATTGTTTTTAGGGTGCTGTTTCTCAAAAAGAAAAATGGAACTCTTATAGGATCACTTTGTTGTCCGTCTGTCTGTCTATCTGTCTGTCAAGACCTTTTTTCTCAGGAACGCGTGGAGGTTTCAAGCTGAAATTTATATCCAATACTCGGGTCTACTGTCCCTTGGAGCCAATGCAATCAAACATACAGCTGTATAAGGGAGAATAGAAAAAGATGGAAAATACGCTACTAACAAGAACATTGTTCTTAAATTAATCATGAAGATTGTAAGTTTGATAAGAATAAACTGTCGCAAAATGTGACATAACATAAACGCTGTGTCGGAGTTCAATTCTTCTACACTTTCAAACAACGGCAACATGGCTAATTTCGTTAAATTCGTTGTAGGTAGGTATCCGGCCCACATGCGACAGTTAGATATACTTCACTCTTTGCCAACTAATCCAGAATTTCAATGCGAAAAATGATTATCTGTGATCCCAATCAAGACAAGAAACCCCATACCTACGCTAGTTTACCATTGATTTCAAATTATTCGAACCATGGATTCGAACGCGGTCAATGAGCTTTTTATCCAAATACAAAAACAAATGAAGATCGTTCTATTTTTGAATATACGTGGGTACGTATAAAGTAGTTCATAGTTTTAAAAAAAATGGCGTCTCGTGTTAGATATCCCTGATCATCGATTTATTAAACATATTAGCTGTACCTGAGACTCCGTTCGCGTACATTACTAATTAATTACGTTATGTTTGTAAGGATGTCACGTCTTATCATAACTGGCGAAAAAAAAGTAAGTATCATGTGTCCTGTAAGTCTAAATGTTTATCTACCAAGTTTTATAAAATTTAGTTCGTTTAAGATTTATGGAGATACATACATACAGAAAAAAATCGAAATATCATCAATTTAGTTTCAGTATTATGTATATAGACCTTATAAACACGATATCTCTGAAAACAAAGTAAACTAACTCCATGACCAATACTTACAGATTTATGATTAGTGTTGATGTTTGATTGATTATTAACACTTCACCTGGAACTAAAAGTAACGCTTTGCTCTTACTAAGTCTAAAGAAATGTCAAAAATCTTTATAATGAAAGTGGAACAGAACTCGCACTCAAATACTCATTAAATTCATGCTTGCTTGACGTAATCCGAGTTTTCTCGTAAGCGACAACATCAAAAATCTAGATTTTGATAATGCATTGTTAATAAAACAAAAGTTTTTCTAACGAGTCATTAATCTTTTTGACTGTTTTCGTATTCTATTGATGAAAGAGCAGGCTGCGAATAAGATTTAATGGCAAAGTAACCTCGAGGACAATGTTTGAGGTGGGTCTAATATCTTTTATTAAGAAATGACCCTGACGTAAAGTGACTAATGAAGCTGCTGCTAATGGAGGTAGAGATTAATTTTAGTTATCTCTAGTTTCCTCCGTCGCTCATCTATACTAATATTATAAAGCTGAAGAGTTTGTTTGTTTTTTTGTTCGCTTGTTTGAACGCGCTAATCTCAGGAACTAATGGTTCAAATTGGAAAATTCTTTTTGTGTTGGATAGTCCATTTATTAAGGAAGGCTTAAGGCTATAAAACATCTCGCTGCGACCAATAGGAGCGAAGCATCAATAAAAAATGTTTTGAAAACAGGGGATAATTATTCATCTATACTAAGAAAAAAACGAATTCATCATAATAACAGAAATTGCCGCGAACAAAGTCGCGGGCAACAGCTAGTATGAAATAAAAGGGAACTTGATTGAAAAGTAGAATTCGATTCGACAAATGTTTCTGATTAAGTTAATGATTAATGCAAGCATCAGGTGACCCGATTCCTGTTTTGCCGCTCTATAGAATAAAAAAAAAATAAGAGATTTAGGTTAGCAAGGTAATATTTTCACTGATATGCTTATTTTTCCATTAAGAAGTCTTTAGGTAGCACACGGAAAAATGTGTGCAAGGTCCTCATCGACTTTCTAGAGGCACTGTTTGAACGAGAGCCACTTCTACCTATAATGCCTAAATAGTAGTGTAAGATTCCCCTCGAATCTTATACAAAGTGCCCGGCTGGCTGAAGACTTCTGTACGGGAGTATAATTGTTTTTATCTACCCAACATTTGTTCTATAAGAAAAGGCTTTCGTATTGATGGGCTGAGCCTCTTTAAGGTAATATCGAGTGTGTCATTTACATTATGTATAAAATCGACACGCACCTCTAAGGTCAATTGAGCCTGCGGGCCTAGTGGGCGTGGCGTGAGCATTATAAGCGCTTAAACCTAGTAACTCTCCCTTGTATCTATGTATTGGAATGGGCGCAATTTGTCAAAAACAATATGAACAAGTTCACACGCCATGCCCGTGCCCGAACTTTTGACAAGTTGTACCAACATGCAAAACTACACTTCTCACAAGAAAGTATTTTTGGTAAAGCTCCTCATATATATAATAAACTACCGTAACAACTTCGGTTAGCAGAACACATTAAATCTTTTAAAACACACCTCTACAATCTTCTTACCAATAAATGTTACTATTCTTACATGAATATCTTAGCCGGTACCGCAAGTGGCATAAAATATCTCGAACCCCTTAGTGCTTCGGGAAGCAAGTTAAACCGTTGTCGTTGATCCTGGCTGCTTGAAAATCTTGGGATCTCGAACACACACGAAAAACGACAAACAAGCCTGTCAATATGTAATCCTTTTAAATGGGACTAATACGAGCACGGCAGACGGCATCGCGAGACCCACTTGTGCCGCGGTTTGAGTTTTCAGGCGTATCGAAATCCAAAGGAAAATAGAATAAATAAAAAGTTTTAATTACATGCTGAATAATACACAAACAAGCTGAAATTCGAGTATATCTACCTAAATGGGTTTGATCGTGAGTTTTCGATCCACAATTTTCCCACCCCACACGTACTAAAAACACTTTAATTAATTGCGGCGAAAAATTTATTATTCACGTAGTTTCACTACGATATCATGTTTACTCAATAGGTGTTCAAGTAGATCATATTTCGGTTTTGGTGATCTATTAACCTTCATTCAATGGTAATGAAGAAAGACTTTCTAGGATTACCAGAGAAATAGTTTCCTGGCATACTCCGCAATAGGTATTCATATTTGTTTTTGTTATTGCGTATCTGAGATACTAGGTATATTTTATGCAGGTCAAAGATGGCTGCGTGCGGCTGAGCAACGGCTGTAATGTAATGTAATGTAATGTAATGTAATGTAATGTAATGTAATGTAATGTAATGTAATGTAATGTAATGTAATGTAATGTAATGTAATGTAATGTAATGTAATGTAATGTAATGTAATGTAATGTAATGTAATGTAATGTAATGTAATGTAATGTAATGTAATGTAATGTAATGTAATGTAATGTAATGTAATGTAATGTAATGTAATGTAATGTAATGTAATGTAATGTAATGTAATGCAATGTAATGTTATGTGTGTAGTGTGTTATGTGTGTAGTGAGTGCAGACAATAGTCTGTACTCACTACGTTACGTTACGTACGTTTGTCAAGTAATGTTGTATACGCGAAACACGCAAATTATTATTTGCGTGTTTTGCTTACTGATTACTATTACCTGACAATTAAACATTTTCCTTGTTTCATATTCTGCACAGATGTCTAAATCCCCGACATATTAGAAGTTTATAGTGCATGGTAGGTAACCCTACACTACCGAACGAACGCGTCACCTCAATCTCTAAGAAGCTGTATACATATTTGATTTAGCAGTCAATGACCCTGTTATCACTTCCCGTATTGAAATAATCTACGTACGTTGATTATAGTATATTCTTAAAATAATGAGTAAGTTGTGCAAACATTATGCGTAGGTACGTGACCTGCGGGCTGCGTGCTACAGGAGAACTATAGATAAAGACTGTTATGGTATAAGTGTGGTACCTACTTATTTAAAATTTCGACATTTCCAATATGTTTAGGATTAGGATATTTCTAAAATAGGTAATTCTTTTGTTATGTATCTGTTATGCTTTAAGTTAGGTTTAATTTTTGGGGTGGGTTATATTTCTGTGATACGTTTTCTTTCTATTAAACGAATTCATTGAATTTTATTAAACTTGGTAGATAAACATTTAGACGTACAGGACACAGGATAGGCTACTTAATGTTTGAAGTGTACTTTAGCGGCGTTGTGCCCTTTTTGGGGGAGGTAAAAAATGTTAAACTCGCGTCAAAACAGGTAACCTGATCGATAATTCGTAAGACGGACACGTGACCTGAAACCGCCGGCGCGGTGTACGAGAGGAAGTAATATCCCCCTCTCTTTATACCGCGCGGAGTTTTCACTTGTGCTGGCAACCCGTTGTTTTTTTTTCACCTGTTATTTTGTGAGTTGCGGGCACAGCTGATAAAAATAAAACTGATTTCCAATCAATTTATATCTAATGTGTTTAAATTTCTCTGCTTTAAATGGATTTATGTCAAAGCTAGTGTCAAAGAAACCTAATGCAAATAACGAGATAAAGATAAAGCCAGCCTAAGCCAGCAATATATTAAACTCATCCGGAAACAGAGCCGATTTAATGTCAATATAAATTAATTATTACACAATGAGTCAATGATCTCACCGAGTTTGGCGGAACGCACGCATTGCAGGGCTATTCACCGATTGGAGGGATCTGTGCTGAGACTTTTATTTACTGTCTTAAATCACGGCATCAGCGCTGGAACAGTCTATTTATTAAGGTAAACATACAGAATTGATGGTAGAAAAACTAAATTTACAGTCTCGAAACCAAAAGAGCAAAGACAATAGGGAAGAAATGATAAAAATATATTTGGTAAAAATATAAAAGAAAGGAAACAATGCAAAATTTTAGGTTTTAACAGATGATTCATTTCTGTTGCCGCTAAAAGTAGAAATACTACACAACAACATTAAATAAATATTTCAGGGGGCTCCCATTCAAAAAACGTGTTTTATTTGCTCGTTTTTCCTCGATATTGATAACAGCAACAGGTAGACGCTTAAAATAGTCACAGAATATTTAGTAATTTATTCACTTTAAAAATTAATAATTAAATTAAAACATTAACGGGCTCCTATACGACAAACGTGTTTTTTTTTCGTTTTTATAGATAAGCCGGTTTTTTTTTCATTAGAGGTTTGGTTATGTGAATGTGAGATACCGTGCCGAAGTAGTAGCTTGCCGATTCGTATTAGTAAACCTATGGGGACGTGGTATCCTGTGTTACTCTTTTCAAAGTTAGGTAACGCGCCCCTCAATTTAAATTAATTATTTCATATTTATTTTTAAATTAACTTAACGAACACTTTTTGAGCGTGTTGAGTTAATGAAAATTAAACATACATAATGGTCAAAATTAACTCTCCTTTTTGCTTCGCTGTAGTCGGGTAAAAAGTATATGTTCTTCTATTCACTGTTCGTTTAGATTGACAACATTAAAACTTAAAGTTTAGTTAAACTTCTTAAAAGCTTATTATAGTTATAATAAGCTTTATTATACTCTCGTACGTAACGCATTCAGTTGGGTAAAGTTTCACATATTATTTTCTGTTTTTGAGAGGAATTACGGCTTGTTCTAAGTATTTTTACCTTGATATGTCTATAGAATTTTTGATACAGCTGTTAAGCAAGGTGACGAATCAAAGTTGCAGGTGCAAGGTTTAGACTTATTTCAAGTCTTACAAACTGTATGCATTCTCAAGTGTCTATATTTAATTTAATAAGCGAATAACCCGCATTGCTAAACATCAACGGATAGTGCGCGCGCGCACTTTCAGGAGCGCAGTAGTTGCGAACGCGCCGCCGCCGCCGAAACCGCGCATGGTAACCTACGGTAATACAAAATTACGACCGTAATGGTAACTGAAACGTGAATATTGTCGGCTGCAGATCGGCTGTCAATGAACGTCAAATTTTGAGGTAAGTGCAGTTCTGAATAAAACTTTTTATTGAAGGTTTAGCTTGAGTAAATTTTGTATCGTTGATAAGCTATTCGCAAAAATCAACGGTTATTGTTAAATTGCCAAATAAACAACATTTAATTTAAAATTTCTTCATTGCAATTTGAGTGTAAACGCGTCGTAAATTTTATTATTTAATATACCAAATGGGTCTTCTATAGAAAGAGACACGAGTTTCTATTGAGAGCGCACCATGCGCTTGATTATAGAAAAAAGCTTTTCATCTTATTTTATTCTTTCGGGCAAGCAGGAATTATTTTATTGTTCCTAGAGTTATCTTTTAGGGTTGCGTATCTCAAAAGGAAAACACAGAAATTAATGATTTTCACAATTTTTCCTTTATCTGTGCGAGTGTCGAAAATTTATTAAAAATAATTTAAATATATGATGTAACTAATAATTTATGCCTTTCGCAATTTTTCCTTTATCTGTGCTATAAGACGTTGCTTCGTACAATATTTCAAGATTCTGACTTTATGGGAAGTACCCTGTAGGTTTAGCTCCGTGGCGCAGCGGTCAACACGCCAGTCTGCGAAACGGGGTGACCGGGTTCGATCCCCGGCCAGGTCAAAATGGAAAATGATCTTTTTCAGATTGGCCTGGGTCTTGAATGTGTCCCATAACACAAGTCTCGAACTTACTTTGGGGCTAGCTCAATCTGTGTGATTTGTCCGTATATATTTATTTATTTATGCGAATGTCGAGAAAACACGAAAATTTGCGGCATAACCAGCTGTATCTTTTGATTGCGTTGGGTTAGAAGTTTAATTTTTTCACAGCTCCAAGGGAAAGTAGACCTGAGTATTTGATATGAATTTCAGCTTGCTACCTTTACGTATTCCTGAGAAAAAGGGTCTTGACAGACCGTAAGACAGGGACAACCAAGTGATTCTATAAGGGATCCGTCTTTTCCTTTTGAGGTATGTTATCCTAAAAACGGGTTGCATTTCGGGAGTGCCGGTAGAAGTAAAAACTCGCCTGCTTTGCGGCGGTTTCAGGCCAAGTGTCCGTCTTACGAATTTTCTATCAGGTCACGTGTCACACATGACGCGAGTTAACATTTTTACCAATCCCAAAAAGTGCACAACGCCGCCAAAGCTAGTTTTCACTTCAAAAAAACATACAGCCGAATTGACAACCTCCTCCTTTTATATAGTCGTCACCTCGGAGGCACAACTCGCCGTCTTAAATCTTAGTAATTAATATCTTATATAGTAATATAGTTTAAATTACTAGAAATTAAGTAGTTTAGAATATTACCTTATACCTAACTAGATTTTTTTTTTTTTTTTTTTTATTTTCAAACTTCTATTCATATCATTATTTATCTATTTTTCTTTACAAAACAAGCCACCATAGCATATTATTATATCTATATATATTTATCATCCAGGCTGTCTTAAAACACTAAAACAAATCACAAAGTACCGCACAAGTTTACTTATATACCTAATATCTTCCTTATGTAATAATAAAATATTATTATCTTATATACATTCTCACCTTTACATGTATTTCAGTTGCGTTAAACTAATGTAATAGACACAACATTTAACATAGTCGAGCTGGCATTCCATAATACAAGGATAACTTTTATTGGAGCCAGCCCTATTTATGTGAAATTAGTGTTTAAATACCATAATATACATACTATAAAAAAAATAATAAAAAATGAATAATCTGCTTAACAAAACTCTATTCGATAATATCGATAATGTCTCCAACTCTTTTTCCTTCGTCTGCGACCCCCATGAAGTACGTGCTCAGATCTTATCCCATGACAAAGCTCTCAATATTCTAACCCAAAATATTTGTAGTGTTTCGGCGAATCTATCTGGTTTGGAAGTTCTAATGAGAAATCTAGATGTAGAATTGGATATAATTATCCTCACTGAATGTTGGATATCAAAAAATCCATATCTCCCTTCTCTCCAAGGTTACACATCTTATTGTTCTACGGCCCCTGTTAATCAAAATGACGGTGTAATAGTCTATTATAAAACCTCATTAGCAGGCATATCTATATCTGAACCGACAATAATTGATGATGCAAGCTGTTTACAAATTCAATTAGATACAGAAACTATCATATTAGGCATATACCGTCCATGCGCCTTTCGAAATTACAATAGATTCACACAATCCCTAAATCTGTTACTTCAGAACCTACGTCACTTTAAGAACATTGTAGTTATTGGGGATATTAACGTAGATATCAACCCATCTCGACTGGATGAAGATAACGACGATTATCTTGATATTCTGGCACTTCACGGTCTTTTACCAACTCATACTTATCCCACACGTAAAACTGCTTGCCTTGATCACATATTTTTAAAAAGCACTCTTCTCGCCCACTCTGCTGTAGTCAACTCCACTATTACCGATCATAAAGCAGTATTACTTTCTTTAAACACAAAAAAAGCCCTCTCATCTACCTCTCCTATGACCCGGATAGATCACAAAAAACTAACGATCGATTTCAATTCTAAAGATTACACCCCCATCCTTTCCGCTACTGACCCTGAAATTGCTACAAATCTACTAATCTCTACTCTTCAATCCCTAGTTTCCAAACATTCTATTTCAACAGCTGCGCCTCGTAGGCGCAAAATTTTAAAACCCTGGATAACTCAAGGCCTTCTCAGGTGTATTCGAAATAGAAATAATCTTTATAAAAAACTTATGAGAAATCCAATAAATGAGAATCTACGCAAAACATATTATAGATATCGATTATTTTGCAACAACATACTTAAATCAACAAAAAAGAAATACGACTCTGAATTAATAAAAAATGCAGGCAATAACCCCAAATCCTTATGGAATGCCATAAAAAATGTAACTAACTCTTCTAAACCTCCCACGCCAGCCAATCCATTACTCACTTGCAGGCCTACAATAACTCTCATTTTGTAAATATGGGCAAATCTCTCGCTGAAAATCTGAATAAAAATAACTCATCTAACTTAATACCTCCTAACTTATCTTCCTTATCACCTAATCTTAACCTGTCCCAGAATAGAAATATCAGTACGGTTCCCAAGACTAACGCTACACCTAAATTTAAACCTTCCAAATCCCAATCTCTCGTCTTGCTTCACGCTACAGATGGCGAAATCGAGAACATTATCAACACCTCACGGGAGAATTGCTCTGTGGGTTGGGACAATATCTCTATGTCATTGATTAAGCGTAACAAACATGCGCTTGTTCCTTTAATCACCCACATTTGCAATCTTTCTCTTTCTAGCGGAATTTTCCCTGCTGGTTTGAAAAAAGCTCTGATACATCCCATTTACAAAGCTGGGGAACGAAGTGACCCAAACAACTATCGTCCAATTTCCATCTTGCCTGCGCTCTCAAAAATACTTGAACGAGTAATTAACACCCGCTTAACTTCTTACCTTGAAACCTTCTCAATTCTTGCAGAAAACCAACATGGTTTTCGCCGTGGTAAATCCACAAGTGGAGCTGTTCTCGACCTTACTGACTTTGTTGTCCGTAATTTGGATGCGGGAAATAAATGTCTATCAATCTTCCTGGATCTGGCGAAGGCTTTCGATACCATTTCGACAAAAATCCTCCTTCAAAAACTAGAAAACATCGGAGTTAGAGGTACTCAGTTAAAGTTATTCGAAAGTTTTCTTACAGATCGCACGCAACAAGTAGTTATTAATGGTCAGTGTAGCTCAGAACTCTCCATTCATTACGGAGTGCCACAGGGCAGTATTCTTGGTCCTACTCTATTTTTAGTCTATGTTAATGACCTGTTTTCCTTAAATATACCTCAGTGTAAAATTATTTCGTACGCGGATGACACCGCATTACTCTTTACTGGTAAAACTTGGCATGAGACTTACCAACTGGCTCAAAGCGGCCTGAATATTGTATCTGAGTGGCTTCGTTTAAATTTTCTCACCTTAAATGTTAAAAAATCCCAAATAATAAACTTTTCCATCTATAATTCACAAACAAATAAAACTACCCTAGCTAACCTTTCCCTTGTCGCCCATACCCACTCAACGTCCGACAATAACTCCTGTAAGTGTTCTTACCTAGCATCTGCAGATTCGACTAAATATCTGGGCGTGGTCATTGACAAAAATTTGAGTTTTCAACCTCTTATTAATATTACTGCCGGCAGAATCCGAAAATTAATTTATATCTTTAAACGTCTTAGACACGTGGCGGACCCGAAAACAGTTAAAATGGTATATCTTGCCCTTGGCCAATCCCTACTGACTTACTGTGTATCATCATGGGGTGGTACTAGTAAGACCACTTTGTTAAAACTTGAAAGGGCTCAGAGAGCTCTGCTTAAAGTGTGCACTTTCAAACCTTTCTTATTTCCAACCCGTGATCTTTACCAGTTTTGTGATGTTCTATCTGTTCGTCAGTTGTTTATTTTAAATACAATCACACATCAGCACAGCACTACCATCTACAATCCAAGTTTGGTGCGTAGAAACCGTCTAGTCGTCGTCTCTTCTGCTCTAAGCACTGAATTCTCCCATCGGTTTTTCTGCTTCTTAGGCCCTTTCCTTTACAATAAACTCCACGGTATGCTCAACATCTTCTCTCTTCCTAAATTCTCCTGTAAATCTATCGTGTCAACATACCTAAAAACCCTTAACTATTACGATACAGAAAGCCTAATCCTTCCCCTAAGATAAAAAAAAAAAAAACCCATCCTTTAAAATTAGAGTATATTAAGAAAACTATTTCACGATATTATGTATTGTTATTGTTATTAAGCGCACTACTTTGTAACTTATTATAATCATTTTCTTGTTGGACAATCCAGAAGTGAGAGGACTGGAGATCTGTGCCACAGGCCTAGCCTTCTTCAGGCTCCAGTCTCCATCAATCTGATGTCATACCACCTTGTTATACTTTTGTAAAAAATTTTGGATTGTTGGAGAAAAATAAATATATTTTTATCTTTTTTTATCTTTTTATCTTTTATGAAGTCGGTTAAAAATAGAGGGCTTTTATAACATGCTCTGCATGTACTTAGCACTAATTCATGTGCTTTTACCTGATTGTTAAGAAGATTAAAGTGTTTCGCGCGTATCTTGTATGTTTGTGAATGTCTCGTAGCTCACAAAAGGCTGGATGGATTACCATAATTAATCGTTAGGTTCATCTCATAAACCCAAGAATCCTTAGATACGTGTTTAAAAAATAGAGAGCAGACGGGTTTTTAATTATAGTAATATTACTACTGATTTTTAACTATTTTGGTATGTATAATTATATATATTTGTTTGAATTATACCTTTCTCTAAACAAAGAGAAGATGTTTATCAAAAACCATTTATTGACACGCAGTAGTGGTCAGAGAAGCTAATTTTGATGCGTACATAAAATTATTGATATATTCAGATAGTCATATATTTTATTGATTGTATACAGGGATAAGTCCATGAACATCGTTTTTCTGTATCGATGGTGTATTAAATAACTACTTTTAAGGTAAGTTACAATTTTAAGATCTAAGTGCATTCGAGCTTTTTCAATTCAATATTTTAAAATACGAGTCAGTGTGCGCTCGGTGTTATACGCGGATTTACCCAAATCAGGTATTTTAAAAGTTATGGTGTAAAAATGAAAGTTTTAAACACAAGTTTTAAACAAACAAATTAAAATTGAGTTCAAGACCTATCGGGGTCCCAGACTACGCCTGTCTGGACTCATTTGAAGATTTATATTCGCGGATTAAACGAACTCGAAATAAGATAAACGAGAGCTTGAAGCAGAGTTCACACACTGCGAGTGACTCAAACAAGTCAGTAGTGAAATTAGAACATTTAGTAATTCCGAGTTTTGACGGTCGCCCAGAAAATTGGAATGTTTTCTATCAGTCATTTAAGACTAATATTCATTTGAATCAACAATTGTCTGACTCGCAGCGCGTGCAGTATTTAATTGCCAAATTGACTCATGACGCATTAAAATTCACTGCAGGTATTGTTCCCAGTGGAGAAACGTATCAAATCTTATGGGACAGCTTGGTTAAAAAATATCATGATAAACGTGCCCTAGGTACATTTTATTTAAATAATATTTTAGACTTACAAAATTGCTCGCATAGTGCGAACGCACTTGACTCATTTATAAGTAAATTTTCCGCATCATTTTCGGCACTTAAAGAATTAGATATACCTGATCTGACAGACTTTGTTATGCTACAATGCGCTTTAAGAAAAATGGATGCTCAAAGTATTCAATCATTTGAATTATCTGTTCGGGATGAAAAGATACCAACAACGCAACAGCTGATCTCCTTTGTACAAGATCAGGCTAAAATATTGGAGCGCTCCAACCCTCGTTACTCATCATATATGAATAAGCAACCCGTAACTAAAACCCGTGATCAGACGTCACATACCTATAAGACGTTTATGACCGGTACTAATGAACATACAGGTTGTAGCTTATGCGCTAAAGGTGATCATAGACATTTATACGATTGCCCACAGTTTAAGAGTATGCGCGATGCTAAAACTCGATACGATTATATCAAATCGAAACGCGGGTGCGTTAATTGTTTGAGTACCCTACATACGCTACCGGATTGTAAAAGTACTTCGGTCTGTTTCTGTCAGAAAAAACATCATAAGTTGTTGCACTTTGCAAATAACAATAATCATAATTTGAAATCACGCGCGAATGTAGGCGCCGGAGCCGTTGAGCATTTGTCACAGTCGACCGCGACTTCATGCGCAGCCGTATCTGTCGATCGGCCCGCTTTGGAACATAATAATATTCAAACGTTTTCTGTCACTACTATGCTTCGCGAGAATTCAATTATGAACGCAGATACGTCTTCTCAGTCGTATGCTACTAGTTATAAGGGTGATATTATTTTATCGACCGCTCAAGTTTATGTATGCCCTAAAGATGGTATTAATAAAAAATATATCGTTCGTTGTTTGATTGACAGCGCGTCACAAAATAATTTAATAACAACGGAATGTTGCCGCTCGCTTAATTTACCAATAACGCCTTTAAGTAATTCTTTTGTTAAGGGTGTTGGTTCGAACTCTAGTCCTATATTAGGCTATGTTTATTTAAATATTGAGTCCCGTGTCTATCCAGATAAAAAATATGCTATTCATGCATTGGTAGTAAAATGTATCACGGATCAATTACCCTCGCGATTTATCGATTGTCGAGAATTCGACACGCGCAATCTGCACCTGGCGGATTTAAGTTGGAATATCCCTGGAGATATTAATTTAGTTCTGGGTGCTCAGCTTTTCCCATATATACCTAGGTGATAGGGCAGATTGTGGACCGCGCGCGCCGTCGGCAATTCTCACCACGCTCGGTTATGTATTTATGGGCGAATGCCCACGTAAAGATGTTTTGCCCGCAACTTCGTCTTTTACCGCGCTAGCATTAAATGATTTAGTGCAGAAGTTTTGGGAACTCGAAGAAGTGCCCACAAAACGCTTGTTGTCTCCTGAAGAGACAGAGTGTGAAAATATTTTCGCTTCGACCGTGAGTCGCGATGATTCCGGTCGTTATACCGTCGCTTTACCCTTCAGCAGGGACCCTGCTGAACTTGGCAACTCGTATGCCACCGCTTACCGCCGCTTTATTTCGCTGGAACGTAAATTACGTCAAACGCCCTTAGTACGCGAGAATTACAATAAAGTAATTCAAGATTATATCGATAATGGGTATCTTAGCCCCGTCGATGTGTCTGATTTGACCTCTGATGGTTATTATATACCTCACCACGCCGTGGTACGCCCTGATAAGCCGTTACCGCGTATTGTCTTGGACGCAAGTGCCAAAACACATACTGGATTTTCACTTAATGATATTTTACACATCGGCCCAAATCTACAGGCTGATTTATTTGTATTGTTATTGAATTTTAGGATGTTTCCTATCGCCATAAACGCAGATATAAAACAGCACTATTTACGTATAGGCGTTATGCCGGAGCAGCGTAAATACCTACGCATTTTATTTAGGTTCAATGAATCGGAACAAATTCGCACCTTCGTTTTCAACAGGCAACCCTTTGGTCTCAGGTCTAGTCCATACATAGCTTTACGCACAGTGAAACAGTTGGCTTCGGACATGAGTTCACACTATCCTGAAGCAGCTAAAGTGGCTGAAACCTGTTTGTATATGGACGATTTGGTCCATTCCACAGCTGATAAAAGCTCTGCTAAGCTGTTAGCTCGTGATTTAATTAATTTGTTCAAATCTGGTGACTTTGACCTAGTAAAATGGTCGAGTAGCTGTCCTGAGCTACTTGATTCACTTCCTGATTTGCACCGCAAATCAATCGAATTCGATTTACACAACAACTCATCTAAAGTTTTAGGTCTTTCCTGGGATCCTTGTGAGGATAATTTGTTTTTCACCACTATCACAATTGCTGAAAAATGCACTAAAAGAAACATACTTTCGGTTGTGGCTAGATTATTCGACGTACTCGGTCTAGTTGCGCCTGTGATACTCGCAGCCAAATTGCTTATTAAGGAGTTATGGCTCTGCAAGAGTGATTGGGATGACCTGGCTCCAGAGAACATACGTGCCCGCTTTCACGCACTCGCTCAAGAGATGCACTTGCTTAACACTTTGAAAATTCCTCGGCATGTTGGTGTGGAGGTCGGGTGTGAGCTGCGTCTTGTTGCTTTTTCGGACGCCAGTATGAATGGACTAGGAGCAGTTATTTATGCTCATTGCACTTACCCTTCTGGTATTATTGAAACGCGTCTACTTTGCGCAAAATCGAGAATTAGCCCTACGAAAATTTCCACTCTCGCTCGCCTTGAACTTTGTGCTATTTTACTCATGTCAAAATTGATAAAAATTGTACGAGATACATTCGTTGAACGCATGACCATAGTGGACATATACGCATTTTCGGATTCCACGATAGCTTTATCGTGGGTTCATTCTTCCCCGCATAGATGGTCAATCTTTGTTAGCAACAGAGTAGCCCAGTGCCAAGAAAATTTAGACGCTAAACATTTTTATCACATAGCTGGTGCTATTAACCCAAGCGATTGTCTTTCTCGTGGCATGTTGCCATCGCAACTTTTGTCTCACGATCTGTGGTGGAACGGCCCTCCTTGGATTCGCGAGCCGCCTGAAAAATGGCCTATTATTCCGTTCGCTCCCGCTAAATGTAATGATTTGCCTGAACATAAGGCTAATGTTATGGCTGTCACAACGCATATAGAGGAACCACTCTTGTGTACATTGGCACAACGAGTTTCTTCTTGGCAAAAATTGCTACGCATTATAGCCTATGTACTTAAATTCGCTAAACCTAAACTCAAAATCAATCCTCTATCTGTAGCAGGATTAGCAGCTGCTGAAAGGGCTCTAATTCTTGCTGTTCAATCAGTGCATTTTGCTGAAGATATCAAACTACTCAAAGCTAAGAAGTTACCTTCAAAGAAGCTGCAGAACTTGGCAGTATTCTTAGACGCTGAAGGAATCTTACGTATAGGAGGAAGACTTTCTGGGTCGATGCTTCCGTATGAAGCTAAACATCCAATTTTACTTCCAAAACGCGATCATATTGTCGATCTAATAATTCAACATTCTCATGTTTTCAACTGTCACGCTGGACCTGGACTTCTTATGTCAATTATAAGACAGCGCTACTGGATATTAGATGCCAGAACAGTCATTAGGTCTAAGTGTCGGAAATGTAACACTTGTTTCAAGTTGAACCCTACGCATCCCACGCCTATAATGTCTGCATTGCCGTGGTACCGTGTGACAGAGACAGCGAAAGCTTTTGTTCATACTGCTTGCGATTATGCTGGACCTGTACGCATTACCCTTTCGCGTCGCAGAGGTCAACATGCTCAAACGGCATACATTGTACTTTTTATTTGTATGGTGACAAAGGGTATTTATCTGGACTTAGTCACAAGTCTGACATCCGACAGTTTTTTAAACGCATTCAAGCGCTTTATTTCCCGCCGCGGTCCAGTGTCTTGCTTATATTCCGATAATGCCACAACTTTTATTGGTGCCAAAGCACAATTGGATGAGCTTTATAGTTTTTTGACAAGTTCAACCTTCAAAAACGCACTGTCTAATGAGCTTTTGTCTCGAAAAATAGATTGGAAAACAATTCCACCCCGATCCCCTACATTCGGGGGAATTTGGGAGGGGAATATAAAAAGTATGAAAACGCATTTATATAGGGTGATTGGAAACCAGTTGCTCACTTATGAAGAGCTATTGACGGTTCTAGCGCAAGTTGAGTGTATCTTAAATTCTCGGCCTTTGAGTGTCATTTCTTCTGATCCACACCCTGAAGTTTTAACTCCCGCGCACTTTCTAATGTCCACTCCACTGCAGTATTTGCCTGCCACTGATCTCTCAGATCAGCGCTATAGTTTATTGGAACGCAAAAAATTGCTCGACCATATGGTTCAATCCTTTTGGAAAAAGTGGCACCTTGAATATCTGCACACGTTACAAGTCAGACAAAAATGGGCTACACCAGACAAGCCTGTAGAGATAGGAACAGTTGTTCTATTAGAACAGGAAAACTCAGCTCCATTGACTTGGCCATTAGGAATAATTACTCATGTCTACAAGGGTACAGATAACGTCGTTCGAGTAGCGACCGTTAAAACGCAGAATGGCATTTATAAACGCGCTGTTACCAAATTATATCCTATTCCAACACAATAAATTCATTTAACTCTTTACGCATTTAGTATAAATTTAGTTTAGGTAGCTATAATTTGAATTAATTCGCTATATATCTCCTGATTTACCATGTATAAATTTATTTTTGTTTTGAAACATCTTGCGACGTTTCAAGGCGGGGTGCATGGTAACGCGAGCAAAGTCTCAATTTAAAAAACGCAATAAAAAATTTAATATTATTATGTACATGTTTCCTACGCCGCTTTATCAATGTTTTTATGTTGGTTGTCCTGTCTGTTGTGGAAGCGTGGGGGGAGGAAAGATGGCGCGGAGCCTCTTCGCCCCTGACACTGCTGTCTATGAACCTTGACCGATAAGGTTGTTTTTGACCAGTCGCGCGCGCCTGCATATATGTAAATGTGCATTATTCATTGTGATTCTATTTTGGGAATCATACGCCGCCGATTGACGCTGGATCTCGTGAATCCATTTATTCTGTGAAAAAGGGATAAGGACTCTTAATCCTTTGTGTAAAGACTGACACGTGTATTGTTCACCAACACCCCCTGAAGAAGTCCTGGCGGTGGATAGCAGCTTCGTGGACGTGCATCGACGTGGAAACGACATTCAGGTCAGTCCTCATATTAACATTGATAGCGGTTCTTATCATATCCCTTTTTTTACACGCAGTGAAGATACCTTAGGCATCTTCATTCTTTGGGAGCATATCCCACCAGGTGGTAGCTATTTACACGCTAACCTACCAGATGTGGATTTCTCGCCGGCACTGTTTTAATTTTTGAGGTCGAGTTAGGAAATGTTAAATTGGGTACATAAGACCACAAGTTTAAGTTGAGTTAAATCTTCCGATTGTTGTACCTCTGGTTTATGATTTCCAGGCAGAATACAAAGGGACGATATTGTCAGAAACTTGACGGTAGTCATTTCAAGTTAGTATTTTGACTTCCATTTGATTCTGTACGTTTCCTTGCTGTATAACTCCATACTGTTAAACAAGTCTTTTGTTTCTTTTTTATTATAATTTTTCTTCTCTTTTCTTTTCTGGCCAGCAGCGAATTGCACTTTTGTTTTGCAAAGTAAAAGCTAAGTGCACCTTTTAATAGTTGTTTATATTTTTAACACCATATCATAAAGTGGCCACTTAGAACCCATGACCCCCGGGTCGTGGGTTCGATTCCCACGGGGGAGCATACTTTGTTTAGTTGTATCCAGTTTGGTTAGGACATTACAGGCTTGAATCACCTGATTGTCTGATAATAAAGATGTTTCCGTGCTTCGGAAGGCACGTTAAGCCGTTAATCCCGGCTGCCATTTAATAGTAGTTAAAGGAACCACGTCAGAGGCTGAAAGGCGGTTCCGAAGAACTCTGACACCAGGGTGTGCATGGTCGATTGACCGTGACATCTACTCGAAATGATGATGATTTACTTTAATGTAAAGTAAAAAGCACTAGTGCGGTAAACTATCTTTTTATTTTCACCAGCAAAGAGGTATGGGTTTAAAAAAACAACGGGTTGTACGTCGGGAGTGCCGGCAGAAGTGAAAATTCCGCGCGATAGAATAAGAGGGGATGTTACTTCCTCTACTTGTCACGTGTCCGTCTTAGGAATTTTCGATCAAGTCCAAAGTTAAATCCAAAAAAGTGCACGACGTCTTACTTCGTGCAGCGCCGCTAAATAAGTTTTCACTTCAAAAAATGTTAGTAGTGAAACATTGACACAATTCAATATTTGTTAAGAGTCGTAATATACTGTAGTATTATTTTTGTTTTAATAGCATTTAAATATGGTAATACAATTTATTTTTATTTATTTTGCCAAGAATGAGATGGAGAGACGATCTGTTTGGTTTTAATGGGGGGTGGCAAAACATTGCATTGGATAGCAACCCAGCAGTGGGACCTAAATAGCTTATAAGAAAAATATTTTTATTGTTTATTTAAAGACAAAGCTGTGTCAGTCAGTTTAACGTTGCCTTACGAATACGTGTTTTTTAAAAGTTAATAAACGGTAAAATCCTAACTATATTATTATTTAATATTATAAATGCGAAGGTGAGTTTGTTTGTTTGTTACGCGTTCACGATGTAACTATTGAACTGATAATCACGAAATTTTGCATACATGTTATCTGGGGTACGGAGAAGAACATATACCCTATATTTTATCCCGGGAAAAAGTACTGTTCCCGAGGGATCGACATTTACACGGGCGGAGTCGCGGGCGGAAGCTAGTAACGTATATTTGCGAATATCATGTATTACTTATTAAATATTAATATTATAAGTAATAAAATTATCTGCCTATGATTTATTTTTTTAACGAACGCTCATTCCGGTCGTGATTCTCTATAGCTTGTTCAGCGCTCTCGCTTGCACACGTAACGTGACACTTTTTCGTGCATGCAGCCGGCGTTCATCGATTTATAAGACGTTACCATCTCAAAATTGGTGTGTAGAGTTTCTAAGGTGAAAATAGATCTAGGAAGGTCCGAAGGTTTCATCACTTGGGAACTTATAATCGTAGGAAGCTTGGTTGCCCAGGTTCTTTTTCATGATTATTCATTACAAAAAGCGAAAGGGGAATAAAGTTAGTGTCCAAATAAACAGGTTTATTCATCTTCATCCAGGACTGCATATAATAGAAAGGCATGAAATTAAATTGAGTTATTTAAAGAAGCAAAATTAAATATTAAACAATCCTTTCATTGTCATTAATTTTACAGAATGATCAGGGCGTTATGTAATTTGTGGAAATGGAGAACGGAAAGCTTTTTGAGTTACTTTGGTATTTAGCCATTAAAAGTTTGATAAAAGTTATTTTATCCCGTTAATGAAATTAACCTTGTAGTGACGAGCAGAAGTTAGTATAACTTTATTTTGCTCTCTTCACGTTTCACAAGTAATTTCATCTTTGTTAACAGAATTGTAATGGTCCTCGTAGTTGACTGTAGTTAAAGCTGCGTGTGCGTCTACCTATTTTTCTTCGAACACTGAGTGGGGATGAATGTTTGTTATTCCTTAACGCAAAAATTGCTGGATGGATTTTGATGAAATTTTATGTTATAAGTTAGCTTACATATAAAAATATGCAGGGAAATCACGTGAGTTAACATATATATATAATTAAGTATTCATCGCGATCTCGAATATATGTATTAATGATGAAGTTTTAAGAATTTCTAGACGTCTAGCAAGTAATAAAATATTTTCGTAATCTTTTAACTTGCCCTATTATACTGTGTAGGACAAATCTTGGAAGCTGAAATAGAACTATCTGACTTTTTGATTAAACTGAAATATTGCATACATACGTTATGTATTGTATAATTTTCCATTTTCGTACGAATTGCCGGGCCTAACATTTTTGTATGGAAATGTCTATTTTTTTCTACGTCCCGGCGTTGTTAACTTTGACGAGCTGAGTCCCCCTTTCAAGGAAAAGTAGGTGACAAATTACAACCTTCACAACACCAACACGGTATTTATAAACAACAACCTCCTCTGTTTGTTCCTATGTTTGACTGGGAGAGAGAATGCTCATAGCATAAAGCTGCATATAAGGGGGTTTAAAACAGTGTGTAACACGATAACATTCTTGATAATCTATATTTACACATTGTTTTATAACGTTATATAACTGCTATGATCACCTTTAGGTCCGATAATTGTACTTTGGTAAAATAAAGTTCTAATAAAAACAATGAACATCCAAGACCAGAGTCAATCTGAAAAGTATTGCTTTTCCATCTTGATCTGGCCGGGTATCGATCCCGCAACTTGCCTTAATCTTATAAAACATATCTTTCTTTTGTTAAGTACCTAATAAAATTATAAGATACTGATACTAACTAAGGTAGATTTAGTTTTACATATTGTGACTGACCTTGTGACATTGAATATATCGGTTTCCTTGACTTGGCACTCATAAAATAGAGCAACCGATGACAGTTACGGTGTATGACGTAATCTATGCTATTCCTGAAGGGATAAATTTCATTTAACAATGCCTGACATTTCGTGTTCCCTAATGTTCATTGTCTAGAGAAGTTAAATACCTGGAGAGGTCAGTCAGTGTCAGGCTAGTCCTATGGGAAATTAGGGTAATGTATGTTATTTTTGTCACCAGTTGGTAATGGGTGCTATTTAAGCACTACATAAATATTCACTAATCCAGTTAGTTCGCGGGTGAACTTTTAGATTTATTTTAGTGGTTTCATGAACTACTCTAAAAGTTTGGGGGTTGCTTAGGTTTATAGCCTGGGGTATACAGGGTGAAATTGAATTCATTAGCAAACGTTTAATGAGTGACTCAGACCACGAATCTGAACAACTTTCATTATGGGACATATATACATGTGAAATAATTATTTGCTCTTTCATACAAAAGTGGAATATCTACTTGGCTGGCCAAAATCTATGGAATAGCTGATTTCTTTTTATGAATTTCGGAGTTGGCCCCATAATGAAAGTTGTTCAGATTCGTGGTCTGAGTCACTGCTTAAATGTTTACTAATTTATTCAATTTCACCCTGTATTTAAAGAGCGATTGATTTTTGTGGTAACGACGATACGCATAAATAATATCATTTTGCAATACAACTATATTTAAAACAAAACAATTCGTTTGTGCAAATGCACAAACAAATAATAACTGCAACTAAGTTCTTAGTTATGTTCTCAGTGGTAATTAATCTCCTAATTTAATAACGGTCCAGTCACAACATTTTTTGCCAGTGTGCTTCACTATAAGCGTTCATCAAAATATAATAATTGCATGTATTAGTATATATATCTGGTTATTAGTAAATGGTTAGGAATTACTAACGATTTCAATCGGCAATAAATAACGGTGATTCGTGAATCACTTTTTTTCTCTATGGGTTCGTAAACCTATTGAGAAAAAGAAGTTAAGATCAGTGCCCGCAGTGACCCGTGAAATTGCGAACAAGGCGCATGTGGCAATTTTATGGGACATAAATTAATATTTGCCTGTTATAAGGACTAACATCTGAGTTAATGAATTTATGAGAATATTACAAATTAGAGGCGATGACATGTAAATTCAAGGCCTATGTTTAAGTAGAGGCAGGCACAATGGGTGCTAAATTTGACTATGATGTCATTAGTGTGGAAAATGAATAATTTTTATTCAAAATAGGATACATGTATCGCTTTTTGGACACTTCTTTTTCTTTTATTATGTTTGCAAAAACGAAAACTACTAGCGTTTCGGAATGACCACTGCTGAGACGAATACTCGAAGAAACTCAGTCCAGGCTTGGTTTTTATGTGCCTAAAAGGCTCGGATACATCAATATGTTTTACAATAATTAAATGAATTTTAATTGTTGATATTAAAATATACATTTCAATTATTTATAAGATTTTTTATCAAATAAATAATCATTTATGCAATAATAAGTCCTTTTTAGTCATTTATTTTTTACAGCTGTTTTAAACTTTACTAATGGCAGACCTGGCTTGGCGTTCAGTTTACGCGGGAATTAAAGAAGCGTAGTCCAAGACCCAAAAAAGTATCCATAGTTTTTTGCAATCGCAATGTTGGTGTTAATAATTTATTTTTATTTATAGTGCTATTTTGCTATGAGTATCACTTTATATATATATTAATGAATATTATGTCGCACAAACATAATGTTACAAAAGATATACTGTAAAGGGAATGTCACAATATTTATAGTTTCGGATAACTCTCTAAGAGATTCTCTAGCACCTAATTTGTATATAGATCTAGTAAGTAGCGCGTGTCTGTACAACAAATATGGTGTTTATATCTGCAGCGCTACCCCATAGTAATATTCCATACGACAAGATTATGAAAGTTAGTAAATATACCAAACGCGCAGTATCAACATCAGTTTAGCTGTCTTATCTTACTAACGGCGTTAGAGCTAAGTTTATTTGCCAATTTTCCAATATAGGCATTGAAACCCGGCATCAACAGTTAGTTCGAGATAAGTCGCTTTGTCTACCAATTGTAATACTTCATTATTGACGACTATACTTGTTGGATTTTTTGCAACATGTGGTAAGCAAAATTTAATACATTTAGTTTTACTAGCTTTCAACAAAAGTCTGTCCGTCTTCGGATCTCAGTGCTTCTAATCTTATCTCGGATAGAAATATCAAGCATTGCCCGCTCCATACCTCTCTGACACTGAGGAACTTGCAGCATGCTTACAAACTTCTTTGTGAGCGTCCAAGTTTTTGCACTCGAACACAGTGTGCTTTAGGTTGGTTAGTATGTTGCTGTCCTTGTCCTTGTCCTTGAGCACATCAGAAAGTTTATCGCTGCCCATCCTAGACGAATGCGGCGTTTCATTTCCTCTATCTGTTCATTTTTAAAAAGGCTCAATCGTTAACCGATAATATATACTCGGTTACTTTCTTTAAAGCATTACCATGCACAGTAATGTGGTTGGCATCGATATCTTTGCCCATGAATTTTGTTTTTGTTATATACCTCTTTAATTCCATCATTACTGATACATCACAGAGTTCTTCGATCATGGCTTTCTGATGGGTGTCTCCCCGTCTCACACATCTTTTCACGGGCATAGGATTCGTGAGCTCATGCAATTTTACCCGTAGCGTAGCAGTGTAGGGTAGCGTAAGTTGAGATATTTACCTTTGATTCCATAATTATTTCAGCTTGGATTTAAGGGTATTGTGTTATTATATTACACGCAGCACAATTAAATCTAGTTGGAATTTTGTACACCCTATTAGAGAGTGTTGAAAAATGACTCTTAACTTGACTCTTGAGTAACTACTTGTCTTTTGCTTTATTTTGGAGATCTTCAGTCCGACAAATATTTCCTTAAAATATTTTATATTACATATTATATTTTACTAGAACAGCGCCCGTAGCATGGCACCCGCGACGCCGTTTTTATCGCGCGATAAACTATCCGCATCTCGCTCTTAGATATTACTGAAAACAAGATGGCGATAGTCGATAAACGCTGTCGCGCGTGCCATGCTACGGGGGCAGGACATTTTTGTACTTATGTTTACTTCTAATCACGTATTTAATAAAGCCGTAAATGAGTATATAGCGATAGATGGTTTTATATAATTAAATATTGTCTGCTATGAGCCTAAATGAGACCATACCATATAGTTAAAATTAATATTTCCTATGTCGTTCACACATCAGAATTTCTTCATTTTGGGATAGCAATGAATGCCATAAAAGTAGATTGTATATGTTATCTATATAATTTATCAAGATAATTTCGTCAAGCATAGACCTTCGCAGCAGTGACGTGTCAGTTTATATGTGTTCAATGATGTGTGGCGATTCAGTTACCCGACTGGGTCTATAGGGCAGGGGCACGCGGTCGATATCCGGCAAGTGCGTGTGATTTACGACTATTGCCGTAGTGATGGGATATGGATCACTGTCTGCAGTCACCGCGCCCGTCATTCCTTACGAATGGCTGTCAAGTCAATCACTTCTATGGGATTCGTCATTCAATAAAAAATTTAGGGAATCATTATAGATCTACTGAACTACGATAAACTTTATCACTTTTTCTGTTTAGTTAAATTTTACCAGTTCTACTTTCCTATTACGTCACTATGACATCGTAATTTGTATAAGGGGTAGACAAAAGAAATCTTCACTTGTTCAATAGATAATAATTTAGTCTAAACTTTACCATATAATTAGTTTTTTAACACTAAAAATAAATACTAATCTACCTTATAAAAATAAATCCGATATACTGGTATGTTTTCGGCGAGTAAAAAGTAGCAGCGAATAAAACTGTTGGAAAAGAGTTTGTTCTCATGGGCTGGTCTGATTTTTACTGCTTGGCAGTAAAAACGGCGTTTTGGACATATTTCTTGTGAAAGCATTTTTCTCCTCAAGATTGTCTTTTGAAGAAAAGTCTCGTCGTTTTATAACAAAGATGATGTAGTTCACTGGATATGGATGTATAAGTTCAAGGTAAATATGGATGTTTAAGGTCTAACATTATGAGATGAATCCTGTCACTAATATTTTATTTGGTCTCATTTCTTTATTTAAATCAATTATATTCAACGTGTTACTGTTTATAACAGGTGCTATTTCTGCAGATATGAATCTATTGGAGAAAGTGATCCACTCTACTAATAGCCTACAAAAGCTCGTCGTATTTAGGTACCAGCAAAAAAAAGTACGAGTAATAATATGGCAATGAATGAGCAACAGGGACTATGATTAAGGAGTTATGAAAGAACCTAATTTTATTTTACTAGGTTCTATTAACAAAAGCGCTAACAATTTGACAAAATTTCACATTTATGTTTTTGACGGGATATAATTATTTTTTCTCAAGTAGGTAAGTATTAACTAGCAACTAAAAAAACAACACAATGGTATTGGTCTCCTATCCCAGAGTAACCCAAACTTGGTTAACATGCATAAACGCTACGATGTAGGTACTGATTTTAGACTTATAGCTTAGTTTTTGTAAATCTCATAACCTCATCAACAAATTTCAACTTCCTAAGACGCTTGAAATTAATAAAACGAGACGAATGAGTGAGTGTCATCAGTCATTGACAAAAATAGTGAGTTTCGGACATCTAAATCTCATGAAAAGTAAAAGGTTTTTTATTGAAACTTAAAATTAAATTCGGTAATAAGAGGATAGTCTTGCAATATAAGCGAAATTTCAAGTGTGTTCATCACATGGATTTCTAGTTATGGGGATCAAAATGCGGTTCGTGTAATATGTATAGCCAACGGCCCCTCTTTTTTTCTTTGCGAATTAAGCAGACATACTGCCTGTATCTATCGTGTGACACACGAGCTTGACGATAATCTAATCGTCTAGCTCGTGTGTCACTTAATTTGAATCTAAAACAAAATGTAAACCAGTAAACTAGTATCTAGTTTATACTGGAATGTTATTTTAATCTCGAATACACTGCAGCTAAAAATGAAGTGAAAACAATCTAAACAGTACTGCCTGAGTCAGTGCTGATCTGTTGATTTAGCAAATGTAGGTACTCAATGAAAGACGAAAGAGTGCTAGAAATAACGCACAAAATATCTGACAATTTCTGGTTTTAATATTAGTAAAACCAACTGTACTGATTTCCATTTACTTACTCAAAAAAAAAACTTGATGATTCGATCTCGACATTAAATATACTATTATCATAGTATATTTAATGTCGAGATATACTATTATATGCCTCCGCTGTCTGTCCGTCCGTCTGTCTGTTACTACTGGGTTTTATGTTTTAAACCGTCCTAGTTAGATACTTGTAATTTTCACAAAAAATTATATCTGTAACCTCTGCAAAGAAATCAAATATGAAGGTTCTACACATACTCATGGGGAAACGATTGGGAACATTTTCACACAGCGAAATTAATCGTTGTCATGAAATTGTAAATAATGAATATATGGAATTTGAAAACAACAATTAGCTAGAATCATGCTAGAAATCCATGCTAGCATAGATTTATTTCAATAATACTATTTGCTGCATTTAAGACAAGCCTGCCGTGCCGTGTGGTTTCCGGCAGAGTAGCATAGGACCATTTCAAGTCTCTCCATGGATGTCGTAAGAGGCGACTTAGGAAATACTAGCTAAACAAACCTCATAAACACCAATGAGACCTCTCCAACCCGTCTGGCCAGCGAGGAGAGTATAGGCCAAATCCTCTGTCTAATCTGACCAAGTATGGCTCCGGTAGTACAAAGTGGGTCATGCTCCTGCAGTATAGACTAGAAAGACCTGATGATGAAGACAAGCCTGCATACTTTGAAGGAAATATTTTATTTTCTTTACGACGACTCGCACACAAAGGGTTCCGTACCTGCATTATCTATGCCGCCATGGGAATTTCAGGATAAAGTTATTCTATCGGTATGCTAATCCAAGTTATATCCTACCGATATACAAAACTTTATCGAATTACATCAGTGTAGGACTGAGTAACAAACATCATTACTTTGATATTTATATTAAGGCGAGGCCTCAAATGTTTGGTACCTTCGCTCGGCAAAGGACTGATCAAGTGCGCGCAAGGGATAGCGCTTGGCGGTTTAGCCCGTGAATGATGAGATAGGAGATAGTCTCGAGTCGCTCAAAGAAAAAAACGTAAGCGCCAAATTCGTTATTTCTATTTTATATAAAATCAGACCGGTTAATTGTATTTTCATATTTACATTTTGATGAATTACTAATAACCTATCTTTTAGTAAAAAAATCATTATTTCATTCGTCGCATTTGAGCTACAATAACAAAAACTCTGCGAACGAAGACCATTTTTCAAAAAATATTTCTATCGAGAAAATTTTATCAAAACGTGTTTTCATCTTCAATTTTTGGAGGTGAAATAGTCAAAAATCATATTACTTAGATTTGAAACTCCTAATTTAAGTATTTTGCGAGATAAATAAGGTTCAGAACGACCTTATTTACAGTGGTATCACCTTAATACGCCGGAGTCATAAAGTCGACGCGAACGAAGTCGCGGACATCAGCTAGTTTACCATAAAGTTAAATCAGTAAATTTTGTTCTATCATTTTATTCTTTATTATCAACCCATTATTATGAAACTAGCTGTTGCTCGCGACTTCGCCCGCGGCATTTTCTGTTATTATGATTCATTCGTTTGTGTATTATTAAAGATGAATACTTTTTCGCCGTTTTCAAAAAAAAAATTATGGACGCTTCGCTCCTATAGGTCGCAGCGTGATGTTTTATAGCCTAAAGCCTTCCTCAATAAATGGACTATCCAACACTAATTTGAACCAGTAGTTCCTAAGATTAGCGCGTTCAAACAAACAAAATCTTCAGCTTAATAATATTAGTATAGATTTCATTTGTATCAAGTACCGAACATATTTCTCGAAGAAACTTTAAAATCCGTCTATTGATTCGTTGTCTTCCCGCGCAGATGGTAACAGCCGATCGAGGGATTGGGTTAAAATCTGCGGAATCATGTCAATAGGCGATGCGGCTAGCAACCCATCACTATTTTGATTCCATTTTCCATTTGCCCTCCAACATGCTTAATGTGGCCATAAAGTCTTTTAGACCTAGGCGCTATCTACCCCGCAAGGGAAAAAGACGTGATACTATGGACTATGTTTTTGCTCAATACATATGAACTCTATGGAGAAACTTTTACCTACTTGAATAAAATCTAACCTTGTTCATGTATTTAATTTTTATTTTCTTATACTAATACATTTTATATCCGTCTTTAAGTTGTGTATAATAACTTAGAAAGTGTTTATAAAGTAAGTCTAAAGACTTACTTTATAATCCGATGTTTTATCTTTTTTCATGAATTAGATAAAGAGATAAGAACTTCCAAAAATCTGAAAAAATGGTAAGAATTTTAGTTGTGTTCAAACATCAAGAAAACAAATTTGACGCGATTATATTAGAAAATGGAAAACACAGGCATAGCTTATTTAAAATTTTAAATGAAAAATAAATTAAGTCGGTTAAGTTTTGGAGAAGAAGTCAGGGATAACGAAGCGTTGTGTATTTTTCATAGGTATTACCGAGTTGCAGTTATCTCTATCGCACTCTACGGTTGTTTGGCCACATAGCACGACAGCAATAGAATTTACAAATACCTATTTTCTAAATCCCTCGAGCGCAGTGTTTCCTCTTAATAAGTAATACATTTTTATGTTCGTCAAGTTTGTGTATAATGTACCCTCTTTAGGCTTACTTTATAAATACTTTCTGACTAACAATACGTATTTTTTTATCTATGTGTCTAACTAAACTACTCTCTCTAAAATAAACTTGTTTATTGCT
The DNA here is from genome assembly GCA_947532085.1 of Elegia similella. NCBI lineage: Eukaryota > Metazoa > Arthropoda > Insecta > Lepidoptera > Pyralidae > Elegia > Elegia similella. The sequence continues at coordinate 17,352,967 of OX383930.1, forward strand.
TGTTTAGTATCAAAGGCCGAGCATGGCTTTTCAATATTATATCATTCTGTATATGGGGTCTTGTGTGGATAAAAACGCAAAGGTCACTATAGCAACCGGAACTGGAAACGTGTCATATTGCTAGGCATACATAACATAAAGCGCACGCTTTTTTACTTATCACCATAAGAAACGGCCGAACAAAGTTTTTCCTCAATAAAATTCCCAAGAAGGAATGTACTTAGTTATTTCATTAAAATATGTAGGTTAGCTGTCGTTTTATGTCCGTTAAATCTTGGTGTTGACTGACGTAAATCCTCATTAGAAAAATACCTCGTTACTTTACGCAAAAATTGTGGATACATATTTACTGAGTAATATTTATTCACAAAAATATATTTTGTTTGATAACAAACATGTATAAATTTAAAAAGCCGGCCAAGTATTGGTTGGACTAGCGTACTATTACTTAATACAAAAACCCGGCCAAGTGCGAGTCAGACTCGCACAAAAAGGGTTATCTATAAAAACGGCAAAAAAATCATGTCCGTTGTATGGGAGCCCCCCTTTAATATTATTTTTTATTTAATTATTTATTTTTAAAGTGAATAAATAACTAAATATTTTGAAATATTTTGAGCGTCTACCTGTTGCCATTATCAATATCGGGCAAAAAATCACGTTTGTTGTATGGGAGCCCACTTAAATATTTATTTTATTCTATTTTTTTGTATTTGTTGTTATAGCGGCATCAGAAATACAACATCATCTGTAAAAATTTCAACTGTCTAACTATCACGGTTCATGAGATACAGCCTGGTGACAGACGGACAGACAGACAGACGGACACCGGAGCCATTATTTACCCTTTGGGTGTACGGAACCCTAAAAAAGAAAGATTAGGACTACGCTTACTAGTTAGTGGAATTTACGAAAATCATGGACGCTTACGAAAATCATAACATTACCTATCCATAAAAAAAGGAAAAGAGAAAAAAATTATAAAAAAGTAGGTAAATACGAGTATAAAATATACAAAGTCGGGTGACCAATACTGTTGAAAAGAAATTCTTTGGATGATTTTTTTCTCTGCAGTAGCCGGTTCTGAATCTTTAGTAGTTTGTAGCTTTCGAACAATTATTACTCAATAACTTGAATAAAAGTAAATAAGTATTATTTAAAATGTGAATTGACGTGAAAAAGTACCTAAAATGCCCCATTTTCCGGATCAACCTTTGAATCTTAGAGTACAAAAGTCTTTATTCTCGGGGGATGACGTGTTACTCCCTCTTCATTCAAGACAACATCAATAATTTTTTATTTCCATAATCCATATTTGAATCCCATACAAACCTCTTTCACATCCCACATTTTTGTTGATAAAGCTGTTATATATTGAAAACCTTAGCAATTTCTTACGGAAATATATTGTGAAGGAGGTTTGGGGGCTTCCGTGGGGTTTATTTACATTGAAGTCATAATTAATGGTTAAAATAGCTAACTCATGCGCTTAATTATAAGCGATGATATGACCCAAGTAATGTTATGCAAGACAACATTCGTATGTTTTGATGTTTTTATATTATTCTTTGTATTTTTTCATGGCATAAAATAAAAATAAAATTATAATTTAACAATAAAATGTCAATAGAGACTGTTTTTTTTTACAATAGGTGTATGTTCGCATAGACGTTAATACTAAAATCAAATTGAATATTTTCCTTTTTTTTTAGTTTTAACTTTACCTGGTCCAATGGTAAGCGAGGGCGATTAAAAATATAGCTACAATCTTTAATTTTTTTGACATGCACGTTGGGGAACTGATCCCAAAAACGTTTTCTCTGAAAAATGCAAAGCGCAGAGAGCAATGGGAACTTGCATAAAATGATTTCAAGAAATGCTTATTTTTTATTATGTAAGCTGTATGTATGTAATTACACAAGCATCTAGATTAAACGGACTGTTACGGACGGTTAATTTGATATTGATACATCAAGTTTGTTAAATTTGTTGAAAAGTCTATTCAACAGTATAAAAAAAAATACTTATATCATTTTACGATAAAATTTAAAAATAACTTTTGTTATAAAGCTTAAATATAAAATGACTAAACATAGGCGCTGAAAAAAGTTTCCAAATTACGCGTACAAAATGTTAAATAACTCACATTTTTTGTCTTTTTTCTCTGTCTAAAACGCCAACAAAAACAACCAGACTAAGTGACATATTAGTGTCTTGTTTTTAAGGCATTTAGACCAAGATATTTTTTTTTTTAATTTGAAACCTTTATATCTCAATGTGTTTTTTTAGTTATCTAGGTATGTTTTTACTGATATGTTGATATTTGAGAGCTGTTACTATGGTAGGTACAATGGTAAAAAGTGCAAATTCCTATTTTCACTCTATAAACTACTTATTATTTTAGAACCATTGGTGAAATAAATAGCACATAAACCGTTTTTTAACCTTGTAACTACAATATCATAATTCACTAGTTCACTTCGCTCGGCAAAGCAAAGATGCCAGTTTTTATAAGTTGTTATTTTTCGGAGCAAATTTATTACATGGCTCAGCACTCAGCATGACTCTCAAAAAAATAAAGGCTTATGTTTAACAAACCCCACCAGATCTAGTATAATTAAACGGAAAAATATCTGTTTGTATCACCAAAAATTGTAAATGATCACCAGAATTAAATCCTCATTTTAACGTAAACTTAGGACCTAAACTAAAATAGTTAATGACCACCAAATGTTATTACCAGATAAATCAGTTTACACACAAAACTAGTTAAAAATCCCTAAAGTTTGACCCTATGATATTGTAAAATCATTACTTAAGTCTGCGGCTTTTAAACTGACTTCAAAAAAGGAGGTTTCTTAATTCGACTGTATATGTTTATTTTTCACGAATAACCTCGTCGTTTATGGGTCAGATTTGATGATTATTTTTTTGTTGAAAAGGAGATATCCCAAAATAAATTACAACAAAACTGGCCCGCATAAATGGAGTCAAGAATAAAGTACTCCATGGTGTGGAATAAAAAAACAAGTTATGTATGTTTGTCTGAGGAAATGTATGATCTCTGTTATAAGTTCTGAATTAACCGTATGTAGACATTGGAGTTTATCCATTAACCTGGTTGTAATTTTTATAAAACTAGCGTTTGCCCAAAGCTCCGCTCGCGTGAGTGCAGAGCCTTCGGGAACCGTAACCTTTTCCAGGATGAAAAATACTTTAAAGCCTTCCTTCTAAATTTGTAGGGATTTTTTTGTGTTTTTTTTTTGCATATTGTAGTAATATATGTTCGGTTATGCTATATATAAAAGAGCCGAATATTTTTGAAACCGTAATTAAATTGTAGTATCATGATATGCCATTACAAAAGGAAGAGAATATACCTAACAAAAATTTAAGCATAAATAAATTACGGGCGATCTGAGGTCGCAAAGTGGAAGAGGGTGAGCTTCAAAGGATAAAAACGGTTTATCTCGATTTCTAGCAAAACTAAAAGGCCTGTGGAAAAACGTTATATGGCAATGATGTAGATAGTAAAAAGTTCTTTCTTTTTCTACAATTTTTTTCACATAACCTCAAAATGTATACGAAATTTGGTGAAAACTTACCTTGTCATGTCCCAAACTCATTTTATTTTTTGACCTTTTTTGACTTAAATAAAAAAAGTTTAATTCAGATTTTTAAAAAAAATCGATATATTGATCGAACTTAGCTTAAGGTAGCGGGAAAAATAATAGTGTTCCGGTGCCTTTGTATTTACTCGTACTTAAATAGGTACATACTTCGTTCGTCTAGATGCACAATGGTTAGTTGCTAATTTTTTGACAATGGCAAGACGACAAACGCACTTTAACATTTAAGAATTATAGTGTTTACTTGATTTCTTTGGGACCTAAAATAGAAGTGCTATGACAATAGTCAGCAATTTTCATGTCTGGAAGTAGTCGCAATCAGTCATGACCTCCATGCCTATATTCGTGCAACGTGTGTCCGTGTAATTTCTTAAAACAATGTCGACATGTCATTGAAGCCTTTCTATATCTGTAGAGGCTCTGTAGTATTAATATGGTACACACTAATTGCATTGTTCTTGAGGTATTGTCCTCTTTGCACCACTGGTCCGTATAAGGTCTTATGTAACAATCATATAATGAGAAAGTTTGTACGCGATATTACAAGTTTTATTTGTATTCAACAGGAAAAACGATCCTCGAATGGTTTTCATAACGGTTATATTCGTGTTTTTATTACGAATAGGATATAAAGCGGCTTCTGTTCTGTTATTTTATGAATTCAAATAATATTTGGATCCAGTTAGGGTTTCCTTTAATCAAATGTAAAATCAAATAAAAATATACAATCTACTGCCTATATTTAGCTGAACCTAAGAGTTAAAAAACGAAAATTTAAATGTTAGCAGATAAGATTACTGATCGGAGCTGTATGTGACCCCTGACCGCATATACTAGACTGGGGTCGAATTTTATATAAAAATATATGTCAACTGATTTCTTTGTAGTTTGTACTTGTAGTTAGTAATTAGTAATAGTTTGTATGGGCTTAAATTGCCTGAAAATATATATTTTTTTTTTATATAAGTAGATTATCTTCAGTTCGACTTCTGACAAAAAAAATTGTATCTGGCTGTTGCTTGTCAATTATATAATTTTGAAGTAGATTTTAACAAATGCCGTCTCTCTGAATCATACTTCTATGAATTTTGAACAATGTTTTATTGACGAAAAGGGTAATTTATGAAAATAAATTTGACTTCCTATAGAAATTTATCCAGCTGATCGGTGAAGTTATATGCAAGACCCATTTTTTAGGGTTCTGTACCTAAAGGGACCCTATTAATATCGGTCCGTTGTCCGTCGGTCTTTCCGTCTGTAACCAGGCTGTATCTCATGAACCGTGATAGTTAGACAGTTTAAATTTTCACAGATGATGTATTTTTGTTGCCGCTATAACAACAAATACTAAAAATATAATAAAATAAGTATCTAAGGGGCTCCATAAATAATTAAATAAAAATAAAATTAATATTAAAGGGATACAGGGAACAGACATGATTTTCTGCCATTTTTATAGATACGGTACGGAACCTTTTATGCGCGAGTTCGGCTTGCACGTGGCCGGTTTTTATGTAATAGCTTCGACGCGAGCTAGTCAAATGAATGGAAGAACTTGTTGAAATCTTTCACTAAGTTGATAGAGTCGGGTTCTTTTTCATCTTACGAGTCGCTCTGAAGTACTGAGTTGGAATTTTCAAGATGTTTGCTTCAGTGGTTACAACGTAACAAATATACAAACTCACATTAATATTTATTGTATGGTATTAGCAATAATTTTTTAACTGATTTATAAAGGTTTTTTTGTAAGGCTTATCTACGACCTTCGTTGTAAGAAGAGCCCATTTGGGCTTCATGAACATTTTAAGCTTCTACAATGGAAACGATAAGATCTAATGCATATTATATGACTATGGGTCAGGTACGAACGAGAATTTTAATCAAGACTTTGTCGCGATTGGGTTAAATAAGTACCTCTGAATTTACTAATTAGGAAACCATTAATTGTGTATAATACTTATGATTGTGATAATTTTGTATTTGATACTAGGATGCTAGGATTGTTAAATAATGTTCTATGTAATGAGACCTACTACTACGAACTTACCTTGTTTTACGAGCTTACTAGTCCAACGTTCTACTCTAATATAGCAATACTCTTATTTTATGAAACTAGTCAATGATTTGTATGCTAATCGGCATGGTTATTAAAGTGGTTATTTATTTTGAGATCCTTGCATCTTTTTCTCCTACTCCTCATCCCATTTTATGTAGGGTCGGGACAGCATGTAAGTCTTTTACACTTTTCATGCCGTAAAAAGTTTCGGCTTATTATTATGACTGGCCGCCTGCCTAACGTCAACCCTCCTTGGGAATGCTTTCGTTGCACGGGATGTATGTGATTGTCCCTTTAGTCGCCTCTTGAGCTCCTTGCATAAAACTTGATTAAATATACTCACTATATTCGAGTTGATGTTGATCAAAATTATATGCTAAAGCAAGTTAGTACATAATATTTTTTTTAAAGGCCTTTTTTTAAATGAAATAAGGCAAACTCGATTGCTTGATATGCCTGATAGACAATTCAAAGCGTATGTTAAACAGGTACTTATTACAGGACTGATGATTTTCTAAACGATAAAATATCTGGCCATAGCTCGGCGCCAGACCCTCATCAAAATGAAATGAATAAGTACAATTTGTACGTATTGTCATTTGAAATAAACATTTTTTTCATTACTATTATTTCATTCCATGCTGTTCTGGGAGAAAAGAACAAACTTTAATATACCAGCTGCTTCTCTTTCCGCGCAGATCGTAAAAGCCGATTGAGGGCAAATCTGAAAGATCATATTAGTAGGTGATGCGGATAGCAACCCATCACTATTTTGATTCCGTTTTCACCTAATGCCCACCAACATGCTAAACGTGGTTTTTAGGTCTTTTAAAGACCTAGGCTCTGTCTACCCCGCAAGGGAAAAAGACGTGATACTATGTATTACAAATTGAATTTTATTTTATGACATGACAATGTAAGCTCAAGTCCACACATTTAGTACTAAGTATGGCATAGATTGTAAGTTCAGAGATTGAATGCGCTTTGCAGTTTGTTGCCGCTTCTTCTGCACTCCGCCTTGGAAGCAGCGTAAACAATAATAATGTTGTAATTTAAGTTAACGTTCAACAAATGATATTTAAAATATCTTACGATGAATAAAATATTTGACTATTGACTGAACGAGTCTATGCTAATAAATCTAGCTAGAGAACTTGTTTTATTGCAATAATATGTTGTGTTTGGTTTATTTAGTAGTAGTTATTAATGTAAAACCATTTTCCGTGAAACTAAAAAATATGCCCAAGAATATTAGTATTCGGATTTGAGTTTTTAAACTTTATCTTGACAATTTTTGGTATAAAGCGCCGTATCTTATACTTTTTTGATTTGGCCTGTGCTAACGTAATATTATTAACGTTTAGAAAATTATTTGTTGGTGAACGCTTATTTTTAGGAGAAATAGATCATTTCTGTATTTTTCTCTTAAAAAAATCTACACGCAAGTTTTGCAAATATTTTCACTTAAACATTAACAATAACAGACGCAAAATCACGCTGTGCACAAAAAGACGTCGTACAACTTTTTACTATTACCTACCTGATATGGATACTAATTCACTAACGTCGATATTAAAAACGGTTGATGTAAAAAATTCAAACAAACAAAATAATGTATGGTTTAATTATGGGGGGTTCACTTGAAGGATATTATATTAATCGTACGGAACCCACTTTGCGCGAGTTAACTCGCACTTGGCCGGTTTCATTTTAATACTAAGCTGATAAAAGGTAATCGCATAAAACAAAGTTGTAATTACTGTTGCTGTTGTTCACAGATGTGGAATTCCCATGGCGCCTGCAGTCAGGAACGGAGAATATGAAGGGGCTCTGTCCTGTTATCATTATTGTTAACGTTTTAACCATTAATACAATACAGGTAAGTTTGTATGGTCAGGGATGTCATACTCAACTGCCTGTCCGGCGGTTGCAGTTACGTGCTTTTCCCCCATTTATCTGAATGAGTACTATCCCAATACCTTCCTTCCCTTTCGAAATCCGTAGTGTGTTAAGACTGTCCGAAATTTTAATATTTATAGATAAAAAAGAAAATATATATGTTTCGTTTATACGAAAACGTATCTCAAAACATCTATATTATAATTAATATATATGTTTTAAGGACCGGGAAAGGACAAGGGGTACCTTTTTTTTCGGGAAATTCTACTGTTCCCGAGGGATCAACACTAGCTATTAATTTCTCGAAATAAAAGGTACCCCTTGTCCTTCCCCGGTCCTCAAACTACCGTCATACCAAATTTCATTCAAATTGGTTCAATGGTTGAAGCGTGAAAAGAGACAGACAGACAGTTTCACTCGCATTTAAGTATAATATTAGTATGGATTAGTTTTTACCTATAAAATGTTCTACCGATTTTCATGTAGATATATAAGGGACCTACTATAAGAAAATAGGCTACTTTTATCACCGCGTGTAGTTCCTGCCAAGTACTTACTATTAATAAAGTGGCGATGCTAGTTTATTATCAAGATGCAAGCCTTGCCCCCTATTAAACTTTTCTTCTCTAAACGATTTGGGTTTGAGTTGTTTGTATCTCAGTCAGCCTACTTTGAAAAGTTAATTAAAATAATTATTTTCGGAACTGAATTAATGTTTTTTATTTATACATTTTACCGTAAAGATTTCTTTAGTTGAAGAGGCATAACGAATGTTCAATCTTTCTTTTATTTTTTTGTCTAGGATAGAACGTGACTATGAAGTAGTTGTTAGTTATATTTGGTGAAAATTAAATGATATCAACTATTGCAGTTAGTGGATTCAGTGTCATTTCAGTTCCAGATTCATAATGCGCTTAAAATTTAATTTCCGTCTCATATGAATGCATTAAATTGCATAGAGCTGAATAAAATGCAGACGCAGTCCAATGTTCAAAACAGCAATGCAGCTCACAATAACTTACGTCTATGAAAAGTCTGGCTTTTAACCAAATTGAAATATGTCTTTTTTATCAATTGGCTGCAACCATTGTGTGGAAACTATGGGATTTTTTAAAAGATCGACCTAGTTCTATCTGAATGGGAATCTGATTGTTATGGGATCGTTTCAATATTGGTGGCACACCATGAATCACCACTTCAACACAATACCAAGGTTATAAATTTTTGTATTACGTTTTTGAATGAGCACCAATTCATTCAGGAAACACAATTGTAAACGGCCAAGTATCCATTATGATTAATTAAGTATTTACGTACTTATACAGGTGTGTTTGAATTCCCTGGCAATATTTTAAAGTAAGAATCAGAATCCCTTATATAATATAGAATACCAAGAAAAAAAGTTTAAATATGATTATGATACGATGACGATAAGTTGCTCAATTTTTTGTGAAAAGTCAAAATTTGAAACGTTTTTCTTGCGAATGTATATTTTATTAGGTATTCTGATTTCGTTATTAAAATATTTCCAGGGAGTTCAAAGTCTCCTCTATAGTAAAAGTACTCCTACAATCAAATGGTAAGTATAAATACAGGGAAATGGAAATACTTGTAACCTTCTATCAATGTAACTGTGAAAACTTTTATTTTTACTAGCATTTTCCCGTCTTCCCTTCCACGAGATTTAGCTAATGTGCTATTTGGTTTTATAATATTGTTAAAATTCATAAATATCAATTCTGTAGTTTTGACTAAAAGACCCAATCAATTATTAAACAAACATCTATATAGTTTCAAACACTTTCGTATAATAGGATGAATATAAACATCTTCTTATAACAAGGTATAACTTAAGTTCCCGGTTTAAACTATTATCCGAACAAAATAAGTCAATCTTTTTCCCTCCTGTTACTATGTTGATGTTATATTGCAAAGAACGGTAGTCCTTTTAAAATAAGACGGTTTCTGTTTTATTATAAAACTAACTTGAAACCTCTATATATTAACTACTATCCGACCAAAATGAGTCAACACTAATCACTTTGACGTTTCCATAGCTGTTATTGTAAATTTGTTAAAGGTATGCGGTTAATAGTTTAAAGTGATTGTTTTCTTTTGTTCGCGTTTTATAATACAACGTTTTTTTTTTTGCCGAGGGCGTTCCAGCCTATTACATGAAAGACCTCTTTTCAGGCAAATGTAGCCTGAAGCTAAATTTAGACAAAATAATCTCAATAGGTAGATATCATTGTTCCAGCCAGATACATTTTATATATTTATTTTTTGTAGGTGGAAATTGAGCGGAAAACGACGGATGAAAGTGCACATGAAATGACCAATACTTCAAAAGAATTTGAAAAATTTCTGTATATTCGGAATACGGAAGCAGGTATGTAAATATTTTGATATTTACTGATGCCATAGAAATGCCCTTTGATGCTATAGAAATGCCCTTTAAATTAACATATTTTATCCGATTATATTAGCCGTGTGGTATCCGGCAGAGTAGAATAGGACCACTCCAAGTCTTACCGTGGATGTCGTAGAAGGCGACATAGGAAATACAAGCTAAACAAAGCTTATAAACATCTAAGACACCTCTCCAACCCGTCTGGCCAGCGTGGAGAGTGTAGGCCAAGTCCTCTGGCTGCTCTGGCCAAGTATGGCCCTAGTAGTACAGAGAGGGTCGTGCTCCTGTAGTGGAGACTAAAAAGGACCTGATGATGATCCGATTATATTATATCAGATTTTATTAGAAATGTAATTTTTTTAATCCTCGGAATATTTTGTAATAAGTAAGAAACATGTTGGTTTTGAACTCCTTTGCAGTTTTTAGGTCTCTGAATCAGCATTGCTGACAGAATACAAAATGAAATTCAACAAGCTGATGGTAACTATGTATGGGTACAAAAATTTATAGTTACTTTTTCACCTTTTCTTATAAGTTTATATTTTATAACTGATCACGAGATTTAAATATTGCCAGAGGTTCTAAATCAATCTGTATTTGCAGTAACGTTATCTTACCATAAAATATTGATATATAATATTGGACGAATAACATACAGGACTTAGCACGAATCTCGCGTTGTGTTAAAAGCGCGAAACTTTTGAACATACTAATGCAATGTAAATTAATTAAATCCACTCTACACCACGTTACGTTCAATCACCATAGTTAATTAAGAAACTAAAATGGGATTGGGCCGGGTTCGTCAGCCGTATGCCATCAGAGTTTTGGGCTGGATTCCTGTACGCATGCACCCCAACAAATGGGCACCGGTGACCTGGAAGATCTCGGCGGAGATGGCGGGATGATTTGGACGCGTACTACAAAGACTGGCCGACCAAAGCTTAGAATAGAGAAGAGAAGAAAGCAGAAGAGGAGGCCTTTACCCAGCAATGGGATGCAGCAGTGGGATAATGGTCTAGTTATTAAATAAAATAAATAAAAATATCCACTCTAAAGTAGCAAGCCCCAACGTCTAGGATCAAACTAATCCTAAATTATGTTAACTTTATTAGCTTTTTTTGGTGTAGAGAAAACTTACTTTACTGTTCTAGGTTTACATTTGGAAGTGGCTTCATATTCGAAATGGAGCCGTTGGAGCGTTTGCCAAAATGGTAAGAAGACCAGGCGGCGGCATTGTCTCCGGCGAGATTTATGCGGCGAGTCGCTGCGGATACAAATTTCAAGGTTAGGATTGAAATATTTTGGACTTCTTTTAACGCCTTTTTTATTTAGACCATCCATATAAATATATGTAACCAAAAAGCAATTCTATTTCAGGGGTTCTACTATACGGCATAAATGTAAATTTTTAATAACTTCATATCATTTTTATAAAAGTTCACTATATGCTTCGATCATAACTATAGTTTGCAAGTACAGTTGCAAGGAAGCTGTAGATCTCATGGGGCACTCCGAGCCATCGGCATAGTATTTTCTCGAAAAGAAAAACGAAGAAAAGTGTCGCAACTTAACTCAACGAAGTATACAAACTGGAATAATACTTAACTGAATATGTATTTAAATACTTAAATAATATACTATTTTGATATAATAAGCCAGGCTAGGCTTTCAAGAGGGGACTGTCCATTAAAAAAACCGGCCAAGTGCGAGTCAGACTCGCGCACTAAAGGTTTCGTACCATTATAAGGTTAAAATTATGAAAACTATTTTTATTGTATGATTTCGTTTACATTTTTGAGAATATTTTAAATTATAAATACAAATTGTCCCAAATCCTAAACAGAAATAAGTATTATTTGCCAAACTTCAATTTAGCAAATAATACTTATTTCTTGTTTGGGAAGAAAGAGGTATTATTTGTAGCTGACACATTTCTTGAACACAATTACTTTCTTTTTTAAAGATAATAAATTGCTTCTTTGGTTTTCGAACCATATTCTTAAAATGACGTATAAGTAATTTGTTTCCTAACATTATGTTATTTTCTTTCGTGAATGCCTTTTCGTGAATTAGGTATTTCCAAAAGCACAATGTTTGGTGGGTTCATTACATGTAGTATTTGAATATCAGTTAATGTTTGATTATCTGTTTGAATGCGGAATTCATCGATGTTTACAAACAAAGAACACATGACATTATAAGGTATATATTCTAATAAGACGTTCATTTGTTTACAGTTGTGAAGATGACAAGCCTCGACCAACTCACCGCAGTCACTGGGAAAAATCCATGCACATTCATGGGGTAAATTAATACTTTTACGTACATTAATTTAATATCATACAAGCAAGGTGTACATACTTACAATGAGGACGTAATAATATTTTATTTATTTTTAATCGTAAAACCGATACTATCTACACACATCACTACGCTCAAGCTCTATATATATATCTATATAATTTTGACCCACTGAGGGTTGGCGTCAGAGAGACGAGATGGCTGTAAAAACGTACCTACGTAAATCAAATTACATCTTGTAAAGAGAAAATAATCGTTCTTTCTTATTATTATTATATTACAGCATATCTATACATATAATAAAACAGTAAAAATTATTTTGTCTGTACATTTAGAATTTTTGACTGAAAAGGATAGAGGGACAATTAAAAAGAATAATAAGAAGCAAAAAAATTTTTTCGAATTTCTTGTCTGTCTGTATGTATGATCACGATTATCTCCGAAAATACTGAACCGATTTATTTCAAACTTTCACCAATTGCTTTGTTTTAAGTCAGCAAAACAATTAAGTTTGTTTCGTCAAAATCGGTTAATTAAAAAAAATTATCGTCATTTGAATGAACTCAAGGCATTAGTTTGCCTGCAAATATACACGGTGAATTTTTTATCGTTTTGGGCCCTTAAAGGGGTGACTCAGACCATCAAAATGAAAAAAATTTAGTCATTTCCATACAAAAGAGTCCCACCGCCCGGCCAGTTTGTATGGGAATGTCGAATTTTTTTTGACCTCCCACCGTTATTCCCATAGAAAAAGTTGTTTATATTGATGACCTGAGTCACCACTTTAAGGGTCCAAACTGTTCCTGAGGGATGGACACTAACGGCGGCGGCGTAGCCGCGGGCAAACGGCAAACCAACCTAAACTGCTGCGCCTAAAAACTTGAAATTTGGTACAGGGGTTCTTTTAATGATGTGAGTGAGCGCTAAGAAAGTATTTTTAAGAAATTTAACTTCTAAAGGAGTAAAATTTATATGGATTTTCTCATTTCTGGACTTAGTAGTATGAAAGTAGGTATATAAGTTCTAGATTAAAATTAATAAAGATGTGTGTAGGTAGATGAAATTTGCTAAATTCCCCCCCTTAAGTGGTAAAATGGGGGTGACTGGGTGGTATAAACATTGTTTGGAAATTTTCTCATTTCTGGACTTAGACGTATGAAAATAAGTATAATAGTTCTAGGTTACAATTAAAAATATCTGTGTAGGTAAAATGGACGATATTTTCCCCTGTAGGAGTAAAATAGCGGGGTACAGATAGTATAGGAATTTACTCATTTCTAGACTTAGAAGTATGAAAATAGGTAAATAAATTCACGATTACAATTGAAAAAGATATGTGTAGGTCAACTGGAAAAAATCCTTCAGAAGGGGGGTAAAGTTGGTTTGGACATTTTCTCATTTCTGGACTACGAATTATGAAAATAAATAGGTATGTAAGTTATCGATTACAATTAAAAAAGATATATGTGGGTGAAATGGACTGAATTCACCCCTAAAGGGGTAAAATGAGAGGCTAAAAGTTTTATGGAAATTTTCTCATTTCTGGACTTAGAAGTATAAATAATATCCAAACTTCCATACTAATACTAATATTATAAATGCGAAAGTAACTCTGTCTGTCGTTTTTTTTACGCTAAATTTGGTATGGAGGTGCGAGGCCCGGGGAAGGACATAGGGTATGTTTGATTCCGGGATATTTTACTGTTCCCGAGGGATCGACACTAACGCGGGCGGAGCCGCGGGCAACAGCTAGTTTAGTATAAAGTAACATGCTATCATAACAGTTGATTCCGGAAACCAACGTGCGTCAGCTGAGGATAAAACCAGGAACATGCTTGGATGAAGGGACACAGAGACATTGCTAGTTACTATGTTGAAATGAAATGTCTGTAGAAACCCGTGACTGGCGACAGCAAAAGCGCCACTAGTACTATTAGGTTTTCTGTGGTGCCACGCCAAGTGGCGCCTAAAAAGAGTGGGGCCCGAAATATTGGTGGATTTGAAGATACCATTAAAACATTCAAAAAATAGTACGCCCAAATCTATAATTAAAAAATAAACATTTAAGTAATTTATTTTTACAATAACATATAGATGTGCACTGCAAACATTCTGGACCCCGAATTGTTAAATAATCGCTAGCACAAGCCAAAACAAGGATATTTTTCATGAGGAGAGTTTTCAAATAAGCTACACCACCTTTGCGATTACAGAAAACAATGAATTCATTTTTGGAGCTCAGTATAAGCTTCTATTATAAAAATCCTGCAGAAATTGTGGCTCTGCCATTAGCTAAGTTTAAGGATGCTGTTGAAAATCAATTACTTAAAAATGCGTACTATTATCTTAGACGTCTCTTACTGAATGGACGTAATACATTCAATAAATTTAAATCAATATGTACGGTACTAGGCAAATATTCGATCAGGCAGTATGAGAGTTTGCTGTCTCTCCAAGCCGTGCGCACACAGGCAACGCCCAAAGCCGGGTCCCCGGTAAAGTAGCGAAAGCTCACTTGGAGCAGTTGGAGCTAGCCACATAGTCCTTAAAAAAAAAAACCTAAACCGCTCTCTCAGCCAGCCCAGTTGGCCTACTTGTTAACTTTTGCCAACTTGGTAAATTGATTACTCGGTCCATCCATAATAGGAAGTAATAAATAAATTTACAAACATACATGACACAGACATAACCCTTCCTGAAAGTTCGATAAAAATTTACTTTCTATAGATTATTTATATACACCAACTCTATAGTGCTTTTGTCATAAATAAAGACTTCAGAAAGAATTGAAACTATTCCAACATCTGGCAATGTTTACATAAGAATACATTCTTCCGCGCCGAATTGAGTGAGTGCTCTCCAAGAAAATATTATTTTTACCGATAAGATGAATCGACAGTACGAGTATCGATAGTATAAGTATTATACTTGTGCAATGAGTTGAAATAATTTGATAAATTTATTGCAAAAATGAATAACGATTTATCCATATACAAAAGCTTATGAAATATCGTCTTACAATACAAAGGGAATTAATTGGTGCTTGTGAAATTGAAATCCCCTTTGCTTGTCTGTGTAGGTTGTTTGTCTCTTACGGGGTAAAAGAGAGCCTTGAGCCCTAGAGCCATACGACGTTAAGGCCTTTGTCAGTGTAGTGGGCGTGTATCTGGGACACGAAATTAAAGAAATCTAATGTCTTTAAAAAAAAATTTCGAGACTTCGAGACCTCAGAAATATACATTAATTATAAAGGTATTTGGTTCGTAGCCCATCTTTGCAGGCTTATAGTAGCTTAATCCAGCATGTTGATAAATGGCTGGTTTCGATTTATTAATCTTCCGTTCCTTCCGTCTTTATTTAGTACTTAGTAAGGCTAAGTTATCAAAGTATTCCCTAATGATCTTACCATAGTTGAGGTAGCTCTCGAAAATTACGTCAGTTTTCGAATTCAACATAGCAGACGCGGCTTTTCATGAAAAATCTAAATGGGTGTCGTTTACTAGACTTTTGGGCGTAGATCTCAAAAATAACGTCAGTTTTGGAATCTAAGTTGACGGACGTGACTTGTCATGAAAAATCGACATGGGTGTTGTTCCTCAGGTTTTTTTTTGTGATGAGGATGGAGGATGCGAGTTTCTATAAAAAAATTAAATGCGTGTCGTTATCTAGGTTTTTGGGGTGTAGATCACGAAAATGACGTCAGTTTTGGAATCCAAAAGATGGTGGACGCGATTTTTCATGAAAAATGTACATAGGTGTCATTTTCTGGTCTTTTTGGGGTGTAGATATCGAAAATGACATTAGTTTTGAAATCTAAGACACGTTTAAAACAATAGGTAGTTATATTATATTATGCTAAAGATTAATCTATTATTTCTATTGATGATGATGATATAGAAAGGCAGAGAAGGGCAATTACTGTAAAGAGCAACATGCTTGCGAGAAGGTTCGCCTTAAGCTCAAAAGCTGTTAAAATAACATTGTTTAAAGCGTATTGCCGAACGTTCTACACCGCTCACTTATGGGAAGTATTTAAATCCTCCTCTTATAACACAATCAGAGTGCAGTAAAACAATGCATTTAGGGCAATGCTTCGCCTGCCGTGGCGGTGTAGCGCGTCCGGCATGTTTGCAGAAAACCGAGTGGATGACTTCTATGCTGTAATGCGCAAAATGAAGGCTTCCTTCCACTCGAGGCTCCTGAAGTGTAAAAATTGTATAATTAAATCATTTTTTTTTTGACTTGCTATATGTATGACAAAAATTTAATTGCATAAACAATGTGACATGTATTT
The DNA here is from genome assembly GCA_947532085.1 of Elegia similella. NCBI lineage: Eukaryota > Metazoa > Arthropoda > Insecta > Lepidoptera > Pyralidae > Elegia > Elegia similella. Next base: position 17,369,559 of record OX383930.1, read on the forward strand.
TATTTCTGATTTTAATTGTAATTTAATTTCATTCAATTTATAACATCTATATTTTTATATTAATATGATACTGATTACTTATTTCAATGTATATGTAAGATATGGGATCAATCATCATCATCAGGTCTTTTTTAGTCTCCACTACAGGAGCATGACTCTGTCTGTACTACTAGGGCCATACTTGGCCAGCAGCCTCATAACCTCAGTTATTACTCTGAGATTATAAGTATAACCCATAGTGTAACTAAATGTCACAGGACAGGATAGGTCGCCGCGACACGTAATAATGTACCTTTGTGCCGGTGGTACTATCACGCACTGTATAAATATATTATAGTATAATTTTGCAGAGAGAAAATTTTATTTACATGATCTACACATATAAAAAACTAAAAACCAAGAAAACGAATTATCTAATTTAGAATTAACTTTATAGTATAAAAAAAATCTGTGTTGATGCTTTTTCTCAGATGAAACGTCAGATGAATTCAAACGAAGTTCAGAAAAGGTTCCGCGGCTTCTCACCGTGGAGTTCGTGGAGTCCTTGTTCTAAGAAATGCACTACTATAAGGCGAAGGTAAAAAACTGCATTTATTGCTAGTTTTAAGAACGTAGGAAAGGAATCCTACATAAATGTACTTAGGATTTTTTTCATGAAAATATAATCTCTCTATAAAATAAATAAAAAATGTGTAACATTAATATAAGCTTATGTTATTTTCTTAAAATTTGATTAGGTACTAGGTTGTTTTTTTGTTATATACTATCACTACAGTTATCTTCTTCACGAAAGTAAAAGAAAGATTGAACGAAAAGAAAGAACTAACTCTGGTTTTACTATCTTTACACTATAATGCTGACGGCTTAAATTACAAAAAGACAAGTTCGCCTCGCAATTTGAGGGCTCTACTTATTCCACAGTAATTCATTAAGTGAATAATTATTCCTTAGGCACATGTGGCAAAGTAGAATGTTCACTAATTTGATTTCTAGCAATAATCAGTGAAAGTAGTTGATGCTGTTTATCATCGATGTGGTGTATGTACAAGAGTTATACATATAAACCTTCCACTTGAATCACTCTTATATTAAAAAGTAGCGTTGTGTAGATTTAAAGATCTAATCATACATAGGAAACAACAGCCGGAAGCGTATTTGTTTTATTATACTACATGCTTTCGCCCGCGGCTCCACCCGCGTCAATATCGATCCCTCGGGAACAGAAGAAACAAACAAACAAATAAACAAACTCACTTTCGCTTTAATAATATTAGTTAGTGATACGGTGCGCCGTAGATGATAATAAATAATAAATAAATATACGGACAAATCACACAGATTAAGCTAGCCCCAAGGTAAATTCGAGACTAATTTACTAATTAAACGATACTATATTTAAAACAAATACATATATAGACAAACATCAAAGACACAGGCCAATCGGAAAAAGATCATTTTCCATCTTGCCCTGGCTAATGGATGATGCTATCTGACTTAATGGGGGCAGTCGATGCGGCGTAGGCACCTACCATCCCTATGGTGTACTTCCGTTTGGTGGAAGAGTGGTGGTAACTTCACCGTACCCACCATTCCGGTAATATGGCGTGAAGAGAGCAATCATGTGGTTTTTAGCGGGTTTGAGTCCCGCATAACTGTTCTGTACCTCCGTAGCAGATCAGTATGAATAACGCATTTTCCACATGTAAAAAAAAATGTTGTACTCCCGCTACAATTAAGGGTTTCGTACCAGGATGTGAAAAGACTTGCAGAGAATAGACCAAGATGGAGGGAGCTCCACCGACAAGAGCGTTGCTCTTAAATTTTGATGATGACTAACGATGTGATAACTGGCGATGCTAGGCACTAGAACTAATCAGAACATAAAGGGCGTGAAAATTCGTTTCTTGTTAAATTTATTGCTGTTGTTGATTAATAATGTTACAAAGTTCTTAACAATGAGATACTATGTTACATAACATTTTGACACTTCATACATAACAATATTCATGAGAATATAACTAACAAATTTGTAGAATTACTAGTCAAGTATGATTAGCCTAGGTGCTTTAAAATTAGGATTTTTAAAGTAATCCAATCCTTGCTAATATTTAACTTTTACTTTTAAAGTTTGAGAGTATGTATAGATGTTTGTTACTCTATCACGCCAAAACGACTGAACGGATTTTGACAAAATTTTGCACACAGATAGGTTATTACCTGGATTAATACATAGGCTACCTTATATCCGGGAAAAAGGTACTGTTTCCGCGGGATCAACATAAACGTGAGCGGAGCCGCGGGCGACAGCTAGTCCTGAATGAAGAAAGAACCATAAAACAGCTAACGAAAAGAAACAGGATTTTTAGAATTACTTAATCATCACTTCACTACATAGTATAAAGCAAAGTCGCTTCCTGCTGTTTGTCAGTCCCTATGTTGGCTTAGATCTCTAAAACTAAGCAACGGATTTTCATTCTGTTTTTTTTAATATATATGTAGTGTGATTCAAGAGGAAGGTTTGTTGTATGTACATTGTACTCGTGCTAAGCCGGGGTCCTGGTCGCTAGTTAAGAATAAGCCTAATTTGTTATCAGATTTTGCCAACGGGCGGCTCTCTGTGGCAGGAAGGTACTGAGACAATCAGCCTACTGCTACTTGGAAGGCAGTTTCTGCCAGCACTGGATTCGCGGCAGAATGCAGAGGAGAAAGGACCCAGGTGATCTTGCACATAGGTACTTAGCTAACAAATTCTACATTGTATTTTGTGATATTATCAATGAATACAAAGTAACTGGATAAGGGAAAGCGATTGGTGTTTTTGGAATATCCAGTCAAATAGGCCATTTGCGTCTATCAAAAATAAATTATGAATTTATGACTTTTGTAAATCACAGAATTAACTAAAATCGTTGTTTTATAAATGTCACGTGAGCAAAAATGCGGACAGTGATTTGTCTATATTAATATCTACACATTGTAAAGTAGTGACTTTAAAATTGTGGCTACACAAGAATCCTACAAAAGATTCTAATAGAAAGATTATAATATAAATATATATTAGTTACACACCTCTTTTTTTGTTTTTACACGCTTTTTGTTAGTTTCACCTGTATGTTTGCTTGTTTGTTTGTTTGTAACCGACTTCTTTGAATCTCGATTTTGAACCCACTTTAAAAGCTCAGATTTAATTACAATTTTAAAGACAAAATTACAAAGACCGATGACAATACAATAATTTGATAATAGCGTGTTGTTTTTTTTTTTTTTTAACTATATTTATTGTTTTTATGACGCCACGATTGACAGTAATAGCGGCTGTCGTTTTGACGCGAATATATCTCGTTCAAATTTTAATCGATTTTCTTTACAGAAAACGTTATTCATTGGAGCAAATAAATAGATTCCAATTACCAGTATTATGAACATGAAAAATTTTAGAATATAACCTATTGAATTGATTTTATCTCCTCATCAATGTGGACAACTTTTGATAATCACCAGCGAATCACCAGCCTTAAAATCGTGACTATTATTTATATATTGACACACAAACAGATTATGTCATATAATAACTTAATGGTTTCCATTTATATTTAACTAGCTTTCGCCCGCGGCTCCGCCCGCGTCAATGTCGATCCCTCGGGAATAGTACTTTTTCCCGGGATAAAAGGTAGCCTATGTCCTTCTCCGCACTCCAGAGAACTTCTATGCAAAATTTCATGATGATCGGTTCAGTAGTTACGGCGTGAAAGCGTAACAAACAAACAAACAAACAAACAAACAAACAAACAAACAAACAAACAAACAAACAAACAAACAAACAAACAAACAAACAAACAAACAAATAAACAAACAAACTCACTTTCGCATTTATAATATTAGTAAGGATAAGGATAAGGATTATATTATTTCTATTGCAATATCTAATTATAAAGATATTTAATTAAGTATCCCTGGGCTTATTCACAATGTCAGTACGAGTAATTCATATTCATGCGTAGTAATTCATGTTCATATTCATAAGTTAACTCCCAGATAAAAGATTCTCTACTACCTCCTTCAAAGACCGAAATGCCAATAGTGTATACCTAACTGCCAATTAAATAATAGTCGCATGAGCAATGTTGCAATTAATTACATGGTTTGCTTCGCTAGCTACCTAAGGCACCAAATAGACGAGCAGCACTTTGCTTTCGACTAGTCAACTGCAACCTGTCGACAGAGACAACTGCAGCTGTCGAAAAAGCCAACGGCAGCTGTCGACAGCTTGCAGTTGACTGGTCGACAGCAAAGTGCTGCTGTTGGCACTGTTCGGCAGCAGCAGTTTTGCAGTCATTGGAGGGCTGCATGAGACGACGTGTCGAATTCTGCTGCCGATCATTACAAACGAATCCACACTGTAAAGTGTTTTCCAAGACAAATCAAATGAGCCCAAATATGATTGGTGTACCTTGTTTAGTTTAAGAGTTTCTATAGCGGTAACCGGAAAGAGGATCAAATTTAACTTGCTAGACTTGATTACCGACAAACATCGGGACATATGAAACTAGATAAGATGTTTTCCACTGCAGAACAATGGTTATTTTATTAGTCTTTAGTATGTTTTATTGTTATTTATTCATGCATAGTTTTTCCACAACTTTTCTGCTCGTTGTAGCATGCCTTTGAAATCAAAATGATGCTTAGGTAGGATCCGGATGATATATATATATATACAAGCTTACCTAAGCTTCAATATTGATTTCAAAGGCATGCTACAATGAGCAGAAAAGTTGTGGAAAAACAATGCATGAATAAATAACAATAAAAACACACTGAAGACTAATAAAATAACCATTGTAATGCGGTGGAAAACATCGTAATATTTCATCGTAAAGATCGATGTTGGTAACAATGCAAGTGGGTGGTTATGACTTGGAATGAATAGGTGAAAGTTATATGATATTTTGAAGTTACTATTCTGATGCTGTTGACAATTTCTGATAGCGTGCCGTAAAGAAAAACAACTAGTAAGATACTAATTTTAACTTTTTCCTACATATAACACTAAGTGTTTATGTTCAGTGTCTTGTATTGTTGTTTTATTTTATCTCTAATCTTTCTTTCTTTCTTTTAGCTTCTTCTAATTTATAAAATCGGTGTTTGTAACAAAACTCTCCGAAACGGCTTGACCTAATCTTTTAAAGATGTCCAGATATCTCACAAACTAGATTGCCGATTTTTTTATTATTTGCGCTTATTTAGCCCTTTAAATATTTGCGCTTAATTTAAATGGACCTTGTATATTCAGTAGGTCTGAGAATAGGACGTAAATAATTTTTCATACCCTTTAGTGATAAGGGTGGTCCAACTCAATTTAAATAAAAAAATATATATGACAAAATAACGTTTGCCGGGTTAGCTGGTAACATATAGATACATGTGTGTTATGATGCCTTAGCTATCGTTAATTCATAACCGTGATTCCCACTTTTACTTCTCAATTTTCAATATTATTTTCTCATTCATCACTTTGGAATTTCCATAATTAGCAAAAGAAGTAAGTGAGTAGTATGTTTTTCACTAATAGAAGAAAGAAGTAATCTTGGATATATTTTCAGGCTATAGTATAGTGGAATCAATGCCGAAACCAGTTCCTGCTTTTCATCCAGAGGATACTAGGGTTTCTCGTACGGCGATGCCGGTGTGCGGCAAACTCGGAAGGTTCCGAGGCTCTGCATCCATGAGAATGAGGGCCAGGATGCAAGAGATGGTCAGAATTATTGGTGGAAGACCCACGGCTCCCGGCAAGTGGCCGTGGCAGGTCGCTGTGCTCAATCGGTATAAGGTAAAAAGCAAAATTATATTTAGTGTAATTCCTGCAAATTACGCACAACCACAAGTTGGATTAGCACCGTACTTATTCCGTTATTCCGTATCTCGGAATAATATTCAATCAAGCAAAAAACCTTAAGAGAAAACTGTTTCCTGGGAGATTGGGAGGTTTATATCGAATTTTATTTCGTTTTTATTACTTGTATAGCGACAATACGAGTACGAATAACACATATTGTATTAATTTCAATTTTCTCTTATTACGGTTAAAAACACAGCGACCCTTGACAGACGGACAAACGGGTAGAAGTTTAGACAGCGGAGGCAATCTCTCATTGGGTTACAATTACAACCATACACTTAAAATAAAAATAAAAATTGGTGCTGGCGCCTCTCGTGGTTCGATGGAAGACGACCGAAAGAAGCTTGTGTCAGTAGGTTTCGCATTGGAGTCAGAAAACACAAGTCTGCGCGCTTACCGCTAAAAAAGCTCCTTCCATCAAAGCTCCAAATCTGGACACTACTCCAGTCTATAGGAAGCTTTTATGTATATAATGAGGTTATAAGTTAAAAATTAAAAAAAACAATATATTTTCTTCTTTTTAGAGCGTCTAAATAAAAGCTTTTTAAAAACGTTTTTTTGCTTTTAATTATCATTACTTATTGACCGAGCGAGCGAAGCGAGCGAAGCGTCTCAGTTTCCACTGGCCCAAAATTCTTTTGTCCGTCTGTCTGTCTGTCTGTCTGTCTGTCTGTTCTCGCCTACAGGTCGCATTTCTAAACCGATTGTCATGAAATTTTGTAAGCAGGTTCGGTAAATATATAGAATTTTTTTGACGTGCCAGTTTTTCGAAATTTTAAAAAATGGCGGAAGTATGGTGGTCCGAATCTTAAAAAAACTTATAGCACAGCAATTTGAAAAATAAATCAAAAATTTCATTAGACTTTTTTGTAATTCTCATTAAGACGCAACTTTTTTGTCTGAACTACTTTTTTATACGATAAACTTGAACGTGTTTATAGTCGGCAATTTGCCCAAAAGTTGTCTGAAATCGATTTTCTGCATATTTTTTTTTATTAGTGCTTTCAGTATGATGTCGTAAATACAAATCTATGGTATGATAAGTATGAAAATGGTGCGTAGTAACTGTGACGTCGCCGACGTCAGGGAAAAAATGTTTTTTATATAAACATATTGTACCATGTGCAGTATCAAATAAAAGGGTTTTATGAGTAGATTACATAGAAATAAACTTCACTCCCATATTGCTCAAACCTATAGACTATATGTAGTACAAAAGTTAATTTTAAATTGAAATGAAAGAAGTTAAAGTACGTGAAGTGGGAGAGGGAGTTAAAATTGAACAACTTTCCCTAAGGAACATATACCAAAATATAAAAAATATTTTTTGGCTTAAAGCATGATACTGCGAATTACTTTTATGATTGAAAACACTGAATAAACATAGAATCCTGAAATAAAAAAGATTCACATGCTATCCTGCGACTAGAACCCGGGCCTTATACTCGTAGGTGCCGGCCACTTCTTTACGTAAAATTCGCATGTTTGTCTGCCATAATAGTTGAAATTAGCGTCCTATTAAAATTTTGACCAACTGGTAACAACTATGAAACCGAGTACTTAAACTTTGCCTCCCATTCACCCATGCCAAGTTCGCTATTCCGATATTTCCGATCTTGATGAGGATCACTTAAACTTAATTAATGTGTACAAAAGCATACTAAACATGGTGCTCAAGGGCCGTGTTTTCCATACAAGAGTAGTCCCCTGATTCCTCACCGGATAGTACCAATAGAGCAATGATTTTGTACTAAAAAACGAATCATAATTGAATTATTTAAAGAGATATGAACCTTCAAAAACATGAAAAATTGGTATGAATTTCCGTTGTGTTCAAACATCATGAAACAAATTTGGGCACTTATAGAAAAAGAAAACACAGAAACACAGCTTATTTTAAATGTAAAAAGAAATTAAATCGGTTAAGTTTTGGAGAAGAAATCAGAGGACTACGAAGCGTTAATTTTGTGAACTTTTTATAGGTATGTATTTTTCGGCCTAGCTACAGTTATCTTTATCGCACTCTGCGGGGTTTGTTTGGGCACGCGGCTCGACAGCAATAGATATTATAAATACCAGTGACGTGCACAGACATTTATCATAGGGTAGACATAATTATAAAACTTACCTTACAAACATACTGTAACACTTTTATTTTCGAGTCAATATTTTCTTACCAAATTATTCCACAATGACAGTTGGTTGTGCGTCTCCAATGTCATACATTCGAGTACTACATCATATATAGCATTTTGTCGCATCCACAGGGTATTTTTATTCAATAATATCCTTAAAATATTTAAAAATCTAAAATAATAAATTAGGTTATGTTATTGTTTGTTGTGGTAAACTGACATTTCGATTTGACAGCTGGTTTGAGAGAAATTTATGCGTCAGTGAGACCATATAAAAAAAATACTGTTAGAATCTACCAAACACATTTTTACCCGACTGCAAGGAAAGGGTTATGTTTTTATAAATCTAAATACCTCCTTTTGTGTGCTTGTAACTTGTCAAGTGAGGTGTTTAAATTAATTTATTTCAAAATATTATGTGGTTTCAAAATACAAAACGTTGTTCTTTTGGGTAATTTATTAAAACGGAAACTACTATAACCTACTAAATGCTTGACGAAAATGCTGCGAATCTACCAAAAAGTGGAAATCTACTGCAAGTGGTCACACTGTTGTGTTCTGTTTCACGTACTTGATTATTTGTTGACCTTGCGTTCTGACTTGACAGAAAGGATTGTCAAATTGGTTTTGTAGATTTTCAGGTTATTTCATGGTTGCTGAATGGTGGATGTGTTTACTTTTGGCTATTTGTCATATTACGAGTCTTAAATATAAAAAGTTTAATTAATTTCTTTAACTTCGAATGCCGTGGATGTGTGTGAAATGGACTGCGTGATGTGTATAACGAAACGCGATGATAGGGTCGTTTTTGGTGCGCCGGCGTCTGCATGGACGCATCGCATGTTGTCTGGAGAATTGTGGAAAAATAGTGGCTGTTGGTGTTTGGTTCCTTTTGGTGAGTATAATGTTATGTGCGACGTGTGATCTATGTGGCATTTGGTTTTCGTATCTAATCGAAACACATTTTCAGGAGAGCTGTCGTTCCACCGGGGCGTTGGCAGCACGTGGTTGTGAAGAAGTGTATTAAGGCTTCTTGTGGTAAGTAAACTGCGCTTTAGTGAACCCTTGAGCCCATGTGTAATTGTATTTCGAGGTTGTTAATTTGTAAACCCAATTTGTTGCAGTGTGGCTGTGTGGATTTTTGTTCGTGTTGGTGTCTTCGACTATAAACCCCAAACCACCTCCGTAAAAGGTACGTCGAGTATTATATACTTTACAACTCAGACACACTCACTTGCTGTGAACTCTGAAGTAAAGTAGTCTTTGTGTACTTAATTCTCTTTCTAAAGTAACCGATAGCCGTTCCTTGAGGTTAAAAACCTTTTAACTGTGAACTGTAGAAAGAGGGCTAACCATGTTTCATTGGTTAGGTCTCAGCATGTTCGCCCTGAGATGCTTTTCTGGCGTGACCGCATGGTGGCATCGCCATCGTAAGCGTCCAACTCTGAAGCGTCTACCTCCCATACCCGGGTGGGTGTGATTTATTTATTTTGTAACTGATTAGAGTGAACAAGTTTATTCTTAGAGTACACTAGTAAATGATGTAGCTAGAATATTCCCTTAATTAGATCACTTGAGTGTCCTTGTGTATTTAATTAGATATAGATGTCTTTGGCTTTGTGTTTAATACTATGTAGACATGTAGACAGTTTTATGCTGTGTAGGTGTAGTTTAGTGATTGAAGGCTGTACATGCTAATGTTAGCATGATAATGTGTTTTAAAAGCTAAGACGTGTTTAATTTGTCTACTGCAGGAGGCGTTTGTATCTGCTACAGATTCCGGGCTGGTTCGACCACACGGGCTGGCAAGTCAGGCTCGGATTTACCTGAGCTTACTTATTTATTTTTTTAATTACTTTAATTTAATGTTAAAAACCTCGTAACAAGGAGCAGCCTTGCAGCATTAGCTGTTTAGCGTTACTATGAGTGGGCCAAACCCAAATTGGTCATTTTGTAAATGTAATTAAAAAACTTAAAACTAATTAATTTTCTTAAACTCACTTAAGGTGCTTAATTCCTGGTTGTGCTACGGCCTGTGGGTTTTCCTACGTTCTTCTTATAGCATACTGCCGTTTTAATTAGCCAAAATTGTTTGTAAGGCTAGTTAACAACTTTATTTAGTTTTATTTCAATTGAATTGATGGTGTTCGCGAAGCTGCCCTGAATTTACGACTGAATTTTGTGCATTTAGTTTTTTTTAGTTACTCGGACCAGCCAAACGAACCAACAACCCTCCCCTTTATTTTTAATTTGTGCTTTATGCTAAATTTTAGTTTACGAAGCAAACTTAAACTGTTAGTGTTGTGATTGGAAGATCTCTAAATAAACCTTGCTACGAGATACTTGTGTTTTTTTTCTTTTCTCCTCTCTGAGGTAAAGATACAAATTTTAAATTAATTACTTGGAGCCCTAACTGGGACGAGGGTAAAATTTCTATTTATTACATGGCGCCCGAACAGGGACGTTGTTGGTTTCGTGGACATTTTCCTCGGCATTGATCTTTTGCTCACTGACGGATTGGCTGGCCCGTAACTTGTGTTACATTTTTTCCTTTTTGCTGCTTGTATTGTATTGTGTGGGAACATTATAATATAATAGTGATCTAGTATTTAAGGTTACTGTGTAAACAATACCGACGTAATACAATATTGTTAGTGTTATAATACTTTAGATATTACTTCATCATGATTGAGGAACGGCCAATTTGTTTCAATGTGTTAAATAAAGATGAGTTACTTTACGAAGTTACTGTGCGTGATGGTGTACCGGAGAATACTGTTGATCGGTTACGTGTCCAAATTAGGCTTTTGTCGAAGGAAATACCTACCGACGAAGTGAGTGTGTTTGAGGGAGACGTGGCGGTGGAATTAAAAACTATTAATTCCAAGATTAGTGAATTGGAGGAGCTTCTAGGAGGGAAAGCTCTTTTATTAAAAAAGTTTAAGCGTATCCAATCATTAGGTAATCACATCTTTCATAGGCTAAGTCGTGTTGATTCGGCGACGGAAGTGGATCAGACTTTTAAAGATCAATTGGAGAACCGTCTTCTCCCTTTGTTGAAACGAATCGATCAAATGTCGCATACGTTTAGTAGTAGTTATGATTTCAAGCCAGCGGAGGATGTGGTTCCAGGCGAGTCTGATATGGCTGAGACTGGTTCAGCGGTAGTTAAGCCGGTGGTGACATGTGATCGTGCCTCTTACGTCCACTCTTTGAATCTTAAATTCAACGGAAAGGATAGTGTGCAAGCGTTTATTCAAAGAATAGAGGAGTTGTGTTTATCCCGGAATATTTCGAAAGGGAAATTATTTAATTCTGCTGCTGAGTTGTTTTCGGATGAGGCCTTGTACTGGTACCGTGGTGTGCGCGATGAGGTTACGGATTGGGATTCTTTGAAGTGTTTGTTAATGGAAGAATACCTTCCATATGATTATGATCACCGCCTGTTGCAAGAGATTCGCTCTAGGACTCAAGGCCCTGAGGAGTCTATTTCTAGTTATTTAAGTGTCATGCAAAACTACTTTTCTCGATTGCGAATGCCTATAGGAACGGAAGAAAAGCTGAGTATCGTGAAATTTAACATTAGGCCGTCATATTCTATTCCACTAGCGACAATGGATATTCAATCTTGGTCTGTCCTTAAGAAATATTGTAGGCAGCTGGAAGCCGCCAAGCAGAGAGCGGAATCGTTTACGGAGCCGCCGAAGAATGTTCAAAATGCTGTTGCTCCCGACCTTGCTTATAAGTGGAAGACGAATCGACCACGTTGTGATGCTGTTTCTAGTGAGAGGAATGTGGAGAAGTTTTGCGTGAGATGTCGGGTGAATGATCATACGCTCCTTGAGTGTAAGGCACCCCGTATCCTTATTTGTTACCGTTGTGGTGAAAAAGGTGTTACTATTGCTCAGTGTCCGAAATGTGCGCCTAAGAATAATCCTGCTCCGGTTTCAAAAAACGAGTAAAGGTGGGCCGTCGTTTAACTACGCCTGAGGAGTGGCGTGAATGGTGTGAATATGTGCGTGTGTTTTTTCAAAATTCTAAACGTGATGTTTCGACGGTCCGTTCAAATGATTGTCTGGACGCTTGTCCTTATTTGAATGTAGAAATAGGTGGTGTTCCGTTTTCTGGATTGTTGGATTCTGGGTCGGAAATTTCAATTATTGGTGGATCTGCGGTGGAATATTTTTCTAATTTAGGTGATCTGCATCCGTCAGATACAGTAAAGTCTGTTGTGACGGCGAATGGGTCTACGTCTCCCGTGAAGGGGTATATGTTTTTGCCGGTTGTTGTCAATGACGTTTTGCGTGTGATAAAGTTTTTTGTGATACCTGGGGTGTCTTCGTCTTTATTGTTTGGTATCAACTTTTGGAAAGCTTTTCAGGTTGCTCCGGACATCTTGCGTCTGACTGAACGAAAAGACTTGTTTACTTTTCAGAAACCTGCAGGAGTGGGCGTGTCTCAAATTAATCGTATACACCCTTTTGATGCTTTAACTGGAGAGCAGAAGAAATTGGCGGGTGATGTGTGTAAAATGTTTGAAGATATCTCGGCTGAAAAGAAGGGTTTAGGTCGAACTCATTTGATATCTCATCACATTGATACAGGGGACGCGGCTCCTATTAAGCAGCGATATTATGTTATGTCACCTGATAAACTTCGTGAGTTGAATCGTCAACTTGACGAAATGATTGAACTAGATGTTGTTGAGCCTAGTTGTAGTCCTTGGAACAACCCTATCACCATGGTTCCTAAAGCAAATGGTGAAATGCGTTTTTGCTTGGATAGCCGGAAACTTAATGAAGTTTCGAAACATGATGCCTATCCTCTTCCATACATCAATAACATCCTGGATCAACTTCGGGACTCATGTTTTCTTTCTTCCATTGATTTAAAATCTGCTTTCTGGCAGATCCCTCTTACTCCTTCTTCGAAAGAGAAGACTGCATTTACGGTTCCATCGCGGGGACTGTTTCAATTTAAAGTCATGTGCTTCGGACTGACCTCTGCGCCAGCTACGCAGCAACGACTCATGGATAAATTGTTTGGACCTGAATTTGGTGGTAGTGTATTTATTTATTTAGATGATATCGTGGTTGCTAGTAAAACTTTCGAGGAGCATATTGACCTCCTAAAGAAAGTATTTGAGCGTCTGCGGTCTGCAAATCTTACGATTAGTCTGTCAAAGTGTTGTCTGTTTCGAAAGCAGTTGAAGTACCTTGGGTATGTTGTAGATGATTTAGGATTGAGAACTGACCCTGAGAAGGTGAAGGCTATTACGGATTTTCCGATACCTACCTGCTCCAAGGACGTCAAACGGTTTCTTGGGACAGCTTCATATTATAGGCGTTTTATTCGAGGGTTCAGTACGATTGCTGCACCTTTGAACGCGTTAACGTCTACCCGAAAAATTCGGCCTCCGTTTGTTTGGTCGCCCGAGGCTGAATATGCGTTTCTCCAATTGAAAAGTGCTTTGTCGTCTGCACCGGTTTTGGCGTGTCCGGATTTTTCACTTCCATTTATTGTGCATACTGATGCATCTGATGTCGGTATTGGAGGAATGTTGACTCAGGTTTTTGATGGTGAGGAGCATCCAATTGCGTACTATAGTCGTTCCTTAAATCGACCAGAGCGCAATTATTCCGCTACAGAACGGGAGGCGCTAGCAGTAGTGCTTGTGGTGGAACATTTTAGACCGTATCTTGAGGGCTCTAAACCTTTTAAGATTATAACTGATCATGCTAGCTTGAAATGGTTTCTTAACTTACAGAACCCTACAGGTCGTTTGGAGCGCTGGGGTTGTAGACTTTCTCCTTACAACTTTGTGATAGAGCATCGGCGTGGAAAGGAACATGTAATCCCTGATTCTCTGTCTCGTGCTATACCAGTATCTGTTGTAAATGCAGCGGTAGCTGATCCCTGGTTTCGTAATTTATATGATAGGTGTTGTGAGAGACCCCAAACCTGTCCGAACTACCAAATTATCGATGGGAAGTTGTACCGCTACACTAAAAGCAAATCTTCGTTGACTGGAGATTTTGATTGGAAGGAAGTCGTTCCCTTGGACGAAAGACAACGTTTGATTACTGAGAATCATGATTCTCCTTTGGGTGCTCATTTGGGGATTGAAAAGACTTTTAAACGATTGCGTCTTCGTTTCTATTGGCCCAAAATGTACCAAGATGTTGAGGACTATGTGTCGAACTGTTCAACGTGTAAAGCATTTAAGCATCCGAACCAAGCTACTCCTGGATTGTTTGGAAATCCGAAGGTGTGCCGTAGACCGTTCCAGTGTATCAGCGTAGATTTAGTTGGTCCACTGCCCAGGTCTCGACAGCAAAATGAGTACCTTCTCGTGGTTGTGTGTTGTTTTTCGAAGTATGTAATGTTGTTTCCTCTTCAGCGTGCTACTGGTAAAGTGGTAGCTGAGCGCTTGGAAGATCATGTATTTTTGGTACATGGGATTCCACAAACTGTTATTGTCGATAATGGACCGCAGTTTATATCACGCGACGTGAAAGCCTTGTTTGAGAAGTATAGGATACCCCAAGTACATTTTACTCCTACTTATTGTCCGCAGGTGAACACTGTGGAACGGTATAATCGTACTGTCGTTACGGCCATCGCTGCACTTGTGGGTACTGATCAACGTAGTTGGGATTCGCATCTTTGTGAGATTCAATTTGCTGTTAATACTGCTGTTAACGATGCTACCACATTTACGCCTTTTCTGCTTGTGTATGGACGTGAAGCGGTTGCAGATGGAAAATTATACGGTGACAGTGAGGATTTAGACGACATTGTGTTCGCTTCTCGGATCGAGTATGTTGATAAGTTGGGAACATTGAAAGAGGTATTCTTGAAGGTGGATAAAGAGTTGAAGAAGTCGCACTCCCGAAATGCCAAATACTACAATAGGCGCAGGAGAGATGTTGAGTTCGAGGTGAACGACGTGGTTTGGCGTCGCACGCATGTGCGCAGTGATGCTGCGAAGCACTTCTCCTATAAATTAGCTCCACGTTTCGAGAAATGTAGGATAGTGGAAAAGTTGTCTAAACTGGTTTACTTGTTGGAGGATGAGAACGGTAAGAGGAGTGAATGTCATGTGAAAGACATTAAAGGCTTGGATTGAATTTTGGTTACTGTGAAGCTGGAGGGCCAGCGTGAATTTTTCTCGTTATCTCGCAAAATTCTGGCGAGCGAGGGGGTACTGTAACACTTTTATTTTCGAGTCAATATTTTCTTACCAAATTATTCCACAATGACAGTTGGTTGTGCGTCTCCAATGTCATACATTCGAGTACTACATCATATATAGCATTTTGTCGCATCCACAGGGTATTTTTATTCAATAATATCCTTAAAATATTTAAAAATCTAAAATAATAAATTAGGTTATGTTATTGTTTGTTGTGGTAAACTGACATTTCGATTTGACAGCTGGTTTGAGAGAAATTTATGCGTCAGTGAGACCATATAAAAAAAATACTGTTAGAATCTACCAAACACATTTTTACCCGACTGCAAGGAAAGGGTTATGTTTTTATAAATCTAAATACCTCCTTTTGTGTGCTTGTAACTTGTCAAGTGAGGTGTTTAAATTAATTTATTTCAAAATATTATGTGGTTTCAAAATACAAAACGTTGTTCTTTTGGGTAATTTATTAAAACGGAAACTACTATAACCTACTAAATGCTTGACGAAAATGCTGCGAATCTACCAAAAAGTGGAAATCTACTGCAAGTGGTCACACTGTTGTGTTCTGTTTCACGTACTTGATTATTTGTTGACCTTGCGTTCTGACTTGACAGAAAGGATTGTCAAATTGGTTTTGTAGATTTTCAGGTTATTTCATGGTTGCTGAATGGTGGATGTGTTTACTTTTGGCTATTTGTCATATTACGAGTCTTAAATATAAAAAGTTTAATTAATTTCTTTAACTTCGAATGCCGTGGATGTGTGTGAAATGGACTGCGTGATGTGTATAACGAAACGCGATGATAGGGTCGTTTTTGGTGCGCCGGCGTCTGCATGGACGCATCGCATGTTGTCTGGAGAATTGTGGAAAAATAGTGGCTGTTGGTGTTTGGTTCCTTTTGGTGAGTATAATGTTATGTGCGACGTGTGATCTATGTGGCATTTGGTTTTCGTATCTAATCGAAACACATTTTCAGGAGAGCTGTCGTTCCACCGGGGCGTTGGCAGCACGTGGTTGTGAAGAAGTGTATTAAGGCTTCTTGTGGTAAGTAAACTGCGCTTTAGTGAACCCTTGAGCCCATGTGTAATTGTATTTCGAGGTTGTTAATTTGTAAACCCAATTTGTTGCAGTGTGGCTGTGTGGATTTTTGTTCGTGTTGGTGTCTTCGACTATAAACCCCAAACCACCTCCGTAAAAGGTACGTCGAGTATTATATACTTTACAACTCAGACACACTCACTTGCTGTGAACTCTGAAGTAAAGTAGTCTTTGTGTACTTAATTCTCTTTCTAAAGTAACCGATAGCCGTTCCTTGAGGTTAAAAACCTTTTAACTGTGAACTGTAGAAAGAGGGCTAACCATGTTTCATTGGTTAGGTCTCAGCATGTTCGCCCTGAGATGCTTTTCTGGCGTGACCGCATGGTGGCATCGCCATCGTAAGCGTCCAACTCTGAAGCGTCTACCTCCCATACCCGGGTGGGTGTGATTTATTTATTTTGTAACTGATTAGAGTGAACAAGTTTATTCTTAGAGTACACTAGTAAATGATGTAGCTAGAATATTCCCTTAATTAGATCACTTGAGTGTCCTTGTGTATTTAATTAGATATAGATGTCTTTGGCTTTGTGTTTAATACTATGTAGACATGTAGACAGTTTTATGCTGTGTAGGTGTAGTTTAGTGATTGAAGGCTGTACATGCTAATGTTAGCATGATAATGTGTTTTAAAAGCTAAGACGTGTTTAATTTGTCTACTGCAGGAGGCGTTTGTATCTGCTACAGATTCCGGGCTGGTTCGACCACACGGGCTGGCAAGTCAGGCTCGGATTTACCTGAGCTTACTTATTTATTTTTTTAATTACTTTAATTTAATGTTAAAAACCTCGTAACAAGGAGCAGCCTTGCAGCATTAGCTGTTTAGCGTTACTATGAGTGGGCCAAACCCAAATTGGTCATTTTGTAAATGTAATTAAAAAACTTAAAACTAATTAATTTTCTTAAACTCACTTAAGGTGCTTAATTCCTGGTTGTGCTACGGCCTGTGGGTTTTCCTACGTTCTTCTTATAGCATACTGCCGTTTTAATTAGCCAAAATTGTTTGTAAGGCTAGTTAACAACTTTATTTAGTTTTATTTCAATTGAATTGATGGTGTTCGCGAAGCTGCCCTGAATTTACGACTGAATTTTGTGCATTTAGTTTTTTTTAGTTACTCGGACCAGCCAAACGAACCAACAACCCTCCCCTTTATTTTTAATTTGTGCTTTATGCTAAATTTTAGTTTACGAAGCAAACTTAAACTGTTAGTGTTGTGATTGGAAGATCTCTAAATAAACCTTGCTACGAGATACTTGTGTTTTTTTTCTTTTCTCCTCTCTGAGGTAAAGATACAAATTTTAAATTAATTACTTGGAGCCCTAACTGGGACGAGGGTAAAATTTCTATTTATTACAATACCACCTATATAGGTACCTTACCTTACTATACGGCTAGTTATCTACTACGACTCGTTTAATATTATGATAGTCTTTCGATCTTCGACCGCAAAAGTATTCAAAACAAGCGAAAGATAAGAGATATGATTACAACCTGCGAGCCACGTACACGTAAGGTTTAAGATTAAACGTGGATTAAACTTTAGAATAACTAACCATAACTAACCGGTTAGGTACTTGATTTGTTCAAAAGCGTGTTCACAAAATACTTTATATTTTGATTTCGGCATGCAAACACTAAGCGACACAACTTTCACATGAAAATATTTTTGTCACAAATGAAATTTAACTGATAAAGCATTTAATTTTTAAATAAAACTTTCATCTTGGATTGTTAGTAAACACGTTAATCAATGACATTTACATAAGTATGAATAATATCTATAATGATATTGACAGGTGACGTTGACATTAACATCGCGCGCGGCAGCCAATAGAAACCTCGGAGACAGTGTCTCAAATTCACACACACAGCGCCAATTTGCTTTGTATGTGTGAGCCGATGAAAGATGTTTACTTGTACTACTACAAAAGCGATTTCCTATCGGTGTATAATAATTTTCTATGTGTGCGTGAAAAGTCAGACCTTTGAAATTTTGTCTTACGCGGTTACGCGGCTTACGCGTATAGATAGATACTGCTTGGCGCGGGCACGCGCGGACCGCGACCGCAGCGCCGTACTTGATCAAAATCGACTATAAAGTATTTGCTAGCAAAATTTTGCAGGCGCACCGAATATAATTATTTTTTGTAAGAAAAAAAATTGTATTTATTTAGCGACTGCAAAGTAGACATTGTCTAATAGTCTATATGGACTGCACGTCACTGATAAATACCTATTTTTTTGCAATTCTCTCGAGATTAGTGTTTCCTCTTAAAAAAGGGTCTGGTCGGGTCTTCTGGTAAGATGAATGTAGGTTTAAATTTCCGTTTCCTCTGGTACCTAATTAAGAGCAGCGGGGATTGGGAAATAGTAACTGAAGGAAATCATCCTTAAGTCAATTCAGTAACAGATATATTTTAGAGCACTGGAGGGCAAATGTTGATGTTGGTTAAGGGCTCGCGAGGTCTACTGTTCTCGCAGAACCACTAGTAATATAACTCCCTCTACAAATACAAGCTGTTTTATAATTGTTTACCTCGTACGTTAATTTTATTTGTCCAACCAATTTTCACGGCGGCCGTTCATCTGGTCCTCAAATAACAACACATTGTTTGTTTTGTTTCTGTCTGTTTGCAAAATAACTAGTAATAAGGCCTATTACCAGTTATTTTACAAACAGATATTTTTAAACCTTTTCATATGTCAAACAACAAACAATATGTCTGATAAGTAAATGTAAAATAAAATACGTAGTTACCTACTGATATAAAATAATAAGTAGTATAATTTCGTCTATTTTATCTTGAAGTGTTGAACCACTATTATGACATTAATCCCTATATATTGGTCTGATTTTACAATCAAGGATCCTTCGAGAAATAGAGAACAAACGTAAATATTTTCACGTTAGACGGCGTCTAAGACCCTAAGACCCAAAGGCCACGTTTAGCGGGTTAGTGGGTGATTAGATGGAAAATTAAATCTAAATATGGCGATGGATTGCTAGCCGCGTCTTCTATTGAAATGAATCTTTAGGCTTTCGCCCATTCTCGAGAACGAAACGAGAATGGAACGAAATAGTAAAAAAAAGCCTATCCGGCTTTTCTGCGGACCGGGCTCGGAAACACTCAGATAAGACAGAGATTTGAGTGGAATAGGTGGAATCCAACAAGTAAAGTATATAAATATTTCCACCATTACATAAGGCAGAAGATGAGAGTTGCTGCTCTCCAAAGGATTTTGCCAGTGATACTCAGATTGGCCCTTTAGGCTTGCATGCACGTATACGCGGCCCATCAGGCAATATGAGAGTTTGCTGTCTCTCCAAGCCTTGCGCACACAGGCAACGCCCAAAGCCGAGGTCCGTCCCTCCTGGAGGCCCTTTGGCGATGTTGTCTAAAAGGTTGAGGGCACTCTGCCCTCGCCTCAAACGCCCGGTGAAGAAGCGAAAGCTCAATTGGAGCTAGCTACATAGTCATTAAAAAAAAAAAAACCGTCGCAAAATTCCGATTTATTGTTACAAATCGTCAGTCGGAAATATATTTCTCCATTTCAATGCATCAGATTGATACGGTTTCATCCGACGGGACTCCGTTATTCTGATAATGTGATATTTATGAGGCTACCTGGTGTTAGATTCTGCATCGACCGTATTGTGACACCTTCTTAGGGTTTCGTTAATAAAGAGTAGAAAAGGGACACTATTATTAAGCCTCTGAAATCTGTCCGTCCATCCGTCCCTCTATCGCAGGCCCGTATCTCTATGAACCGTAATAGGTAGAGACTTGAAATGTTGACAGAATGTGTATATTTTTTGTCGTTATAATGACAAATAATAATAACAAAATAAAATTTTATGCTACAGGAACATACAAGGAACTTGCTTTTTGTATTATTTCTTTACTAGCTTTCGCCCGCGGCTCCGCCCGCGTGAATGTCGATCCCTCGGGAATAGTACTTTTTCCGTGATAAAAGTAGCCTATGTCCTTCTCCGTACTCCAGAGAACTTGTATGCAAAATTTCATGATGATCGGATCAGTAGTTACGGCGTGAAAGCGTAACAAACAAACAATCAAGCTTACTTTCGCATTTATAATATTAGTTAGGATTAGGAAGTTAGGATTTTATTTGCTTCTAAGACATCAAACCGCAAATAACTGAAGAGACCGATCAAACCGCAGAAAAAAGTATCCATGCAACAAAGAGTTTATACAGGGTAAGTGGTATCTAACGCATAACCTCCTAAAGATGACTTAGATACATCAAGATTAACTACGTTTGCTATAATGACTGTGTAATTCGATGTTCGCTTTTTTCATATAAAATGCAAAAAAAGGAATTCTAATTGTCTTAACTCTATGTCAATCAGCGCTACGAGGTAATAATAGTAGGTACCTACGCTCACAGCTATAGTAGAGTTAAATATAGAATTAATGTTTGATAGAAATCCACATAAAAGCTAATGTATGTAAAATCTTAGTATGTATTGCGTTTAGGTAACAGTCATAGAACAAACGTTGTTAGTCATGATGTACCTAAGTCGTCTTTAGCAGGTTATGCGTTAGTTAACCTATAACTCTGTAAAGATAAAAGCATGTTATTTTATGTAAGTATATTATATTATTATATATGCAATATTGTACAGGACCCTTACGTGTATGCGACTCGCACTTGGCCGATTTTTTTTTATATTCCTTTAAATCGTACCTATTGTAGTCATGCAGATAGGCTTTGAACGTATGCTATCTACGTCGGGTAGGATTTCAAATCGACTGGAAAAAGTGATTTTCTGTATATTAGGCAGTTATAGAGAAATATATTTACATAAATATGGTTTAATAATGTGCTATTTTGTCAGGCTTACCGACTTTAGTTTCAGACTCGTCAGGAGCCCATTTTCAAAGTGAGTGCGGGATTCGTTTATATTGCGTGCGGGATATTAGCATTAATTCGATCCATATATATATCATATGATTAGAATTACTCGATTATTATATACTAGAAGTGCCCGCGACTTCGTTCGCGTACATTTTATGTTATGTTGATATTGATTAGGACCCTATACCAATTATAATTATCAATTTTCATACTTTTAAGTTCAGAAATGAGAAATCTGCATACAAACTTTAACTTTAGGGGAGAGTTTTGACCATTTCACCTATACACATAATTGTTAATTGTAATCGAGAATTTATATACCCATTTTCATACTTCTAAGTCTGGAAATGAGATAATTCCATATAAACATCACCCCCTATTTCACCCTTCAGGGGCTGAATTTCTTAAAATCCTTTCTTACTGCACATTTGCATCATAAAAGGAACTTCTGTACTAAATTTCAAGTTTCTAGGTAGTTCAGTAGATTCGGCTGTGCGTCGGCCACGTCACCCATCCTCTCCCCCCCCCCATCCCCATTTCCTCCCATCATTTCCTTCCTCCCATCTCCTTGAAAGGTCGGCAACGCTGCTGTCACACCCTGGTGTTGCAGTTGTCCATGGACAGTAGTGGTCAATTATCAGCAGGTGACACGCTGGCTCGTTTGCCGTCCTATATCATAAAAATAAAATGTAGAAAATAAGTAAGTAGAGTACCTGATAAAGTATCTTGTAATGGTTTTAAAAACTAAACACAACAATTATGATAGGTATATTAGGTATCCTTTGTTCCATAATTTATTGTTTCGCACAAAGGCACGGTTTTATTGTTTTCCTTTTTACTTGAGAAGGTACCCAGTAGATTCCACGTAAAATCCTATTGTGCTTAGCCCGTAGATTGGTAACAAGGGAGCAATTTCCCCTAATGATGTTCAATTGAAGACTTAAGGTAGGTATGTCATTCAGAGCCTATCAACAATGAGTTTGCCAATGTTATTAATTTTCTATTTCTCGTCTTAGATAGAACAGATAAATATTTATTATTAAATACGAGTATATACGGCAAATCACAAAGATTGAGCTAGCCCCAAAGTATATAAGTTTGAGACTTGTGTTATGTGATAGTAACTCAACGATACTATATTTTGTAACAAATACATACATATACCGCGTGAATTTGAACCTCTGAACTATACTGAAACCCTGGAATCAGAATCCCTAATGAAATACAGAATTGCAAAAAGAAAGGTTTGACTAAAAAAAAGACTTTCCATAGAAATTCGCCCAGTTGATCGACGACTTTGTATGGGAAGCATATTTTTTTTAATTTACCTTTTTTCTACCAGTTGTATACTTCATTAGGGATTCTGATTCCAAGATTTCAGTATAGTTCAGAGGTTCAAAATCACGCAATCATATTTATGCATCCCAGTCCCAGGCCAATCTAAAAAAGAACATTTTACATTTTAATCCGACTAGGGATCGAACCCGGAACCTACGATGTGACTGGCATGATGATTTTGGCCATAGAGGTCGCCAAAACAAATGTTTGCACGAACCAAGTAGGTTTAGGCGCGGCGTATAGAGGGTTATCGCTCTGTTTGTTTCCTATGTGTGAACAGTAGAAATGAATTAGTGAGTTGGTATAGTTCGATTTTTGTTTTTTTATTCTGGATGGATCAGCGATTGTCTACGATCTCACCTGATGTTAAGTGACGATGTGGTCTATGGTGGAGCTCGCTGGCTTATTAAAATCATATTTACTATAGCCTTCGGCTTATTATTCACATAACTAGCTTTAACCCGCGGCTCCAAAGATTCATAGATTTATTCAGAAAATAGGCCTTTTCAGGCACTTTTTCTCCGCCCGCGTCAATGTCGATCCCTCGGAAATAGTACATTTCCCTGAGATAAAATGTACATTATGTCCTTCTCCGTATCCCACACAACTAAACGTGTATGCAGTAGCTAAGTTTTATGACGATCGGTTCAGTAGATAGGTGTGAAGACATAACAAACAAACAAACTTACTTTCACATTTATGACATAAGTTAGGATAAGGATAATTTTAGTTGATAGTAAAGTATTTGGTTACTTTTACCAGATAATACTTAGTGATTACATAGAACTCCCTGTTTTCTGCAGAAACTTCATCGTATAGAATGGGGAATTAAAATAGAGAAGTAATTCTTAATTTTGAAATTTGAGAGGAAGATTTTACTAGAGACTTTTAATTCCCTTTTCGATTTGGTTATTTAAAGATGCATGAGTGAGCTTTCTCGTCTGTAATACGGTATTGTGTATGAGGTTATCTACATACTTAAATAACTTAAAATCCGTCCTACCTTCGCGAGGCTGGGCTTGATTTACACCCACACAGGATACTTAGGGCTTCGTTAAATATTTGTTTTCTTTTCCAAAAGGAAAGTTTAGTAAAGAACCGCTTCATTCATTCATTTCGAGTAGGTGTCACGGTCAATCGACCATGCACACCCTGGTGTCAGAGTTCTTCGGAACCGCCTCTCGGCGTCTGACGTGGTTCCTTTAACGACTACCAGATGGCAGCAGGGGCCACCGGCTTAACGTGCCTTCCGAAGCACGGAATCATCTTTATTATCAGACAATCAGGTGATTCAAGCCTGCAATGTCCTAACCAAACTGGAAACAACTAAACTAAGTATGCTTCCGGTGGGAATCGAACCCACGACCCCCGGGTCAACAGGCAAACGCCTTAACCACTGGACCACGGAGGCTGTTATACCTATATATATAAAGAACCGCTGTTCTACCGTATCGAATATATCTTGTACGTTTCTGTCTATAGTCTAAATTGAAAATAGTGTTGAGAATATATAAAACGGATTTTTATTTTTCAGGAAGCGTTCTGTGGAGGCACTCTTATATCGTTGCGATGGGTAGTGACGGCGGCGCACTGTGTGAGGAAGCGACTCTACATTAGGCTGGGCGAGTACGACCTCATGACGCACGGCCGTGGAGAGGTCGAGATGAGGGTCACTGAGGCTGTCATACACCCTCAATATGATCCTGACACGGTCGTCAATGACGTCGCTTTGCTACGGTTAGTAGTTAAAAGTATCTAAAGACGTATTAAAATAGACCATCTGACTGATGTTATAAATTAGGTTTGCCGACGTTGCATACACCCGTAATATGACCCTGATACGATTGAAAATGATATCGCTTTGCTACTGTCAGTATTCAAAAGTAACTACTGGGTGGCGCAAAAGTAAAGACCCTATTTGGTTCAGCTATAACATTTTTTCTAAATTAGAAAACTAGATTTAGGTTTTTTTAAATGTATATTTGTGCCATTAAATTTCGTACCATTAGGATTTAAAGATGATGTCTTTTAAATGGTGACCTCCAGAGTTGATACACATTTGAGCCCTATTTATGACATTTTGCATAACTTGCCGTAACACTTCCTGCGATATGTTCGTTATTTCTTGACGAATGTTTTCTTTTAGAGCTGCGAGAGTCTGTGGCTTGTTCACATACACCCGAGATTTCAAAAAACCCCAAAGAAAGAAGTCTGGACTGGTCAGATCGGGTGATCTTGCATGAAATCGTCGACGAAATTCACGTTGTGTTCTTATCACTGATGAATTATTCCGTAAGAACATTGACACAATTATTCCACGTTCTTGGGGAGTAAAACGGTCCATGTTTATTTTCAGTGTATTTTACATTTGTTCACTACACAATTTTCAAAAACAGAATGACAGAAAATGTCATATAAAAAAAATAAAAGTATTTTCTTTAGTGCCCGTACTTTTGCGCCACCCGTTATTTAAAGAAGTATCCTTACTAATATTATAAATGCGAAAGTGAGTTTGTTTGTTTGTTACGCTTTCACGCCGTAACTACTGAACCAATCATCATGAAATTTTACATACAAGTTCTCTGGAGTATGGAGAAGGACATAGGCTACCTTTTATCCCGGGAAAAAGTACTATTCCCGAGGGATCGACATTGACGCGGGCGGAGCGCCGGGCGAAAGCTAGTATATATATATATATGCCGGTTAGTTGATCATTTGTTCTGACTATGCTATAAATGAGCTATAAAATAATGACAAATTATGATTGAACTACAGAATAGTGGTCATCCTAACTAATATTATAAATGCGAAAGTGAGTTTGTTTGTTTGTTATGCTTTCACTCCGTAACTACTGAACCGATCATCATGAAATTTTGCATACAAGTTTTCTGGAGTACGTAGAAGGACATAGGCTACCTTTTATCCCGGGAAAAAGTACTATTCCCGAGGGATCGACAAAAACGCGGGCGGAGCCGCGGGCAAAAGCTAGTAAAATATAAAAAGAAGGCTATTATCTTTAAAATGAGTATAATTTAGAGTCATTGATAGAGAAACAGCCTTTCAAAAAGTTTTGTTAAAAACTTCTTTTTTTGTCTAATTCAATTAAAAATGCTTTTATTTGAGAAAATTAAATCACCTGGAAAACTGATACAGCCCTGGCAACTAAGTTATGCCCGAAATTTAATCATTAGAGTGAAATACGAAAAGGGTCTGTTATTATGATTGGCCATTGAAGGATAAAAAATATTGGGGCATTGGAATGAATATTTTGTATGGGACCAGCGATTTGATATAATAATACGTTTTGCAAGAATTACGTCAGCTTGAAAAACCTGAAACCAGTGTTGGCCACTTACAAATAAATTTTACATGCCTCGGGTCAAATTTTACAAAGTAAATTAGAACTACTGATGTTAATACATTAAGTTTAGTTTAGAAGGTAGTTAAAGTAAGTACGAGCAGGTAGACATTCCACCCTCCAACATAAATTCTTGGTGCCTCCAACATAAATTCTATTATTTGAAAATAATAATATTAATTTTTATATAAATTTTTTTTTCTTTACAATAAACCCAAGTGTTTCCTTACCTTCTTACGCTGGTCTAGGAGATAAAAAAAAACCGGCCATGTGCGAGTCAGAGCCGCGTACTAAGGGTTCCGTATCTATAAAAACGGCAAAATAATAATGTTAGTTGTATTGGAGCCCCACTTAAATATTTTTTTTAATAATTTATTTTTAAACGAAATATATAATTAATATTTAATTGTCTGTGTGAATAGTTCAAGCGTCTACTGTTGCCGTTATCAATATCGATCAAAAAAATCACGATTGTTGTTTATTATATTTATTTTATTCTAATTTTTAGTATTTGTTGTTATAGCGGCAACAGAAATACGTCATCTGTGAAAATTTCAACTGTTTAACTATCATGGTTCATGAAGTAAAGCCTGGTGACAGACGGACGGACAAACAGACAAACAGAATGGACAGCGGAGCCATATTAATAGGGCCCGTTTTTACCCTTTGGGTACAGAACCATAAAAAATGTAGAATGCACCAGCTGCCATGAGCAGCGTAGAGCGTATAGAAGCCGGCTTAAGGAATGGGCAAAAATTTTAAGGAATCATGTAAATGCGATGCGGGTAGTATAATAATTACAATAACGGAACGTGATATTATTTTGCATGCAGCTGGTGTTCATAAATTTATAAGACAAAAATACCTTTAATTTTATTAAAACTTACTTGAGATATCGTTTTGTATAAGACAAAATAGTTTTACTTCCACTCTAGTGACCCGCCCTGGCTTCGCACGGGTAGATAGGTATTTAATTCCTAGCATAAGCTATGTTCATCAGGGATAATGTCGGATTCGAACAGAGAATAAATTTATCAAATCGGCCCAGCAGTTTCGGAGCCTATTCAATCCGCAGCTATTTAATTCAGAAGCCTTGTACAATTTAAAAATATTATTTCGCAATTCCAATGACAGATACTGATAATACGCTTTTGTTGAGCTGATAAATAAATATTTGATTTTCGACGTTTTTTGGGTTCTGTATGACCGAGTGACAAAACGGACCCCCTTACTCGTGCGTTTGTCATAGTGAATTTTCTAACTAAAGCAGAGGAAGTTTCTTTCACTCTTCGGAGTGATGGAGTGATGGAGTTCGTCCGCGTGAATACGAACATAAATGTGCGGGTCGTGAAGCTGGAGTCATGCCATAATGTCAACTGCGCCTCATTCGTGGTGTGAGATCCGACAGAAAAGCTAGCGACCTTCATAGAATTTTTGGCGGAATAGTATTACGTATCGCCATTTTGCGGGGCAATACCTGATACCCCGATTACGCGCAATACGTCACAGACTCATCGTACGCTCTAGCTTAAATTTTGTTTCCATGTACATAATAATAATAATAGTACGTTTCTAAGTTCGTCAACACTTCCTTCAACTTACTCCAAATAATCCCTTAAATGCTTGGCTTTGGCTCGCGTAAACCCTCTTTGAGAGGAGAAAAAAACACATCCGAATAATAATAATAATCATTTATTTTAAATAACTTTAGATCCATATTTTGTTAGTACATCTTAACCTATATTAGTATACGAAATAAAATGCTGATTAAACACAAATAAATTAAAAATAAAAACAACTACAAACACTTGTGATTGTGATCACTCGAGTATGTGAGATTTGAGGATCATTTCTCACAAAACATGCCTACAGCGAAGACGTGTACCTATCAGCTAACGTCTTCAGGATACAATTGTACAGTCGGAGGCAGATAAATGCGACCCCCCTACAATTTGAAGTCTGTTTGAGAGGGGTCAGTTTTATATGCTCCCTACTGTACTTTGCATATTTGATGGGCCTTTGTTGCTTGACGTAAATCTAACTTGTTATAAATGTGAAAGTTTGTAGCTTTAGATGCTTAGATGTTTGTTAATCACACCTAAAAAGCTGAAATTGACGAAATTTTGCACACATGAACATACATATGTAGATTATTACTTCGATTAATATGTAGGCCATTCATATGTAGGCGTTACCGTGGATAGACATTAATGTGAGCAAAGGCGCGGGCTACAAAAGTAAATCTAAATATATATAACTCAAAGGTGACTGACTGACTGACATAGTGATCTATCAACGCGCAGCCCAAACCACGAGACGGATCGGGCTGAAATTTGGCATGCAGGTAGATGTTATGACGTAGCCATCCGCTAAGAAAGGATTTTGATAAATTCTACCCCCAAGGGGATAAAATAGGGGATGAAAGTTTGTATGAAACTTCTATACATCTTAACGTGAGCGAAGCCGCGGGCAAAATCAACATATAATCGTACCGTTGTTGCATGGATCCATTATAAAGGGCTGACTTTTAAAACAGTCGTTTTTTTTACAGAATTGAAATTATTTTTATTGAACAACAATTACTAAAATATGACAAATGCCGTTTCGTAATAAGTCTGATCAGCCTTTTTGTAAGGGAAAGAGAAAAACAGTTTTAATAGATACAGATTTAGTAGTTCAGTATCATATACTGAACCTACTCTAAAAATTTTATTCGTGTACTAATGTAAAACATGTAACAATATTGAATGCATAACCATTTTGCATTCAGTTGTGGTAAGGGATTATAAAGGATTTGATTCCGAGCTAAAAAAATAAATTACTTTTCACATTTTCCCTTTTCCCTATTTTGTGCCGATTTTTTGATGACTCAGATGACGAGGTCTGGCCCCTTTTGTTCGCCGCGACTGCCATCAATCTGAAATTGTGCTTTTGTCCAGTGCCCACGAGTCGTTACATTGTCTTTTAAGGGGGTATTTTTGTAAAAAGCTTGTTTGTAGAGTGTATCTGTATTATCATGACGTACTACGTAATTTTAATTTATACTCAGTTAATCCACAGTCAAGTTAAACACACAGATTTATTTAAGTACGAAAATAAATTATTCTTCCCTGTACAATTATAATTTTGGTACCAGAGAGCGTTTACATTTTTTATTTTATTTACCGACGCGACGGGGATAACGAAAGTGTATGAAATTAATTGAGATGTATTAGTAAATTACGTGTGTACACACTAAAGTTTTAGATTGTTTTAATTTGACTTGATTGAGTTGTACAAGAAATAAAATATCTAATGTGTAGCTCATGTCTGCCAGTTAGTTTTTTTTGCTATCATTCTCAGTTTAAATAAAATGAAATCTATATGTATCAATGTTATTAAAGTAATATTAGATAAAATTTCAAATAAATAGCGTCCGAGGCAAAAAAAACACCAATGTGATTTAGACTTCTTTCAGTAAGTACCTACCTACTTACTGGATGATTATTGTAAGTCGCATTGGTGTGTTTTTTTAGCCTAGGTATCTATCTACTCGCTCCTGGATGAGAGCAGCACAGGACCGAGACGGATGGCGGAAATAAAGTGAGGCCTATTCTTAGCGATGGGCAAAATATGGGCTGAGATAATGATGATGAACCTACCAAAGGAATCATACACCGTGCTTTCAATTCACACATTCACAATCAGAATCCCTAGTGGAATAGAATTGCAAAAAAAAGGTAAAAAACGAATATAAACTGACCTTCCATCGAAATTCGTCCAGCTGATCGACGAATTTGTATGGGCCTAATTATTTTTTTCGATTATCAGCTTTTTTCTTGCAATTCTATATTTCACTAAGGATTCTGAATCCAGGATTTCAATATAGTTCAGAGGTTTAAAATCACGTGGTATAAGTACTTGAAATAAAATTATATTAATAAATAAATTAAAAAGAAAATAAAAAAATTATATCCCGCCTCTTGTCGTTTCCAGTGCAAAGGTACCCAAAACATTGTTGGACATTATTTTTTAAATATTGTAATGACATCATAATTAGTATATGACATTCAGAAATAAATTAAAATAATAATAATTTGATTTACGATTTTACGACTCGAAAAGAAGTACTCGTATACCTACATATTCTTCACACTGCCTAGGACGACGTCTAGTATCGTATCGGTACCTATAGTAACCTGATTATAATATCTATGGTGTAACCGACGCCATCATAGACTTACCATATCGCTTCTCATGTACTCATAGATGATTCTAACGGTAGTCATGATTACCTTGATTGTATGATCCTTTAATGCTGTAATACTATGTTAAATGTTTCGTGGAAATCCTTCGTTAACTATCGTTATTGATTTACTAGGTTACCAGCTCCAGCCAGGCCTGACCTGGGGCACGGGATCGCCTGTCTACCGGACCCTGAACAACCTCTGGCGCCGCACACCACCTGCATTATATTGGGGTGGGGGAAAAGGAGGCCGACTGATTTGCATGGCACTAGAGTTTTGCATGAAGCTCAGGTAATAAAACCAGTGTGTCCGTGCTCGTTTAAATAAAATGTTAAAAAAAATATTAAATGTTAAATAAAGTGCGAGACGCGCGGCGGAAGGGAGTTAGTTCGGGACCCTCCTCCGCGCGTCTCGCACTCGCCTTGAAAATGGGCTCCTGATGAGTCCGAAACTATAATCGGCAATCCCGACGAAATAGCACGTGAGTGACCCGTTTTTATTAGCACATAATACTTAGTTTAATTTTTAATGAAAGATTCGGTGATAATATTCGCTTTTGCTATAGATGAGGGATGATACAAATAGGTAAGATATCATCATCTGAGCATTTTCCCGGTTGTATCTTTTATTCTTCAGGTATGGTGGGTTGGAGCCCAGGCTCTGCTATTTTGGCAGCATTCTTGCTGTAATAAAATTTAAGAAAAAACAGCAAATTATATATATAGGGAATACATGTCTAGTTGTGTCGCTTTTGCCTAGTTAGAAAGGGCGAAAACAAGAATATTTAAAGTATTACCCATAGATATCAGAATATTATAAGGTTAGATCGGTTCCCGGCCGCAATTAGTTCGAGTACCGATATCTCCAGTTTTTGCTTGAAAGATATTGATTGAAATTAATGGAAAATGCCTTATAATAACAATATTATGACACTTACTTATGGTAGGTGGTGCAATGATGTTTCAGACTCATAACGGAGCTTCAGTTTTGCACATAAGCGGTCACGTTAAAGAGAAATATAATCCGACCGGGAAAACCTGTGTCGTAGAGGTGTAGAAGAGGATTTTGTGGGAGCTTTAGATTTATAACCACTCCATATAGAGTATCACAACTAGTGATGTGCCGGGGAGAAATTCTCTGTTCTGATGAATTCCACGGATATTTGCGGGAAATTTCCAATAATTCTCGAGAATTTCTCAATAACTCCCGCACTTGAGAGAAAAAAGAAGAAATTCTCGGGAAAAAATTCCGACCCGTCCTCAACGTTCTCGAAAATTTCGAGCAGGGCACAACACTAATCACAACCTGAATTAGCCTACATAAAGTATTGGTCTAGTCCCGCCTAGGGAAAATGCTTAGATGTGAGACAGCGATTAATTCCTATGTTAGTATTATATTGTCTTTCAACTCGTGAACGGGTGCTGCTAGGGGGGACAGGACTGCGACTGAGACTACTGTGTATAATATTTATTATCGTTGCACACTCGATCGCTATCATAATATGTTCCAAAAATAATGTAATAAATCATGAATATAATAAAAATTGTAATCATTACTTGTATTATTTTCGCTAGCTCCGTGGCGCAGCGGTCAACACGCCAGCCTGCGACACGAGAGTGCCCGGGTTCGATCCCCGGCCAGGTCAAGATGGAAAATGATCTTTCCCAGGTTGGCCTGGGTCTTGGATGTTTATCTATGTATGTATTTGTTATAAAATATAGTATCGTTGAGTTAGTATCCCATAACACAAGTCTCGAACTGATTTTGGGGCTAGCTCAATCTGTGTGATTTGTCCGTATATAAAAAAAAAAAAATTATTTACAAGAAATGAAAAAAAAAAAAGAAAATAAAAATAGTCATAAAATTGAAAAGCCCTTTAGGCGAGTAGACGACCAATACTGTCGAAGAGTTTCTTTTGGCGTTGCTTCTCTGCATTGATCAGTTCCAAAATGATAGTAGTCTGTAGCTATTGCACGTCGATCAATAATATAAATATTACTAAATTAGTTCCTTTAAGATGTGATTTGACGTGAAAAAGCCTGCAAAGGCCTATTTTCTGAATAAACGATTTGATTAACATTTTTGGTAGAAACAAGCGTAAAATTAGCCACAGCCGTGGGATACCCCTTCTGATTTTTATAGATACAACTCTAATAGGTACACCTATTAGAATAACAAAACACAAACTATATGTCATCATCATCATCATCAGGTCCTTTTTAGTCTCCACTACAGGTATAAGCTTTGTTTAGCTTGTATTTCCTAAGTCGCCTTCTACGACATCCACGGGAAGACTTGGAGTAGTCCTATTCTACTCTGCCGGATATCACACGGCTAAAACGAGTAATGTACCTAATTAGTACGTAATATCTACATATGAACACATACAAATTAGGCCTTTTATAAAAGTGGTGTACGGTGAAAAAAAACAATACAAATTTCTGTTAAGCAAAAGGCCAGCCTATTTGTATAAGGCGATTAGCCACACAGCGAAAATTTCGCCATGGCCGTGTAAAAGCCGCCTGGACAGCAAATATTTCTGGTAATGAAACGTTCTTACGAGCGATAAACGTTAACCTTAGCGCCGGAACGCTACCGGAATCAACAGCCTATGAAATTAAACCACGACGACGGGAGTAATGAATCCGAGTCGTTTATATAATAACGGCATTAAAAAAAAAATTGGTTTGTAAATATCGTTTTAGGTTAGGCTAATCTAATCTAACCTAAAACGATCCTTAAGAACCATTTTTTTTGTGTGTGTTGTCACCAGTGAATAGGCATTATTTGAGTTTGAGTGTACCACCCTAAACCTCATCGTTGCGTCTTATCAAGCACGATACTAAATCAACAATAAAAAATCTCGGCCAAGTGCGAGTTGGACTCGCGCACGAAGTGTTCCGTACCTATATCTATACAACATTATACACAGTATAATATTTTATTTCAAATTTATTTATTTTTGAAGTGAATATACAACAAAACAAAATTGTCTGTATATAAAGTCGGTTTATGGCCTATAAGTTTTACGTGATATCGGTAGAAGAGAGATAGATGCGTCACAATAACAAGTCGAACGCTTAAGCCGATCGTGCATGCCTCTCTCTATCGCTTGTTCTGCGTTCGCGTTTGCACACAGAACGTGACACTTTTTCATGTGTGTAGCCGGCGTTTATCGATTTCTAAGACGTTATCATATCAAAACGGCTTAAAAATCACATATGCTGTATAGGAGCCGCTCTTATATATTTATTTTAGTTTTTAGTATTTGTTGTTAAAGCGGCAACTGAAATCTGAAATACATAATCTGTGTAAATTTCAACTGTCTGGCTATCACGGTTTATGAGGCAGCTTGGTGACAAACAGACAGACGAACAATGGAACAATATTAATAGAGTCCTGCTGTTGCCCTTTCGGTACGGAACCCTAAAGAAATCTGATAAAATTATCTCGCTGTTAGCGACCCATCAATACCGTAATTAATTGTCTTTGACTATATTCACAGCGATTTTATACAAAGTACTCAGTCAATTATTATAATGCATGACTTTGAGTTAGGTATACATTGTATTGTAGGGAACCCTAAGTGTGCAATTGCTACTCGCACTTGGTCAGTTTTTGACGTGATAACGTCTTATAAATCGATGAACGCCGGCTGCACGCGCCAAAAAGTGTCACGTTCCATCTGAAAGCGAGAGCGCGGAACAAGTGATAGAGAGACACGATCGGCATAGGTAATTGTTGGCTTGTGAAGCATCTTTCACTCTTCCACTGTTATCACGTAAAATTATCGTCCGTAAACCGACTAAACAGACAACCAAACTTTTTTTTTCTTAATTCTTAATTTTAATGTCAATTTATACCAATACAGGTGTCAACAATACAGCAGGGAGTATGCCGGCGATCGTACTGGCAGTATGCCATAACCGACAACATGGTATGCGCGGGCCGGGGCCGAAGGGACTCCTGCGCAGGGGATTCAGGGGGCCCGCTCCTGTGTCGAGATAGAAACATGAGGTATTACTTGCAGGTATGTATAAAAATAAAACTTTTTGGAGTAATAATCTCTTTAGGGGCATTGGAAATTTTTGGAAATAGAGAAACCCATGAACTCGCAGCACTGTTACCATTTCCGTAACCAAAATCTTTAGGCTCGTTGGACATTTTTTGAGATCATCATCATTTCGTGTAGGTCACACGGTCAATCGATCATGCACACCCTGGTGTCAGAGTTCTTCGGAACCGCCTCTCGGCCTCTGACGTGGATCCTTTAACGACTACCAGATGGCAGCCGGGACCAACGGCTTAACGTGCTATCACGAAACCTTCTTTATTATCAGACAATCAGGTAATTCAAGCCTGCAATGTCTTAACCAAACTAAACAATATATGCTTCCAGTGGGAATCAACCCCCGGGTTTACAGGCAAACGCCTTAACAATTGGGCCATGGAGGACATTAAATTCGCGACACCGTTAACGTAAGTCCGTAACCGACACCTCTGTATGAATGTTCAAGTTTTCACTTCTGTCGGCACTACCGGAGTGCAACTTTGGCTAGCTCCGTGGCGCAGCGGTCAACACGCCAGCCTGCGACACGAGAGTGCCCGGGTTCGATCCCCGGCCAGGTCAAGATGGAAAATGATCTTTTTCAGATTGGCCTGGGTCTTGGATGTGTATCTATATATGTATTTGTTATAAAATATAGTATCGTTGAGTTAGTATCCCATAACATAAGTCTCGAACTTACTTTGGGGCTAGCTCAAAATATGTGATTTGTCCGTATATATTTATTTATTATATTTATATTTATTTATTAACTGCTTTTTTTAATGCAAGGAGCAGAACAGATCACTGACTTGTGAGGTAGAGTTCCAGGTGGATAAATAGATAAATCATTGTAAATTTATTACTAACTAGCTGTTGCCCGCGGCTCCGCCCGCGTTAGTGTCGATCCCTCGGGAACAATTAATCCCTCGGGAGGTAGAATTTCGCGGAATCAAACATACCCTATGTCCTTCCTCGGGCCCTCACCTCCATACCAAATTTCATCCAAATCAGTTCAATGGTTGAAGCGTAAAAAAACGACAAACAAAGTTACTTTCGCATTTATAATATTAGTATTAGTATGGAAGTATGGATATTATTTATACTTCTAAGTCCAGAAATGAGAAAATTTCCATAAAACCTTTACCCTCCCATTTTACCCCTTTAGGGGTGAATTTTGTCCATTTATCTTTTTAAATTGTAATCTAGAACATACCTATTTATTTTCATACTTTATAGTCCAGAAATGAGAAAATTTCCAAACAAATTTTACCCCCCTTCTGGGGGATTTTTTCCTGTTGACCTATACAGATCTTTTTCAATTGTAATCGTGAATTTATTTACCTATTTTCATACTTCTAAGTCTAGAAATAAGTAAATTCCTATACAATCTTTACCCCGCTATTTTACCCCTTCAGGGGAAAATATCGTCTATTTTACCTACACAGATATTTTTAATTGTAACCTAGAACTTATATACTTATTTTCATACGTCTTAAGTCCAGAAATGAGAAAATTTCCATACAAAGTTTATACCACCCACCCACCCCCATTTTACCCCTTAAATTATGCAAATTTCATCTACCTACACACATCTTTTTAAATTTTAATCAAGAACTTATATACCTACTTTCATACTTCTAAATCCAAAAATGAGAAAATTCCATATAAATTTTACCCCTTAAGAAGTTAAATTTCTTAAAAATCCTCTCTTAGCGCTCATTCACATCATTAAAAGAACCCCTGTACCAAGTTTCTAGGCGCAGCAGTTTCGGTTGGTTTGCCGTTTGCCCGCGGCTACGACGCCGCCGTTTGTGTCCATCCCTCAGGAACAGTTTGGACCCTTAAAGGGGTGACTCAGGTCATCAATATGAACTACTTTTTCTATGGGACCAATGCTGGGAACTCAAAAAAAAATTCGTCATATCCATAAAAAAGAGTCCCGCCGCCCGGCCAGTTTGTATGGGAATGTCGATTTTTTTTTGAGTTCCCAGCATTGTTCCCGTAGGAAAAGTTGTTCATTTTGATGGTCTGAGTCACCCCTTAAAGGGTCCAAAACGATAAAAAATTCACCGTGTATATTGGTAGGCAAACTAATGCTTTGAATTCATTCAAATGACGATAACTTTTTTTTTAATGAACCGATTTTGATGAAACAAACTTTAGATGTTTTGCTGAGTTAAAACAAAGCAATTGGTGAAAGTTTGAAGTAAATCGGTTCAGTATTTTCGGAGATAATCGTGATCATACATACAGACAGACAGACAGACAGACAGACAGACAGACAGACAAAAAATTCCAAAAAATTTTTTTTGCTTTCTATTATTCTTTTTAAGCGTCCCTCTATCCATTTCAGTCAAAAATTCGAAATGTACAGACAAAATATTTTTACTGTTTTATTATATGTATATAGAAGATTACCAATTCATTCACTGTCAAACTGGTCAGAAAAGCGTTGTCATTGCTGCCAGCTATAAGTTCAAATAGTAAGGTGATCTGTCCCTGCCTTCCTACTTGTCTATACTTGGACCGAAATTTTCAGAAGTATTCAGAACCGCAAGCAATAACCTGCGAAAATGAAGTTCAAGTGTTGTGTCACAAAATATACAAAACCCGGGACAGCATACCTACAACATTTAAATCAATATATCTTCATAAGTTTTGAATAAGAAAAATCGGCCAAGTGCGGGTCGGATTCGCGCACGAAGGGTTCCGTATATATAATATGTTTAAAATTATTAAAAATATGTTAATATATGATGTAACTAAAAATGTATGCTTTTCGCAATATTTTTTTTATCTGTGCTTTAAGACGTTGCTGTGTACCCTGTTGGTTTTGATTCCCTTGCGAATGTCGAAAACTTGCAGTATAAACAGCTGTATCTATTTTTTGCGTTGGTTTAGAAGTTACATTTTTCACAGCTTCAAGGGATCCACGGGTTCCTGAGAAAAAGTCCCTTGACAGACAGACAGAAAGATTTATAGACAGAAAGACAGATAAACGGACAACAAAGTGATTCTATAAAGGTCCCGTTTTTTCCTTTTGAGGCACGGAACCCTAAAAAGAAAAAAAGTCCTCAACTGCATTAAGTCTATATTCGTATCGACAATTCAGTCTCCAATATTCAATGAACTGAAAATATCGGTACGTCCAGTGAAATAAAAATAATTTATCGGAAATTTAAATTAGCGTTTTTGTTCGCAGGGGATAACGAGTTTCGGGGACGGGTGCGGTAAAAGGGGGAAGTACGGGATATACACCCGGACAGCAGGATACGTGCCCTGGATGAGGCGGGTCATGAATGATCGCTATTTTGATTGACGCCATATTTATCGCCCGTCAGATAATTAAAACGGACATATAAATCACGACGATATTGCTGTCTAAAAATAACCGCACGTGCAACTTATTTTTGAGAATTCGTTTCACAAAGCCATTTTTTATAGAATGAAAGTATATTATGATGCTGGTCAATAGTTTGAAAATAGAAAATGTAACACTCCTATTTACCTCACTTCGCTTATTGATTACTTTGTTTATGTTACTATACAGGACGAAAATTAATTCACTAGCAAACGTTTAAGGAGTGACTCAGACAACGAATCTGAACAACTTTTACTATGGGACCAACTCCGAAAATGATAAAAAAACCAGCTGTTTCATAGATTTTGGCTAAGTAGATATTCCACTTTTGTATGAAAGAGCAGATCATTTTTTCACTATGTCGAAGTTGGTCCCATAATGAAAGTTGTTCAGATTCGTGGTCCGAGTCACTCCTTAGACGTTTGCTAATGAATTAAATTGCACCTGTATTTAATATTTTTCCTAAGAACAGAAGTTGATTATGAAAATCTGTGTTTGCTCTAGAAATTGTATTTAAAGGGTCCCGAAGATTTTGCCACTGAGAATTTTTACAGTACCATTTATTTTAGTGCCGGTTATTTTTGTATAATTTAGAAGAAAAAAAAGTTGTAGCCCTTGTATAACTAGTATCGGTTAATCTTAGACAGTTGGGTTCATAGATTTAAAAAAAATTGCGTCTCTCTGTTTGGGTTTAATTCGGAGCGTAGATTTAAGATATCCTTGGAGTAACTTGTGGGACAGGTGTCAGATGTACGATACTAACGTTCCTGAAATTTTGGACATTATGGTTGGTTATATTTGTGCTTTGAGAAAATATATGTATATGCTTTTATTCCCAGCTAAAATGTAGGGGTGTGGTGGTATGAGTTTCACATTTGTTCACTTTCGTTCATTTGTTTATTAACTACATTATACCTATCTTCTAGTTTTCTTACAAGAAACTGGTAACATTTTAAAATCTAAACTGGTGATATTATTATTTTTTTTATATTATTTGCACGAGCATGAATTATTCTGTAAATAGGTAGTTAAGGTGGCGATTGAGTGTTGAGTGGTGATTGAAAAAGATTAAAATATCAATTAGGTACCGTTAAGAGAGCCATATTCAGAGTATCTGTCTCATCGAGATGGGCCAGTCGGCAGATTTTTTATCCATAAAAGATAGAGAAAAATGGTCAAAGGAACCATGACACTTATTTTTGAGAAAGTAAACAGTATTTAAAGATTATAAAAAAAATTGCAAACCGGACCCGGCCACTGCCCTGTAAACAAAGCACGTAAAGCTTTCACGATTAGATAAAATTTGGCATGGTGGTAGTTTGAGGCTTAGGAAAAGACAGGATTCACTATTGTGCCATAACCATAGCCATAACGATACGTGAGTGAAATCATTTGTTATAATAATAACAAATGATTTCACTCACGTATCGTAACACGTATCATAACGATACGTGAGTGAAATCATTTGTTATAATAATAACAAATGATTTCACTCACGTATCGTTAGTCGGTATCACCGACAAGAGATGGCCTTCTGAATTGGCTGAAACTTGGTGGCGATACCGACTAACGATACGTAAGTAAAACAGTTTGTTATAATAATATTTATGTCTCGCGTAATTTTTATCATTGACATAGGATTCCTTTCATTCCGGAAAAAGGACTGCTCCCAAGGAATCGACATAGCAGAGCGGCGGGCGAAAGCTTGTCTCTTATTTCATATATACATAAAAAACCAAAAAACTGTATATTATACGCCAAAGAGTTACACTGCCTGCTGTTCGATTAATTTCCTGTAAACAAAGAAAACAAGTCATACCTAATAGATGGGGAGCCCA
Organism: Elegia similella; assembly: GCA_947532085.1. Classification (NCBI taxonomy): domain Eukaryota; kingdom Metazoa; phylum Arthropoda; class Insecta; order Lepidoptera; family Pyralidae; genus Elegia; species Elegia similella. The sequence goes on from OX383930.1 coordinate 17,408,929, forward strand.
GAAGGTTTTTGAGATTTACTCAAACGCGTCAGATCAAATTATGAGGTCCACGGAATCATTATAAGAACCTCCAACTCATATTTACTCATATGGCTTTATGGGTTATGATTTTTTTTTGTTACAATATATGGATATTGTCGTATTATGGGTACACCAGTTCCAAAAAGAAGAGTCAACCACAGACTCGGATACACTGGTGATTTTTTAGACCTTGTCTGCAGTTTTGTTAACCTCCAGTTCATGATCAAATCTTCAGATTATTGCTATAGGTACACAATTTTTGACATGTTATAAAGCCAGCTAGTATTATAATTTCACAATTATTTTTGTTTGGAAGCTTTGAAACCCCCAAGCTGCACTTCCACCGGTGAAATAAAACATATCATATAACCTTGTTTTCGTTCTATCACCTAATCTTATTAGTTCACACGATGCTCGAGAAATACATATTTAGCATCCAGGGCTCTACTTTATTTTATATATGTAAAGGCATGGCTTTCCGCTAGTAACCAGCCACCCACCGTGCAAAGTAGGAAGGTAGGTTTGATATTAGTACAGTGTGGACCAAAAAATACTGTAATTTTAGCGGCCGCCGCTTTATTAAAGTTCAAAATTTATGTTTGTTACTGAAAGTAAGTTATAAGGGCTTCAGAAAATTCTTCCGACATTTTACATTTTTAGAGCAAATTGCGAAGATTCCGTATTTTCCTTTATTACTTCCTCATTCGGGGTATTGATTGGTAAGTTAATAGAAGTAAGAGGGACCCATTTTTTTAGAATCTATAATTGAGGAACTTTATTTGACGTGATTTTGAATAGACTTTGAATTAATTACAATAATTAGTACGTAAAAAATATATGCACAAATATTTTCAAAATGTAACATAATTTAAGAGTACCAATTTGTTTTTAAGATGCAGGAAATTTGTATTTGATATTTGTAAATTACGTGAACATATTGTATTGGTACATTGTTTAATCATAATGTCTAAGGACCGCGGAAGCGAAGCATTAAACGGATTCGACTTCCAACGTTAGCCTAGTCTAGCTGTAACATGACCATAGATATAAATTCTACAGGCATGACAATGAGCATTTATGAATTAATTTTGAGTAAGTTAACATATATTATTATATTATAAGAAATGTAATAATAATGTTGAGACGTGTTGTGTTTTAGAATTAAATAAAGGTCTCTCTAAATCATTTTTTTTTTAATCTTCTTTTTAAACATACAATAGTAGTCAATACATGTCTCCATAGTTTCATTATTTTTTCCATATCCTGTCTTCTTGCTTTCTTAACCTCGTATCTGAAAATTTCAGTTTTTTTTGACCGAGCGAGCGAAGCGTCTCTGTTTCAACTGGCCGAAAATTCTTTTGTCCGTCTGTCTGTCTGTCTGTCTGTTCTCGCCTACAGGTCGCATTTCTCAACCGATTCTCATGAAAATTTGTGAGCAGGTTTGGTAATCCTTACTAATATTATAAATGTGAAAGTGAGTTTGTTTGTTTGTTTATTTGTTTGTTTGTTTGTTTGTTTATTTGTTTGTTTATTTGTTTGTTACGCGTTCACGCCGTAACTACTGAATGGATCATCATGAAATTTTGCATACAAGTTCTCTGGAGTATGGAGAAGGACAAAGGCTACCTTTTATCCCGGGAAAAAGTACTATTCCCTAGGGATCAAGACAAGCGCGGCTCCGCCCGCGTCAATTTCGCGTCAAGACATTGACGCGGGCGAAGCCGCGGGCAAAAGCTAGTTATATATAATTTTTTTGTCGAGCCACTTTTTCGGAATTTAAAATAATGGCGGAAATATGGGGGTTCGAAACTTAAAAATACTCATAGCACAGCTATTTGAAAAAAAAAATCAAAAATGTCATTAGTCTTTTTTGTTATTCTTATTAAGATGCAACTTTTTTGTTTGAACAACTTTTTTATACGATAAAGTTGAACGTGTTTATAGTCGGCAATTTGCCCAAAAGTTATCTGAAATCGATTTTCTATATATTTTTTTGTATTAGTGCATTCAATATGATGTCGTCAATACAAATCTATGGTATGACAATTATGAAAATGGTGCGTAGTAACTGTGGCGATACAGATAAAAAATGTTTTTATATAAACAAACCATGTGCGGTATCAAATAAAAGGGCTTTATGAGTAGATTACACAGAAATAAACTTCACTCCCATATTGGTCAAACCCACAGACTATATGTAATACAAAAGTTAAATATAAATTGAAATGAAAGAAGTTGAAGTACGTGAAGTGGGAGAGGGAGTGAAATTGATCAACTTTCCCTAAGAAACATGTATCGAAATATGAAAAATATTTTTTGGCTTCTTTATTGAAGCATGATACTGCGAATTATTTTTATGATTGAAAACACTGCGTAAACTAAGAATCCTGAAATAAAAATTTAAAATAAATAAAAAAGATTCACTTGCTATCCTGTGACTTGAACCCGGGCCTTATAGGTGCCGGCAACTTCTTTACGTAAAGTTCGCATGTTTGTCTGCCATAGTAGTTGAAATTAGCGTCCTATTAAAATTTTGACCAATTGGTAACAAACAACTATGAAACCGGGTACTTCTTTGCCTCCCATTCACTATTCTGCCAAGTTCGCTATTCTGATATTTCCGATCTTGATGCGGATCACTTCAACTTAGTTATTGTGTACAAAAGTATATTAACACGGTGCTCAAGGGCCGTGTTACGTACAAGAGCAGTTCCCTGATTCCTCGCCAGTAACATAAGAGCAATGATTTTTTACAAAAAATTCCGTATGTTTTAATTTTTTCGTAATTGAATTATTTAAAAAGATATGAACCTTCATAAAAATGAAAAAATGGTAGGAATTTCCGTGGTATTCAAACATCAAGAAAACAAATTTGGGCAATTATATAAGAAAAAGAAAACACAGAAACACAGCCATAGCTTATTTTAAATTTTTAATTAAAAAAGAAATTAAATCTGTTAAGTTTTGGAGAAGAAATCAGAGGACTACGAAGCGTTAATTTTGTGTACTTTTAATAGGTATTTTCCGGCAGAGCTGCAGTTATCTCTATCGCACTTTTTATTTAAACAATCCTATGCAGCAGTCACGTATCTACAAAAATCATTATAGTAATAGCCTTATTATTTTATACTTCAAATTCAATCACACTACTTTATTTTTGAAATAATTAGTTTTTTATCATTTACCAAAACCTAGATTTATGTAGTTACGAGGTTGACAAAGTAAGGAGACGATATGAAAAATGACTACTCGTATATTGGTTAGCTATGTCTAGCCCACGGAGCAGATATAGAGTGGAGACGGCGTAAGCTACTGTGCACTGTGATTCCAACTAGGTCCTGACGTCATCACGTTAACATCGAGAGTAGGCGTGGCCTATTAGTCTGCTGTTGTAGCTGTCAATGTTCGTACGTGGTTCGTTCTGTGCACACAGTGAGATTTTCGGACTTTTCTTGTTTTTTACGAAGAAAATCATGAAGTGTTGTATTATATCATGTAAAAACTACTCCGATAAACGTTCAGATGCTATGGAAGGAATCACATTTCATTTGTAAGTATTTTAATTCGTAATTTACTTAAATTATTCTAGAAGAATCTTTTGGCGACGTTCCGTGCTACTCATCGTTAGATGGCACCACTTTGCGTAATGGGACGTAAGAACTATAAAAATATATTAAAGCTAATTATCGTAATAACTAATAACCATAAGTACTGAAATTTGTTCTAAATTTATACCTAAAGACTTTTACCTTGACAAAAGATTTTGTTTATGTAGTTTCATAATTCTCTTTTAGTAGCAGTAGGTGTTAGGGACATCTAGTGACGGATAGATAAACTAAAAAGAAAGATCAACATCGAACTTATTAAGTAGTTGGGCTATTCGCCGCTAGATAGATATAAAGGAGGGAGTGAGACACAGAGCAAGTAGAGTGAGACAGATAATACTCCCCTCACCCCCTGTAAGTGCCATTGTTTCATAGAAAATATTCCTTAGGGCAACTCCTCTCTATATCTGCTCCGTGGTCTAGCCTACACTTTAAGATTTTAATTTGTATAGGTATTCAAGTATATTTTACAAGTACAAAACGCAGTTTGCTTTTCTGTGATTTTCTAAACAGCCCAACAGATATATACCTACAGCACATGGACCGTCTCTAGAATTGACGTGATGGATTCTGGAAGCCATCACATATCGATATGAAGAGTGACATGAATCAATAACATTTTCCCCTGAAAATATAAATAAAACTGGACAAGAGCGAGAAGGAATTGCGCAAGGGTTCGGTAACACCTTACAGTATTTAACTACAAAACACGTATTTTGCATGACCCGTTAATTTATAATCCTATATTATTTTTTGTTGTTATGTCTACAATGGATCTGAATAAAAATGTTCTATTAGTAAAGCCTAGTCTGTTACGGTTCAATAAATACAGCCTTGTAACAGATATACGGTCCGACAATGAGGTTAAGTAAAAGTGACCCGTTTTTACCTTTTGGGTATGGATTCCTACAAAAATACCCTTACTTTGAAGAGAGGAAAGTAATAAATGACAATGACACAGCTTGAGTATCTAACTTTGTTTTAATGGAAAAGAGATTATTAAAGGGGAGGTTAATACAGAAGGGCTACTCTTCAAATGGAACAAATTATTTAAGCAGCAGATAATGAAACTGGTTCATTTTTACACATAATTGCACTGGTTTAAATAACACTTATTTTTGTATGAAATTAAAAAAAATAAAGTCTAAAGATAAATAATGAATGATAAACTCACTTTTTCATTAATTATATATTACTATAAATAATCAGAAATAGTAACATAGTATACAAAAAAAAAAATAGCAACTGTAAAATTCAAGCAGGAAATATAAATTTAAAATATCATTTCATGCATAAATAAAGTAATATGCCTATTAGCCATATGCGAAAAATTTATATGGAATGCTCGCATTGTACAAGTAATTTTCATACTGTCTAATTAGCAAAACAGCAGATATTTTATTTATTAATAAAAACAAAACAAAATATAATCGTACAGAATATCTAAAACAAGAAAACGACACGAATAGAACTTTCAATTGGATCATAACATTAAACGAAAAAGTTATTTCTCGTTTTGTAACCACAGTGTTACAAAGGAAATTTTAACAGGAACAAAAACAATCACAAATAATGTAGACACCGCGCAAAGAAATAATAAAAAGTAGTCTCTCTGAAGTTAATTTAAGCTTGATTATTCCGAGATAGAAAGTTCAAATGTCGGCCGTGAAGGCGTCAAGGTCTTCGGGTTCCCGGGCCACTTCCAGAACCCAGGGGATAAGTCGCCAGATGCCCGTGTACATCGCCGACTGCTCGCCCCAAAGTCGACGCTCTTCCTGAAGAAATTTAATTAAATTAATTAAAACTTTACAAAAATCACAAATTGTTTCTAAGTAGCAAAACGTATATTTCCTTACTCGTTTTTTGTTATTACATAGTTTGTATGATTCATTGTTATTGTGTCGATCGAAGAATCAATCGAACGAAGAAATGGCAATCTACGTAGATCCACCCCAAGATGCACTCTTCTTACATGATAAACTCAAGATGCACTACCACAGAAATATATAAATATATCTCGATATATATAATATAATATATCAATGTGGTTCTTACCCTACTCTTACATACTTTATCAATCAAAATAGTGTATCGGTATGTGTAACATTTCTAATTTACTGAAATCAAATCAACTCTACCTGCCCCCAATGATGCACAGCTATCTAAGTAGATAGATAAATCCAATTGAAAAGATTGTGAAAATTCTTACAGGGTCCCTTTATCATCATCATAATCATTAGGTCATTTTAGTCTCCACTACAGGAGGACGACCCTCTCTGTACTACTGGAGTCATACTTGGCCAGAGCAGCCAGAGGATTTGGCCTACACTCTCCACGCTGGCCAGACGGGTTGGAAGGGTCTCTCAGATGTTAATAAGCTTTGGTTAGCTTTTATTTCCTAAGTCGCCTTCTACTACATCCACGGCAAGACTTGGGGTGGTCCTATTCTACTCTGCCAAGTACCACACGGCGCCTCCCTTTATCAGTGGAAACTCAAATCGGTCTAAACAGCTTTGAAATATTTAAGTGTAGTGAATATTACGAGTATTTACGCAATTTAAGCATTATTAAGCCCAGCCACGCAAACTTTACAATTGTCTGCTGGGAATTTATAAAAATAGGTTGGTATATATTTTTTAATCAAGGGAGGTCGCTTGGATTTTGTATTTTACGTTACTATTTAGCACAAGTAGCGACGGACGGAATTTAATTTAAAGTGATTCCAAACGAGTTTAGCAAAGTACTACTGGTTATACAAAAATAAATCTTAGTAATTTTAAGCAAGAGCGATTCCTTGTGGAGTTCTGAAGGTACTAAATTCAATTGATATCTAAAACTCTAAATGGGCGCTTAAGATTTTATTAAAAACCTTTTAGAATAATTCTTATTAGCCGTGAGAAAAGTTCTTAAGTTAAACAAAAAGGCTGTCAATAAATTTATACTTTAAGATGACTCACAGTTTATATCGGCCGCGAATTCTTTGTTGTGTAGGCTGACTTATTCGTAGTGTGTAGGTATATGTCGAAAAATCGTAGTAAGAAAAAAAAACGATCGTACAAGATTCTTATGCGTTCATTCAGTCAGCGTGCACGTCCCGACTTGAACACATGGGTCATTCTGCGGTTTTAAACTGTGAAAACTGTTTATCGATATGAAGCTATTTATTTCTGTGCATCTCACATTATAAACTATTTTGCTAGTAATGACGTCAAATTGGGGGCGCGGCTAAGTATGACACGCGCGTTTTCTTAGCAAAATCCAGGCATTTCCGTTCTATCTTGATATATTTCTGTGAAACTAAAGTACCTAAACTACAAAAACTAAACACTAAAAACTAAAGTACCTGTAAATATAATGCTACCAGCTTTCCTCCAACTAAAAGAAGGCTGCCATGTACCGGGTCGAACTCTTCCTTCCTGTATGGCGGCAACGATAGACAGTACACGTTTTTCATGACATTCAGCGGTTCTACCTGTTTCGCGTCGCTGGAAACAAGATGGAGCTATTAAAATAATTAGTGTCACAAAATTTCATTTCACACATAGGCAGTTTGCAGAGTAGGGATAAGTCTACGGACTTATCTATTAGCAAGTGAACCGTAATACAGAAGTCTTTCCAGCGGTTACCTAATGAGTTGAAATTCCTTAATTAGACATATCGACAAGAGCCGATAATTTTTAAAACATAATTAAATTATAGTAGGATGAAACCCATTACAAATGTAAGAGTATACACTAAAAATTAAAGGAAAAATAAATTACGGGCGATCTGAGGTCGGGAAGTGGGAGGGGTTGAGCTTTTAAGGGTAAAATACGGTTTATCTCGATTTCCGGTAAAACAACAAGTCCTATGGAAAAACGTTATATAGTTGGTTTTTGTTATTTTACTATAATGTATCTTTTTTCACTAAATTTGGTAAAAAATTAACCTTTTTATGTCACACACTGTATTTTTTTAATTAAAATATTTATTCATTTACCTTTTTTTGACTAAAATGTCGAAAAACTACCCTAATTTTTAATCGAAAGGGTTTTTTGTTCGTTGAAATCTCTACATTCTGATGGTGTAAAAAAATTATACATTGCCATTGTAATGTTCTCAGAAAATGCAAAGCAAACAAAACAAAGAAACGAAATAAACTCAAACCCGAAATAATTTTTTATCATTATGTTACTTTATGTACAATTTTGAGCTATTTAATAAAATGTATACTTTAATTACTCGAAATACGCAAGATGCCATGTTACATTGATAAACAAAAAAAATTGCAAATCGAAATATACTACTATAATTAACAACCAAATAAGTCAATAAGGTTGATATTTAAAAAAATCTTCTTTATATGATATGCATAGATGCTTTTTTTTAAATAACATATATAGTTGAGTGACCTACGGAAAATTTTTGCCCATCAAAAGGTATTTCATAGAGAAGTGGGGGAAGTGTCTAGGAGGGTAACCATTAGGTAGTATTCGAGATACAGAGGAATAAAAAATGTCGTGCATAAAAATCACGAGCAGACTTAGTTACTTCCTGACCACTCCGATGTCCACCCGTTCACCCAGTACGATACCACAAAGTCCGCGCGATCACAAATAAAAATGTCACGCGCGCAGAAAGGACATTGCGCAGAATGTATGGGCAAGTGGTATCTTTTTATTAGCGTAGTTTAATGAATTTATCTTTTTCTTTACGATTTATCGCCATAAACGTCCAATATTCACAAAATCTCAGACTACACGGTTTATACATAAACTTCCAATATTAACAATATTTCACACTACACAAAATATCATCATTATAACTCCTCTTTGTCTAAGGAATACGCCCAATGATATTTCAAATGTAACACTGCAACCAAAATTCGTAAGTGATGGTCTTTCACTACATAAATAAATACTACCTTAATCAAACTGCTAGACTGGGCACGTCTTATCCGCACGAGATCTATCTAACAACTCGTTTTAATTCTTTATGTTTAGACAGAATGACCTCACTACGACGAATCGTTCACTGAATAAATAAAAGTAACTGAAAAAATAAGCAACTTGAAACCGTTATTTCTTAATAACAATTGGGCGTCCATTTAAAATGTATATTTAAAATGTATTATTATAATTATCTCTTTATTTAATTTATTTCTTAGATTTAGGCTTTTACAATATTTATATAAAAGTAAAATATAAAAATAAATTACAATACATAAACACATTATAAAAACCTAAACCTAGAGTGCCGTCAGCAGCGGGCAGGGCTCAAGCTACCGGCGGTTAAGGCTGCAGAGAAAGAAACCTCCTGACTATGCGTGACATATCCAGGAGTGCTGCCTTCTGTATCTGGCCCTTGATCCAGCCATCCAGCGAGAGTCTCTTATGGTGTTGGTCGAGACTCTTCGCTATAAGGCCGTTTGCAGATACAACTATCGGGACAATGATCGTCGAATCCACATCCCACATAGCAGTCACCTCGTGGGCCAAGTTATTATTATTATTATTATATGTTTGCTCCGTCATTTATATATTACTAGCCTTTGGCCGCGGCTACGCCCGCTTTAATGTCGATCGAGTACAGTACTCTTTCCCGGGATAAAATGTACCCTATGTCCTTCTCCATATCCCAGATAACGTGTATGCAATATTTCATGATGATCGGTTCAGTAGTAAAAGGCGTGAAAGCGTAACAAACAGTTAGTATAAGGCTAGATTATCCATAACAAAAAAGTAAAAAAAATGCAACAGTCACGTTTTTAGATGAATTCCTCTTAAAAACCATCTTTAATATTTAAACCAACTATTTTCACATGTTTTTGGCAATCTTTGTGTTTTAAGGATATTGTAACTTTTTGTTTATCAATGGAATCTTACGTTTTTCAAGTAATTTAAGTGTTAATGTAATAAATAGCCCTAAATTGATTGATTGAAAGGTGTTTTGGACGTGTAGAAAGGATGGATGAAAGAAGACTTACAAAGAAATTTAATACTTTAAATGTGACTGGAAGAGTTGGTCAGGGCCAGCCTCGATGTACATACATACATAGGGAAAGTTAAGAGTACCCGATACCGACGATCATGCATGAAGAGAGTGATGGATGTAGATGAAGCGAGAGAAGTTTGTAAGGATCATAGCAAGTGGAGGTCCCTAGTCTCTGCCTGCCCCCATGGGAAAGAGGCCTGATAATATATATGTATGTATTGTCCTAAATTGTACATAATGATAAAAAAAACTAATTTGGATTCTAGTTTTTTCGTTTTTTTGCATTTTCTGAGAACATTTACCATGGTAATGTATATCTTTTTTACACCATCAGAAAGTAGAAAAAAAAAAACCCACCGACTTTATTAAAAAAGCACATATTTTGACGTCAGAATTTATGATTGAAAATTAGGGTGGCTTTTCGATATTCAAGTCAAAAAAGATGAAAGCATAAATATTTTAAATAAAAAAAATACAGTGTTTTTGATAAAAAGGTAAGTTTTCACCAAATTTCGTGACAAAAATACATTATTGTCAAAGATAAAAAACCAAAAGCTTGCTTATTTGAATTTTTCACATACATTTTGAGATAATGTAAAAAAAGTGTAAATACAAAAGGAGTAAAACTTGTTATTACCTACATAATAACCATATAACGTTTTTCCATAGGACTTGTTGTTTTACCGGAAATCGAGATAAATCGTATTTTACCCTTAAAAGCTCAACCCCTCCCACTTCCCGACCTCAGATCGCCCGTAATTTATTTTTCCTTTAATTTTTGGTGTATTCTCTTCCATTTGTAATGGGTTTCATCCTACTATAATTTAATTTTACTTTTTATCATTTTCAAAGGCTTCGGCACTGGTCTAATCTATATCTATACATATAATAAAACAGTAAAATTATTTTGTCTGTACATTTTGAATTTTTGACTGAAATGGATAGAGGGACACTTAAAAAGAATAATAGAAAGCAAAAAAATTTTTTTGGAATTTCTTGTCTGTCTGTCTGTCTGTCTGTCTGTCTGTCTGTCTGTCTGTATGTATGATCACGATTATCTCCGAAAATACTGAACCGATTTACTTCAAACTTTCACCAATTGCTTTGTTTTAACTCAGTTTAACATTTAAAGTTTGTTTCATCAAAATCGGTTCATTAAAAAAAAAGTTATCGTCATTTGAATGAACTCAAGGCATGAGTTTGCCTGCAAACATATAGCAAAAAATAAAATAAAATAATAAGTGACATAAGAAAATTAAAATCCAAAGTCAATTCATCATCATTATACGACAGCATTATACCTATCCATACTATCCATAGTAATCCATATTAAAAAAAAAGGAGAAGCTGACTGACTGACTGACATATCAACGCAGGGCCTAAACTATAAAAGTTAGGAACTTGAAATTTTGCACAGGGGTTCCTTTTATAACGTAGGGGAGCACTAAGAAAGGATTTTTGGAAATTCATCTCCTTAGGGGTAAAATAGGGGTGCAAAGTAAGCATGAAACTTTGCCATTTTTGAAGTTAGTCGAATGAAATTCAGCATGAAGGTTCTTCACTAAAAGGCATGAAACACGAGTAAAATATTTTTCTCAAAAATCATCCCTTAAGGGGATATAACGGGGATGCAAAGTTAGTATGAAACTTTCCGTTTTTGAAGTTATTCAATTGAAATTCAATATTAAGGTGTTTCATTGAAAGTCATAAACTAATGTATTCCGGGTAATTCTACTGTTCCTGAGAAATCGACACTTACGCGGGCGGAGCCGCGGGCCAAAGGCAAACCTGTCTTATATATCAACGCACAGCCGAAACTACTGTGCACAGAAACTTGAAATTTGGCACAGGGATTCTTTTTATGATGTAAATGAGCACTAAGAAAGGATTTTTAGAAAATCAAAGGGGTTGAAGTTTTATGGAATTTTCTCATTTCTGGACTTAGAAGTTTGAAAGTAGGTACGCAAGTTCTCAATTAAAATTAAAAAAGATCTGTTTAGGTGAACCAGACAACATTCTCCCTTGAAGGAGTAAATAGGGGGTAAAGTTTGTATGGAATTTTTCCATTTCAAGACTTAGAGGTATGAAAATAAGTATATACGTTCTAGGTTACAATTAAAAAAGATCTGTGTAGGTGAAATGTACAAAATTTCCCCCTTAAGGGATAAAGGGGGGGGGGGGTTTGTATGGAAATTTTCTCATTTCTGGACATAGAAGTATAAAAATAAGTATATATGTTTACATTACAATTAAAAAGATCTGTGTAGTTAAAATGCTCGAAATTTCCACTTGAAGGGGTAGAATAGGTGAGGTAAAGTTTGTATGGATTTTTTTTATTTACTTAGAAATATGACAATAAGAAGTTCTCCATTTCAAAAAAAAATATCTGTGTAGGTGAAATGGGCATAATCCCCTACTTAAGGGCTAAAGATCTATGCAGGTGAAATGTATTAAATTCCCCCTTAAGGGGAAAAAGCAAAGGGGCAGGGGTTTGTATGGAATTTTTATCATTTCTACTGTTCCCAAGGGAACGACATTAACGCGGGCGGAGCCGCGGGCAACAGCTAGTAAATAATAAAGTACTAACTTGTACCCAATATTTCCTGGGCAGTCATATGAATGAATTTGTCCATTATAAATCTTCAAAGGATGCGATGGAATCTCACTGTCTGGATATTTTGTGGCATATCTGAAACCGAAATCACCTAGATAAATTACGAGGCTTACACACTTAGTTGGCTGTCTCGCTAGGACAATAAATTTTTTTAAAGATTTAAAAAATGTGTCTCATTTTTACAAAAGTGTTTCATGATTACCCTAGATAACTATCGTAGATATTTTAGGCATGTTTTTATACTGATTAGACATTGACTACATCGTAAATTGGTACACAATATATAAATATGTCTAAAATATCTACGATATAGTTATCTAGGGTAATTATGAAACATAATTGTAAAAATTAGACACATTTTTTAATAATCTTTAAAAATGCTTGTGCGAGCGAGACAGCCAACCAAGTGTCAAAAGCCTCTTAATGCGGAATGCGGATACGTTCTGTACGGTGCAGGCAAGGTGTTAGACTCCACACCATACATGTAGGGATGCTGATGGGTGGCAGATGATGTAGCGGAGATACAAGACCACGTCACATTGTAAACTGGTTTATTGCTTCTTGATAATAATGTTACATCTTGATGGTTGGGTGTGACGCATCCTTTCTCGTTAGCTGGCCGATAGTATCTCCAAAATGATACGAATTATGATGCTAATTATAGTAACAAAACCGCTGACTCGCGTCCTACATGTATAAGGCCGCGTGCCGCCTAAATGTGCGAAGTAAGCTCGTACACGTTCAAAAAAATATTGTTTCAATCAATTGAGTACAGTAAGTATCAATATTTAATTAAAGTACAAGAGTCACTAGAAAAGTTAGGAACGGTAAATTAAACCAGCGAGGTTGGGTGTCTTGAAAAAATAACCTTAAGAGCTCTGAGCCTGAAGACATTCTAGCCCGGTTCAAGATACCTAAACTTGTAGTTTTAATTGAGTTGGCTTTTATCTTGACAATGTTTCTTACGAGAAATTAGAGCGTGTTTCCGGATACATCCTCTGTCTTTGTGCTGAGGCCAAGATGCGCTAAAATAACAGGCTACGAATAAGTAGACACGAGTACAGTGGCGTAACTACAGGGTGGCATGCTGGCAAAATGCCACGGGCCTCCGATCCTAGGGGATCCCGGCCAGGAGTAGGAGAGCGGGCGTAGGCAAAGTTAATCCAACAAGAAGCTGCTCGCTGAACTCAAACACTCACGGGCCCCATTGTATGTGTTTGCCTCGGGCCTCAGACGGTATAGTTATGCCACTGCACAAATTGGTAGGGTATCTGTTGTTATGATTTTCTTTCGGCGTTTTCTTATCTGCAGTAGTCGGTTCTGAAACGCTAGTAGTCTGTGGCGTTTGAACATTATTAGATACAGACAAACAGGGAAGGAAATCGGACCTCTTTTATAGATTCAAGGATCAGCTAGTCAAATTTCTATGGGAAGTAATTTTTTATTTTCATTTTTTATATTTTGGCTTGCGATTCTACATTCTATAAGGATTTTACATTAGGGAGGGGTTTCAGAATCAGCCGGTTTATTATTATATATTAGACTTATTAAATAAATCAGATAATAAGTTACCTGTCTAAACCCCATCCTATAGCTGACGCCATTGACACTTCTGCATCCGCTGCAAAGTGGTGGGACATCAATGATATCGGCGCCCAGCCTGGGCACGCAGAATTCAGAGAGCTCACTACTTGAATTACTCCTGTATTAAGGAATAAAAGAGTTGAATAAATTAATATTAATGCACCCCGTTTATGGTAATACTTGTTAGCCAATAACTAATTGCTTTACATATTTGATGCAAAATAATAAATTTGGAAAATTCTCATACCAATATTATACAGAAGTCGGCGACTCCTTTCTCCTAAATGGAACTTAGGGTGTACAAGGGTATATTTGACATAAGCTATACGCTCTGGCTGCCTCCAGGCTGCGCCACAATAGGTCACAAAGGCTGAGCGCCCCTCAGATCTGGGCTCAAGGCGATGCTGTCGAGATAGACAAGCCCCAGCAGTGATCAGCCAGTGTTTGCTTATGGCGGCTGCGTCACATAGAACCTGTAATTCACAAAACTTTTTTTTTTTTGGAATATGATTCTAATAATCCAGTGTTAAATTTAAAGACAAGCAATATACTGTTTAAAGCTGATCAAGCAGACCAGTTAAACTTGGCAGAACCTGGTTATGAGGTGATATATTATAAGGCATTATTAAACACTACCTTATCGAAGAGAATTTGAAGACCTGATCTACGAAATCACCACGAATATCAACATAAGTACGTTTACTTAGATGTGTAACATTAAACTAACCTGAGAGGGCTCATAGACATAAACTGCTGCGAATGGATAATCTGACCATGAGGCCACTTTGCTCATATCGGAATACGAGTACGGGTCATGTGTTGATGCTTCATCTAATGTTGGTTGTAAGGAATCATTAGAAATATTGGCTTTCAGTTCAAAGTAGTCATCAATACCCGGCAGTGAGTTTTTGGTAGTTAATCTATTTTCATGAATAAATGTGTCTCTACTAACATGTTTCTTGGCAAACTTATCATGGTGATTAATACCTACGTCTACATGTTCTAGTAAAATCTTTTGGACATCATGACCATCTTTGAGGCCACCATTAGAGTGATTTTCGATATTATTATTATCCAGTGAGTCGTAGGAGATTTTCATAATATTTTGTGTTTGTCGGTCATACATCTCAAAAAACTTTATTTTGTCATACATTGTTGTATATAAAGTATCAAAATACTCAGTAGAAACTTCTATGCCTTTAATGGTTGTCGGTGTGCTGTCAGTTGTGGGTTCTGTTGTAAGAGGACACGTTTCACCTTTGTAATCATCTGAAAATACGTGGCCTTTTAAACGTTTTCTTGATCTGGTAGTAATATATCCATAATTGATCATATCCCATAATGACTTACGATTGTTAATGTAATTTGGTTTTGCATAAAGATAAGGTAGTTTTGGCATCTGAGTACGGGCTCGAAGGAATCTTGACGGTGACTTGGTAGTTGATGTTTGAGGCTTCATTTGCATGTCGTCGTTCACACGGAAAGCAAGAATTGGGTAATTACTTATCAAAGGTTTAAAACTCTCTGGATTTTGCAGGTGCTGCTGGAATTTGCTTGGGTGTTTTTTTTTGTATTCAGCGCTTAAACGCGCTGAACGATTTTTGTCAGTGTTGTGTTTATCGTTTTCTTCTAAATAATAAAACTCTATATAACTTTCTGTGGGTTGCAGTTTTGAGCGTAAAGTCAAAGACATCGATGTCAAGGGTGTAAATTGCTCATTTTTTTTTAAAATCTTGTTATCCATACTAATAGGAGTAGTTTCTACATCAAGAAATATTTTTGTTTTTCTCCATATCATATTGACAATTTCATATTGCTTCCTGCTGACTCTTCCCACTTGCCACTTTTTCAAGGTTTGTGTAGTGGGATATTCAGTGGTAACTGGTAATATATCGTTGTTTTCAGTAGTGACGTTATATAACCAAATTAGATCATGGTTTCTGAGTAATTTAGGTTCAGGGACAAAAATGCCGCGTCCTTGTCGTCTTAATTTATTGAACATTCCACTTGGTAAACAGTATACTAATACATTGGAAATTACTACTGTGAGAAAGAGAGAAATTTTAATATGTAATAACCCCATCTTTAGAATTTATCTTCAAATATAATCATGGAAATTATATATAAAATAATATATAAACACTAAATAGAAAATGTGATTGACGTTAGTTGTGTCAATTACGTCAACTTTGTACACAGATTTTGGATAAGTTTGAGTGAGTTAGTATGGATGTATAATTAATTATTCTATGGCATATTAAAAAGAAAACAATATTGAAAGGAAACAAAGTACCATAGTTTTGTTTGTGATTTCTTATTTTAAAAATTGATGGTTTTCTATATTTTCTTTGTTTGACATTTTAAAATTTTATTGCAGTTTCATGCATTTTACAAATTTTCGTAGTATTGTAAATTTTCAGGTGTAGTTGTTGTAAAAAATAAATTAAAGTCTTCGTATAGAAGGTACTGTACAGAAAATATAAAGTTCTTAATTACCTACCGACTTAGCAAGTCTTTCAGAAAGGTCGCAACAAGGCTACAATATATTACGTTGTGTACTACATCTATAGGTTACAGCTCGCTAAGTATGTACCCAAGAGTAACAGATGTTCGACCGCAACATAGTAACTTTTCCTACCAAAAGGCGCGTCCGGTAGCAAGGTTCCGATAATATAAAACTATGCGTATCAACCCAGATTAGTTGTTTACAAAACCCAGCGGATGAGTTTTAGAATAGCTTAGCACGAATTTGTAATGTCTGATGATTAAATCTAATGAATCTCGCTTTGCTGTTCTTCACAATACGATTTTTGAAGCGCGGAGACGTAATTTCCATTTCGATACAAAATTGACTAAAATAGCATTATTTTAGGTCAGTATTTGGGGGTTTCGCCCTAAGTTGGGAACGCTCGCTCGCTACGATCTCTTGCTCTGTTTTAGTCACAAGTAAACTTCAACAAACATAACCTACCGTCATTGGTCAAGTTTTTTTTGCTATGGCGGGGGATTCACCCTCGAATCTCCTTGGTGGGGAGCTGCAGCCTAAAATTTTAGAAGAGCAACCCTGCACTTTAGAAATGGTGTAATGAAAAGGAAATTAAGTTCTATCGATTCTAATACGCAGAATATCTAAATTCGTACTAAGCTATTGTAAAACGTTGAGTCCGTGTAGATGTATTCGGTACAAGGTGTCATGACACTTCACGTTACGTCACACACAACACGATAGGAACAATGCTCCTTATGTTCTGATGTTGAAGATGTTCTTCTTGATGTGTCCGTCAACGTATGTGCTGCGAGATGTGCAGTACACCCACAAAGATTTTTTTTCAACAGGGTTATTGAACATGAACAGGTCATAAATTCCTAAAGGGTACCGGCTATTATTTATAACTTTTGAAATCAGTTATAAATTTAATATCTAGTCATATACATTTTTTATTTCAGACTACAATCTTTTATGAATATATTATGAGTGAAATTCTGCCCTACAAGCCCGAAGGTAAGTTGAATTATAGTAATATATTTACCCGACATCTAGCTGTATATGTACATGAGATGGATATCATTGCGAGGACGCTGAGTCGCAGGTAGGAAAAAGAAGAGGAGGTGTTTGAAAATAATTGATAATATATAATTAAAAAAAAAGATCACCTTTCATATGGAAAACCGCTCCTATAGCGCCCATTTTCCATGATCAGCTTTAACGGTACTTAACACTACCACTATCATGGTGCGTTTGCCTGCTAGAAGCTATGGAAGAATGATTGAAACTAACGTGAGAAAAAACGGGCCACTCACGTGCTATTTCGTCGGGATTGCCGACTATAGTATAGGAGCCCATTTTTATCATGAAAATGGGCTCCTGACGAGTCCGAAACTATAGTCGGCAATCCCAACGAAATAGCACTACCTATAAAGCACCCGTTTTTAGTAGAAATTACCGAAGATTTATTTTTATTATTTCTTGATTTTCGACCCTCACATGAGACCCTAGACACAAAATTTATTTAATTTTGCTACATGTTTGTTTTTGCTTTACATAAATATTTGTTTATATGATAGGTGCGGAGCAAATTGGCTGTGACAGACACACGAGTGACCCTATTAGGGTTCCGTTTTACTCAGTAGTAGGAAATCCTAAACTATAAAACTTTACTTCACTTGCAAATTACCTACTTGTAGTATTTCTTTCGACCTATTATTTTGCATTTGATATATTAAGAGAACTGTTGATTTCTGTTAAATTGACCACTTTTGGATGTTATTTAGATTGGCGCTGATTGGCCTCTTAACACACATTTTCAATTAAAATTTGCTTTTGGTTCTTGGTGCCTCGTATTACAAGGGACGAGGACTTTATACTTACTGCATCAATATTTATTTGTAAAATTGTAGGTGTTACAACGATGAATACGACTCCAGTTGCCCTGAACAAGAGTGCTATGCGAAAATATGAAGACCTGGAGGTACCATGTGAAGCGATCCTCGCCAGCTATGTATGGGTGGATGGGTCGGGCATAAACTTGAGATCCAAGGACAGGACCTTTGATTTTGTTCCCAAAACACATAAAGGTACGTTTTGAATTTAAAAGCCTAAACCTAGCCATAATAGGATCCATTTGAAAAAATCCTAAATATATAGGAATTTAACTTTTGATTAACAAACTTAACCAAAAAGGAAAATGTGGTAAAAACAAGACTCTTAAACAATATCGTGAAGAAACGAGTTAAGTGAAAAATATACGCCCCGCTACCTATTCCCAGCAGTTCATAAGCTAACAAAAATTTATCTGCAAACTTCGACAAAACCGTTCATATAAATTATTATGACCATGTTGTGTCTATAACAAGGAATATAAGTTTCTGGTGTCGTAGTCGGCTACTTTTTATTACCATCATCCGTTAAGCGAACGGGAAAGCGTATATTTTTATTTACATGCTATTTTATATTTATCTTATTTCACTTGTGTTGTTCGGCTGTTCTTTTGGGTTTTTCTTTTTCGACTGTTAATCGATCATCACCAGGTTGTGGCAGAAGTTTACATATCTACGAGCAAAAGTTTTGATAGTGTTTTGCTCGTAAACTATGAGGGAAGCGTTATTCTGAGCTAAAAACCTTTTTCTCTAAAACAGGGACCGGAACCATCACTTGCCTTTTTTAGGGTTTTCGTTGGGTTATTTTGATTGACAGATTTTTCCAAACCCTAACGATTCGGTACCCATATCTTTTGCGTACCATAACGAAAGGCATACTAATGCGATGTAGTTAATTCAACTACGCACTTACTAATATCTCAAAACTCATGATTAGCTTACCCTATCAAGTGGAATTGAATAGCTTCAAGCTATTTTAATCTCTATGCGCATGTCAAACAACACATTACTGTTCTCCGTAAACAACTGAAGGGGTTTTAGCAAGCCGACGCACGACGGCTAGAGAAAAAAGTCAATGTTGTCCTTGAGACGAATGTCTGGCTTGTCGATCAAAAATTTTCCTTCTAACAATGTCATAAAACTCATAATACGTTGTTGACAATAGTTTCGATCATCATCATTTCGAGTAGGTATCACGGTCAATCGACCATGCACACCCTAGTGTCAGCGTTCTTCGGAACCGCCTCTCGGCCTCTGACGTGGTTCCTTTAACGACTACCAGATGGCAGCCGGGACCACCGGCTTAACGTGCCTTCCGAAGCACGGAATCATCTTTATTATCAGACAATCAGGTGATTCAAGCCTGCAATGTCCTAACAAAACTGGAAACAACGAAACAAAGTATGCTTCCGGTGGGAATCGAACCCACGACCTCCAGGTCAACAGGCAAACGCCTTAAACACTGGACCACGGAGGCTGTCAATGAGTCGGTAAGTACTCGGGGGTAGAGTAACACTAATATGATGGTAAGTGGTATATTCGAGGCTTTAAAGTAACTGCTAAGTTCAAGTGTTAGTAGTTAACTAGTTCTAAGGACTTACCATAACGTTAAGGTAACGCAATAATTAAGGGAACCATTCAGATGTAGTTACTCGATCGATAGACTTAATTAAATAAAGGGTTTTTCCGGTCCCTGCTCTAAAATGGAACTGTGCAGGACACCTGGCTAGAAGTTTCGATGGTATGTGGAGTAAGGCTGTCACCGAGTGGTATCCCAGATATGGGAAACGTTGTGTTGGGCGTCCGGCAACTAGGTGGGTCCACGAGATAAAGCAGATTGTTGGTAAAACAATGTGCATGACAGTAAAAAAGGAGGTCTGGTCGTGATGGAAAAGAGTATCTATTATAAAATATAGTATCGTTGAGTTAGTATTCTAAGACACAAGTTCACAACTTACTGTGGAGCTAGCTCAATTAGTGCGATACGCCCCTATATATATTTATTTATTACTATTTTTGTGTTTTATTTCTCCTGTTACGTATGTATTTTCAAATGAGCTTTTTTCGAAATGCTTTCTACTGAAGTATAAAGTTATGGCAGCTACGTAGCAGACAGCCACATGCTGGCAAATGGCAACTGCTGTTGTCTACGTGATAAGCCAACTCTCTGTGATTGGGTAGTCCAAATCTGGTCTTACTTCATATAACATTTATTATATATATATATATATATATATAAATAGCTATTTTGACTCGAAAAGAAGAAGAAGATAGTCCAATATCGACTTCAATCTGAAACGAGCTACGGATTTGCTTGGCAAACTAAACTCTTACCTGTGTTCGACTTTGAAGGAACGGAAACTCAATATTCATAAATATAAATTCTGTCACTTTGATGTTCTTGATGGGATCCCCAACCAATTTTGTCCTTGGTAAATTAACTTATTAACTAAGTATACTTCTACGTTGGTTGTAAAATAAAAGTTGTATTAATAATTAATTATTGATAAGAGCGCCAATTTTGGCGCCAAATGGAATTTCGGGAAAACCGTATGCAAGTCTGGTTGTATATGAACCTCTCTATTATGACAGCTCCGTGGCGCAGTGGTTAACACGCCAGCCTGCGACACGAGGGTTGCCTGGGTCTTGGATGTGTATCTATATATGAATTTGTTATAAAATATAGTATCGTTGAGTTAGTATCCCATAACACAAGTCTCGAACTTACTTTGGGGCTAGCTCAATCTGTGTGATTTGTCCGTATATATTTATTATGATATTTATTTATTTCTCTTTTGAAATGTCAACGGAAAAATAAAAGATTCGTGCTAGGTCCGGTTAAAAACGTAATAATGCGTTTATAGCGGGATATTACACACCAGAATTAGATGTGTTTGTACGATATCCAATCGGTGGTTAGTTGTTGGTATTTGACATAGTTTAGAAACTGCCAGCTTATAATATTATCAGGCGGTATATGCGGTTTACGTGCCAAAACACTAATATTTCTAAACTTGAGATATTTTTAAACCACCCTGGTCCCTCATACTAATGAGGACCGCTTCCGAGTTGTTTAACTCATTCCTGGACAGTGAAATACTAGTAGCATACATAACAATAAAACTTGTATTTTGTCTCGTTTAGTGTCCGTCAAAGTGTTAACATGCGTTAATGAGGATCAGTAAAGTTGTAGCAAATTCAATAGGAATAATATCCACATTATTCTTCATGACATTACAATGATATATCTTTTTGAATTATCCAAATCGGACCATTACTTACGAAGATATTAATAATAAACATCATGCCGTTCCTGCCGCGAAAAGGCATTGCACGCCGGTGCGTGTGACGTCACTGTGACGGACCGAGCGCGGTCGGCAGTCGGCACTCGTAGAGCGATCATTCGACTGAGAGACGGGGCGACGCGGTTCGTCGCTATATTTAACAATTTATTGAAATAAAGTGTTGTTAGAGTGCAATTTTTGTAATATTTACGTATAAAACGTACTTATTATGGGAACTAATAAAGAAAACAAAGCTACGAAAGAATTTTTATTTTTACTCTTGATTGCTATATAGACAATCTTGTAAATTAACTAAATCCCCTGCTATTGTTACAATATTATCAACAAAAAAAAGTATGAAATATGTACATATGCGTGAGGTCCGATCATTTTACAGTCTTTCAACTTCCATATGCTACTTTCAACGAGAACTCTTATCGCTTATATCGGCGATCGTTTTTGTTTGCAAAACTTCTGCTGTAGGTTTTGGGTTGGAACTGTCCGTACTTAAAACTCTTTAAACTGTTCTATTTCTTATCTTTTCTTAAAATCAGGTCTATAATTTTTAGGGCTCCGTACCTCAAAAGGAAAAAATGGAACCCTTAAGGGTTCCATTTCATCACTTGGTTATCCGTCTGTCTGTCTGTCAAAGCCTTTTTTCTCAGGAACGTAGGAGCGTAGAGGTATCAAGCTGAAATTCATATCAAATATTCAGGTCTACTGTCCCTTGGAGCTGTGAAAAAATCAAACCGTTTATGCCGCAAATTTTCGAAGCCATCGCAATCTAAAGATACAGCTTTTCGTGTTTTTTTGATATTCGCAAGGGAATCGAAACATACCAGGGAGCTTCCCATGAACTCAGAATTTTAAAATTTGGTACGAAGCACCGTCTTTTTGCACAGATAATGAAAAATTGCGAAAAACATACATTTTAAGCTACATCATATAAGAAAAATATTTTTAACTAGCTGTTGCCCGCGGCTCCGCCCGCGTTAGTGTCGATCCCTCGGGAACAGTAGAATTTCCCGGAATCAAACATACACTATGTCCTTCCTCGGGCCTCACACCTCCATACCCAATTTCATCCAAATCAGTTCAATGGTTGAAGCATAAAAAAACGACAGACAGAGTTACTTTCGCATTTATAATATTAGTATTAGTATGGAAGTATGGATATTATTTATACTTCTAAGTCCAGAAATGAGAAAATTTCCATAAAAGTTTTACCCTCCCATTTTACCCCTTTAGGAGTGAATTTTGTCCATTTCACCCACATATATGTTTTTTAGTTGTAATCGAGAACTTACATACCTATTTATTTTCATACTTCATAGTCCAGAAATGAGAAAATTTTCAAAAAAACTTTACTCCCCTTCTGGGGGATTTTTTTCCAGTTGACCTACACAGATCTTTTTCAATTGTAATCGTGAATTTATTTACCTATTTTCATACATCTAAGTCTAGAAATAAGTAAATTCCTATACAATCTTTACCCCGCTATTTTACCCCTTCAGGGGAAAATGTCGTCTATTTTACCTACACAGATATTTTTAATTGTAACCTAAAACTTATATACTTATTTTCATACGTCTAAGTCCAGAAATGAGAAAATTTCCATACAAAGTTTATACCACCCACCCACCCCCATTTTACCCCTTAAGGGGGGAATTTTGCAAATTTCATCTACCTACACACATCTTTTTTAATTTTAATCGAGAACTTATATACATACTTTCATACTTCTAAGTCCAGAAATGAGAAAATTCCATATAAATTTTACCCCTTTAAAAGTTAAATTTCTTAAAAATCCTTTCTTACCGCTCACTCACATTATTAAAAGAACCCCTGTACCAAATTTCAAGTTTCTAGGCGCAGCAGTTTCGGGTGGTTTGCCGTTTGCCCGCGGCTACGCCGCCGCCGTTAGTGTCCATCCCTCAGGAACAGTTAGGACCCTCAAAGGGGTGACTCAGGTCATCAATATGAACAACTTTTTCTATGGGACCAATGCTGGGAACTCAAAAAAAAAAAATTCGTCGTTTCCATAAAAAAGAGTCCCGCCGCCCGGCCAGTTTGTATGGGAATGTCGAAATTTTTTTGAGTTCCCAGCATTGTTCCCATAGGAAAAGTTGTTCATTTTGATGGTCTGAGTCACCCCTTTAAGGGTCCAAAACGATAAAAAACTCACTGTATATTTGCAGGCAAACTAATGCCTTGAGTTCATTCGAATGACGATAACTTTTTTTTTAATGAACCGATTTTGATGAAACAAACTTTAGATGTTTTGCTGAGTTAAAACAAAGCAATAGGTGAAAGTTTGAAGTAAATCGGTTCAGTATTTTCGGAGATAATCGTGATCATACATACAGACAGACAGACAGACAAAAAATTCGAAAAATTTTTTTTTGCTTTCTATTATTCCATTTAAGTGTCCCTCTATCCATTTCAGTCAAAAATTCTAAATGTACAGACAAAATATTTTTACTGTTTTATTATATGTATAGATAATCTTTCGACATTCGCAAGGGAATCAAAACTTCAGGGTACTTCTCGTGAAATCAGAATCTTATATTTTGGTACAAAGCAACGTCTTATAACACAGATAATGAAACAATTGCGAAATGCATGTGCAATTTTTAGTTACATCATATAATAAAGATATTTATAATAACTTCAAACTAATACGTGCGCAAGGCCAACTCGCACATCGCCGGGTTTTTTGAAAGCTTTTGACATTCAAACTAGTGAGGCAAAATTCCCTTCTTTAGTTAAACTTAACGTAATTTTCCATGTCTTTTTCCACCTGAAATATATAAATATAAAATAATACCATATTTTAATCGGCTTCACATTTTTGTATGAAAATGTCGATATTGTTTTCTAGTTCAATCCTGGGTCCCATACGTTGTTCATTTAGACGGGCTGATTTAATGGTTTTAGGTATAACGGTGTTCACCCTTACATCCTGTATTAACTTATTTGCTTACAACAATCAGGCATAGCTGGGGCAGATACATATTATATCATTCACTATTTGCTTTTTTCTCCAGTACTTCCCTGTGTCATTGTTTTGACCTTGGAATATTACATAGAAATGGAAACGGAAGTATTGGAAGGTAAATAGGTTTGTCCACCAAACTAGAAAGAAATAAGTAGGTATGTTTTTATTAATACATCCGCCTTATAAAAAGAGAATACATAGGTACTAACTTATTTCCATATCAACTTAATAAAATGTAAGAATAGTTATGTAGGTACTTACATCGAAATAATATTTACAACAATGTCTACTAGCCTGGGTAGAGGGTGGAGTCTTATAATCATCCCTTTTTACAACGGAATATAATTTTAAATTGTATTCCGTTGTAAAAAGAGATGATATAAAATTCACACAAAACTTCGTGAAAAATTATTATATTTTTCAGAAGTTTTGTGTCTTTCGGCACGTTAAAAGATAGTTTTTCCGGCGTTTTAAAAGAAATGTTTGTATAGTTCGGCACTATACAATATTTGTACAAAGTTAAAAAGATAAATTAGACATAAATAATTTGTTTTAAAGTCGCAATTACCACACAAAACACTGCGCGCCTTGTCACTGCCAACGGGCAACTAGCGGCTTCCGTCACAGTGACGTCACAGCCACCGCGCCGGCCGACCAGTGAATTTTGCTAGTAATTTGGTCATAACTTCGTCAATTTTTATCGTAGAACAATAATTTTTGCACTGTATGTTATGGATTTCTTAGCTCTATAATCCTGCATTCTCAACTAAAAACTTTACGGATCCTCATTGTAATAATGGGTACCCACTGGGCCATCTGCAATCATCTGAAATCTATTTACATCATTGTAATCGTCATAAATCAATTGAAGAACCGCTTTTGCTGATTTGAAATTGTCAAAATATAATGCTTACTTCGCCGAATGAAAGTTCATAATGTGTTCTCTAGGGTTACAACTCTTAAATGGAACTGGGCAGGACGCTTGGTAAGAAGGAACGATGGTAGGTGGAGGAAGGCTGTCACCGAGTGGTCCCAGAAATGGGAAACGTAGTGTTGGGCGTCCGGCAGCTAGGTGTGTCATCGACATAAAGCAGATGCTGGTAAAAACTGGATTGCATAGGCTAGGGAGGGATACAGAAGGATGGCGTGGATAAAAGGAGGGTTATACCCGGCAGTGGGGCGTGGAAAGCTGATAATGATAATGAATACTTACTGCTGTTTATTTTATTTCGGATTAGCGCAAAAAACTTACACTTAGAAAGAACGTTTATTATTATGAACATAGAAAGAGAGTGAAATAGTCTATTTATATTAATATTTAGTCATACACAATATTTCAGGTAACGGATGAAATCTTGTCTTATCTGTCAGCGGTCATGCGCTTGCTATAACATCTTTCAGTAGAATTAATTAAATATTACTTTTGGGAGTCAAGTAAAAGTATTATGTTAGTCCCGAGAAGAAATATTCTGGTTTTCATCTCCCTCTACAAGAAGAACTATTGTTTTTATTTTCACGGGACTAACATTTACACATTTACATTTGACACAGGACTTAGAACTTTTTTTAAGCTCTCGGGCATAAAAACGTTTTTAGACCCTGTATTCGGGCAACCGTTCTTTGTTTCTTATATAGATGAGATGAAAAATCAATACTCAACATTTAGTTTTGTTTATGGCATCGCTATTTTGCTATGTTCCAATGCTTATTATCAAAAAGAGGCTAAACCCTCGATATTATTAGCCGGATAACGCTTGTCGGCTTCATTTTTGCAAACTTTGCTGAAATCTGATTTCTGTGTCATCAGATTATCTAACTGATGGACTAATTTTAGTAGGTATTATTATTTTTTCCTAAAAATATTGCTTATTCTATTATGTAGTCATTTTTAAATACTTAAACATATGCGCGCCACAGGCAATCAGCCATTCTGACGATAACGCTATAATTTATTTTGCTCAGTACCTAATAAAAGTAATAATAATAATAATATTTATATATGTCGTTTTATATGTATGTATTATATATATGTCGTTTTATTATAAAACAACAGGAAAGTAATAGTTTCCCCAACACAAAGCGTTCACTGAATACATTTCAATTATGTGATATGGATCCATTATTCTTTAATACCAATTGCAAGAATAGATGTGGATATTGCTTGTAGGTTTATTACTTTAATTTTTATCAATTCCCAAATGATAAACAAAAACACAAGCGAAGATAATGTATTTTTATTGTTCCCTGTATATTAAAGAATAGAAGCCATTAAGTTACCAAATATTTATCCAATATCAATCGGGGTCTGTTTTATCAGGCATCACGTAATAATTACTGAGTAGAACTAAATAAATCTCAAATTTGTTATTATTTGTAGAAAGGAATAGCATAATGGTCCATAGGTTTTACGAAAGACTAGCTCCGTGGCGCAGCGGTCAACACGCCAGCCTGCGACACGGAGTGACCGGGTTCGATCCCCAGCCAGGTCAAGATGGAAAATTATCTTTTTCAGATTGGCCTGGGTCTTGGATGTGTATCTATATATGTATTTGTTATAAAATATAGTATCGTTGAGTTAGTATCCCATAACACAAGTCTCGAACTTACTTTGGGGCTAGCTCAATCTGTGTGATTTGTCCGTATATATTTATTTATAGGTTTTACGAATAGGAAAATGCCGATGAATCAATATAGACTGTAACTTTTATTATATGTGTAATCGACCAAGTGTTAATACGGCACTATTGAAATTTGTTTTGGCAGTTTGAAATATGTCTAATATGAAAGAGCTACAACTATTAAAATTATCCAAGCATTATTAATTATGCGTATTAAATATAGTGCGAGCAGCTACGACCTGCGATCGCCAACCCGCTTGCCCAGCGTGGCGATTATGGGCATAAACCTTTATGGCAAGCCACACAAATATACGGCCCCCAGTTTCCGGCCGCCTTGCTATTCCTGGCCACGGCGGCGGCCATGGTAACGGCAAGGCAGGGGGTGCTAAGAATCCCCGGGCTACGATAGGCCGCCAACACCAATTGACTCTGGCAACATTTAACGGACGCACGCTACGGCTCGACGAACACCTTGCGCAGCTCGAGCAGGAACTGGAAGACATAAGATGGCACGTCATGGGATTGTGCGAAGTCCGAAGACAGGGGGAGGATACGGTTACCTTAGAGTCGGGCCATCTTATGTATTTCAGAGAGGGAGACCAACCATCCCAGGGTGGCGTTGGGTTCTTGATCAACAAAGTCCTCTGTGACAACGTTTTTTTTTTTTTTTTGTTACTAAATATTGAATAAGGCATTTGTCTCCCATCTCACCTGATGGTAAGTGACGATCAACAACGTTGTTGAAATCTCCAGTGTGTCCACGAGGGTAGCTTATCTTATACTCAGAATAACTGAGAGGTATAGCCTCAAGGTTATTTAAGTGTATGCGCCAACGTCGACATACTCGGATGAATTGATTGAAGTTATGTACGAGGAAATATCAAAAGCCTTGCACAACACCACTAAGGCCCACTTCAACGTTGTCATGGGAGACTTTAACGCCAAAGTGGGAGTACAGAACTGCGGCGAATCAGTAGTAGGACCACACGGTATTGGTAGTAGGAACGATAGGGGGCAAATGCTCGTCGACTTCCTGGAGAAAGAGTGACTTTTCGTGATGAACACTTATTTCAAGAAACAGCGCCAACGGAAGTGGACTTGGCAGAGCCCCGACGGTAAAACAAAAAATGAGATCGACTTCATCATAGCGGACAAAAAGCGAATGTTCAGGGATGTCTCAGTAATCAATAGGTTTAAAACCGGAAGTGATCACCGGCTCGTCCGAGGCACCCTGAATATTAATTGCAAGCTTGAACGTGTCCGTTTGATGAAGTCCACGCTCCGACCCAACTTGCTCCAAACCGTTGCTGAATCTGAAACGTTCCAGCTAAAGCTCGAAAATCGGTTCACTGCTTTAGAAACTACAATTGACGTAGACCAGGACCTTGATCGAGTGGTAAAAATCATGCGGGAAGAAGGTGCCAAACTAAATGAGACGCGACGCACGGGCAAAAAGTATAAACTTTCGCAGGAATCAGTACAGCTGATGAGGAAGCGACATGAAGACCCACCATCTACTTCGTTAGAACAGCGGGCTCTTAATAAGACCATCTCCAAGGCAGTAAGACGAGACCTCCGAAGTTCTAATACACGCTCCATAGAGGAAGCGATCGAGAGAAATCGGGGGTCAAAAGTCTTTATGCAACAACTGGGGAGGAGCCATCTGACGAAGCTGACAACATCCGGTGAAAACGTCGTTACTTCTAGGCCGGGGATTCTTGCGGAAGTAGAAGACTTTTACAGCCAGCTGTATTCGTCGCACGCACCTCAACCTGAATCCTGCACACAAGACCCAAGAGCCACTCTGATCCGCCACTACACGGAAGACCTGCCGGATATCAGCCTAGACGAGATTGTGATGGCTCTTAAACAGCTTAAAAATGGAAAAGCCCCTGGAGAGGACGGAATTACCACAGAGCTTTTAAAAGCAGGAGGCATTCCAGTTCTTAAAGAGCTCCAGCGAATTTTTAATTCTGCTCTTTTCTCAGGGAGAACTCCAAAGGCGTGGAGCAAGGGCGTGGTGGTGTTGTTTTTCAAAAAAGGTGACAAAACCTTGCTGAAAAACTATCGCCCCATCTCGCTTTTGAGCCACGTATATGTTTCTTTTTTTTTTTTTTTTTTTTATGTATATCCGACGGCAAACGAGCAGACGAGCCACCTGATGGAAAGTGGTCACCGTAGCCCATGGACATCTGCAACACCAGAGGAGCTGCTGATGCGTTGCCGACTCTTAAGATACCTGTAAACACGCCTTTTGAAGGACCTCAAGTCATAGCACACAGGGAAAACCTCGGGAGGGAGTCCATTCCACAATCCTGCTGTACGAGAAAAAAAACCACGTGACGCTCTGATATTTTTGGAGACCCAAGTGTCAAGGATGTGGGGATGGACTTTACACCTGTGGCGAGCGGTGCGGTGGTAGAAAGGTGTTTTCAAGAGTCATCACAAACCGACTCGCAAGAAGACTCGACGAGTTTCAGCCACCGGAACAGGCCGGGTTTTGAAGAGGATATAGCACCATAGACCACATACACACAGTGCGGCAGATTATTCAGAAGACCGAAGAGTATAATCAGCCCCTGTGCTTAGCGTTTGTGGACTATGAGAAAGCCTTTGACTCTATCGAGACCTGGGCGATTCTGGAGTCTTTGTAGCGATGCCAAGTCGACTGGCGATACATCCAAGTGCTGAGATGTCTATACGACACCGCCACAATGACCGTCCAGGTCCAGAACCACCAGACTGGACTTATTCCTCTAAGACGTGGAGTGAGACAAGGGGACGTTATTTCCCCTAAATTGTTCTCGAATGCTCTGGAGGATATGTTCAGGACACTGGACTGGAGAGGTCGTGGTATTAACATCAACGGCGAACACATCTCACACTTGAGATTTGCGGATGACATCGTCATTGTTGCGGAAACGCTGCAAGACCTGCAACAGATGCTGACCAGTCTAGCTGATTCCTCTCAACGCATCGGTTTACGGATGAACTTGGACAAGACCAAAGTTATGTTCAACGAGCTGGTCGCTCCCGAACCGATTGCTGTTAATGGATTGCATCTCGAAATTGTTAAGGAGTATGTTTACCTTAGGCAAACAATACAATTGGGTAAGAACAATTTTGAGAGGGAAGCCAATAGGAGAATACAGCTGGGATGGGCAGCATTTGGTAAACTTCGTCGGGTCTTTTCGTCGCCCATATCCCAAAGTCTGAAGACTAAAGTCTTCAATCAATGCGTCCTGCCTGTTATGACGTACGGATCCGAGACGTGGACACTCACGGTGCGACTAGTCCACAAATTCAAAGCCGCTCAGCGAGCTATGGAGCGGGCTATGCTCGGAGTATCTCTGAAGGATCGAATCAGAAATGAAGTGATCCGGCAGAGAAGCAAAGTTACCGACATAGCCCAGATAATTAGTAAGCTGAAGTGGCAATGGGCTGGTCATATATGCCGCAGAACCGATGACCGCTGGGGAAAACGAGTACTTGAGTGGAGACCGCGTCTTGGCAAACGTAGTGTAGGACGCCCGTGGGCTAGATGGAGCGACGATATACGGAAGGTTGCTGGCAGTGATTGGAAAAGAAAAGCTCAAGACCGAGCTCAGTGGCGTGCCATGGGAGAGACCTATGTCCAGCAGTGGACTAGTATAGGTTGATGATGATGATGATGATGATTAAATATAGGACCGAGTTGAAAATCATATTTAATAACTCATTCTTAAACTCATTCCCATTTTTAAGGTAGTCAACATAGAAGTATGAAGTCTCTAGAAGCAGCGTATTACTTGATACGTCATGTTACTGATACCCTTAAAAGTAGCGTATACTATACACTAGGCCTCAGTCCTCTGACGCCTGTCGAGGGGTATGTAACAGAGCGGAATTTAATTTTTAAAATTATAAACAGGTCAATTTCTGAAGTTCTGTCCTTCTAAAATACTAAAATGAATATTATAGTAAACTATCGCGCTGGACTTTTCTCATTTAAGTAATGCAAGTTCATGTTATTTACAATATTATAAACATATTTATCCTCGGGTGAAAGGCGGAAAGACGCATAGTGATGCACTTTGTTATTTTTTGCCAAACATCGATAATTTACATGAATACAGATGAGTGTAATAATATAAGTAATAAAGTTAATGCCAAGAAATAAATAATAATAAATTCACTCTCCACGACTTTCCCGAAAATTTATTATTTTTAGTGTTCCGTTCCCTAAGAGTAAAAACGGAAAGGTAATACTAAGCCTTCGACGTCCATCCGTCCATCCATCTGCCACATGACTGTATCTATTGAACCGAAATAGATAATATTTCAAAAGGACAATGCCGGTTATTGGCGTGTTTTTGTTTTCGCGCGGCCAATAACCATACCTTTATGATGTAGCACGAGGGGGTGTACTAATGAAACACTGTCGTTGAGGTTCGATCACTGAATGCCTTTATTGTCAAGAATATGAGTTTATATACAATGCGAGAAATAGGACATAGGTACATAGATTTTGTAGGGCACGATTATCTAGATTAAGGTGAGTAATCTAGGTGTTCCGAATAGAAAAGGTTATATCGTTTAGTAGAACAATAATGAGGGCGTGCGTCACACATCACACGATAGTCCCGATAGTCAATAACAAAATAAAGTTATAAGAGCATATATACCTCTAAACTCAGTCCGAACTGAGTTATAAGGATTAGTTAATTATTAAGGATTATATTCATAGGTTTTTGCACTATTTTTCACTAAGTTCATTAAAAGTTGCAATTAAATAATAAATAAAATTATTTTGTACATTTTAATCACTACTATACTTTTTTGAAGTCTTTTTCATCAACGATACAGCAGCAGGCTCTTCTCCGCTACCTCCTTGAGGTTAAGAGTATATAGTAACTGTTTATTGGGGAAGTCTGAAGTAGCTTTGATAGATACTTGATACATTAGGTAGGTCTTTTAGTTCTTTGCTTGGCCGACGTCTTCACTGTTTAGCTTCACTCTTGAATTATTGGTGCAGCCGATAGCATAGTGACGTCAGCTTTGACGTTCCCCTTGTTGTTGCTGTCATTGTTCACTTCCATATACTAACAGCGCAACTGCCACTTCATTAGTTGCCATCATTAGTAGTTGATTTGCTTCATGAACACCTGTGAGAGCTTTCGTGGCGCCACTCAGCGCTTGGGCAGCATGATGACCCAACAGTAAACCGCGGGGTCACTTCAGCAGATGGCGAACTACCTTATTCAGCAGGCAGACCATACGTTGCACTTGGAACATAATGGGAGTAGGCTTTCGACAATTATCTTGGTTTTGATATGACAAAAGTGTTTTACGTAGATGGTGCCCCCTCTTGCGGTCTGCGCAACTCCATAAGAGATGTACCCCAATACATACAGGACTTAAGAGAGCCCTACCCTCGTACGTGATTATGGCGTTGTAACAGACTTTTTCAATCTTTTCAACTTACAGTTATCTTGTGCACTATTACTAGGTTTCTATTGAAATAAAAAAAAAGAATATGACAAATAAATTCAGTATAAGTCTCCAAAATCTTATTTTTGTACAAACTTTACCTGAACTTCGGCCGTTCACAAACTACTCATAAATGTAAAAGTAAAGAAACTGTTTTTATATAAACCTTGAAAATGTAATGAACATTCTAAATGAAAAACATTTATTTCACTAACTTGCAAGGCTTACTGAAAAACACGTATTACCTGGAACAAGTTTTTCATTCAATGTTATTACGTTCTCACTTGCTTGTTAATCAAATGGATGAAACAACAAGCTTTTCAACGGGCCGGGAAGGGCCCTCTCAATGTTCTGTTTGCACAATTAGCAATAATTCAAAATACGTCTCATTTTGAATCGTATGCAGTTTGGTGGAGAGGGGTACAGAAGGATTATTGTTATTATCTCATAAAATAATTAAAATCTAATTCTATCATGCTGGTCTACGACATAAGCAAAAACCATGTGCTGTACAAAAGCAAAGCGTAAAAGACATTCACGGGAATAAATAATAAAAAAAATAATCTGAAATATCAAGCAAATGTCTCAGATGAATATCTCGGACTATGTCAAAGGCGATGCGGCTACAACCCATCGCTATTGGATTCCCTTATCTACCTACACGTCCACCAAACAAAGCCAAACGTATCCTTTAGATCATATAGCACTGGTGTTTGTCTACCACGTAATGGTTAAAGAAGTGATTAGTAATTATATACATGTATGCATTTATATATATATATATATATATATATATATATATATATATATATATATAACAATAAAATTCATATAAATATATGATTTCACTGTGCTGGCACTTAAATGAAAATATAATAATTACCAATTTCTAATTATGATAACTCTATCCAGACTGAGTTTACAGTTATGTATGTCATAATAAGTTTTGTTAATAACGCTATTATCTGCTAGAAAAAAAGGCGGGGTCGGTGGCCGCGCGAAAAAAATAAAATTGCCACTTCCAATAGTCGAATCAGCGTTGTCCTTTTTACAGAACCCTTCCCATATAAGAAACTTGTTTTTTTTTGTTATTTCTCGATTCTGCAAAGTAGTCTCATTTATTACTGAGAGTTCAAAACACAGAAAATCCAGAAAAATAGTGTTTTACATGTAAGAGTTTGCACCTCACAATAGCATAGAAGAGGTTTTATGTGTATTTTTCGATAGCGATATTACGCTGTATTGATACATCCTTCGATCATTAATACCAACTAGATGTCGGGTCAGCACATAAAAAACGGCTCGGCAAATAGCCACTCACTCAAGCAGTGTGGGGCTATTTTATTTAGTTCGGTCCAAACACAGCCAACGTAACGAAGTGTCACGATGCCGCAGTGTGCACTAAAAACTTGTCGAAATAATGGCCGAAAATAGAATTTTTCGTCCCGAGTATCTTATTTTCGGTAGGTAAATTAACTATTTTATACATTTTACCTTTTAACTAATAATAAATATTTTAAATAAAAATTGCCGATTTTCAACCACGGCAAGAAATGTTTGGCCAAGCTAGCCAACATCCGCACAAACATTTGAAGAAGCAAACAGAAACGAAACAAAACGACGTAACTCGCAATGTAATCAACGAGAAAAGTACTTTATGATTAGTGCAATAAGGTTGTCATCACAATGGATGTTCTTAGACAAAATGATTCTTCGTTTCTAAGTGACAGGTGTTATTTATTACTTTGCTAGTCTTCGTGACGAATAATCGTAAGCATAAGGTAATTGTTTTAAAAAAAGCGACTTTATTGTAAGGTGATATGGTCTGAAATATCTTGATATTAAAATGGTTTTAAAACTTTAGTCTCTGTTTATTAGTAAGTCAATGTATGTAGATGTTTAGCTATATGTTCGAGCGGACAGAATTTTGCTACGATTTTGTAGGTAATGCGTTATCTAGTTGGTATTAATGATCGAAGGATACATCTCTTATGACAACGGCGTCAAAAGTCAGGTGTGCTATTTTCAAACCTTCGACTTTACTAAATGACAGATTTTTATATGGAAACTTGTACGTCTTTATCGAATCACCCGTTCACAAATAGCACTCCTGAAACCACGCCTCCCTTTCCTCTTCCTCACACCCCCGCTATTGACACACTAGGTTCCCATACTAAAATGGCAAAATGTGACATCTATTCAGAGAGACGAAAATTTTTTTTTTTAAATCTATGGTAGTCAATATTTTAAAAACTCAAGATATTACTTTTTATACAGACTCTTGCTGACCTATGACAATAAAAACATTTATATGGAAACGGGTCTTTACTATATCAACGATCAGACTCATAATTTTAAGCTATAAATAAATGTGTTTCAAAAAGTAATTTAATAATAACTGAAAAATAAACTAGCTGAAAAATAAACAGCACTTTATATAGAAAAAGCTATTTAAAAATATATATCTATTTCCTAAAAATTTATAGTCTCTTACCCATTATCGCAGTATTATCTATATTACATATAATAATAATAATCTTAAAACATAAAACAGTAAAAATATTTTGTCTGTACATTTAGAATTTTTGACTGAAATGGATAGAGGGACACTTAAAAAGAATAAAAGAAAGCAAAATTTTTTTTTTTAATTTCTTGTCTGTCTGTCTGTCTGTCTGTCTGTATGTATGATCACGATTATCTCCGAAAATACTGAACCGATTTACTTCAAACTTTCACCAATTGCTTTGTTTTAACTCAGCAAAACATTTAGTTTGTTTCATCAAAATCGGTTAATTAAAAAAAAAGTTATCGTCATTTGAATGAACTCAAGGCATAAGTTTGCCTGCAAACATATAGCAAAAAAAATAAAATAAAATAATAAGTGACTTAAGAAAATTAAAATCCAAAGTCACGAGTAAAATATTTTACTCAAAAATCATCCCTTAAGGGGGTAAAATAGGGGTGCAAAGTAAGCATGAAACTTTGCGATTTTTGAAGTTAGTCGAATTAAATTCAGCATGAAGGTTCTTTACTGAAAGGCATGAAACACGAGTAAAATATTTTTCTCAAAAATCATCCCTTAAGGGGGTATAACGGGGATGCAAAGTTAGTATGAAACTTTCAGTTTTTGAAGTTATTTAATTGAAATTCAATATTAAGGTGTCATTGAAAGTCATGAACTAATGTATTCCGGGTAATTCTACTGTTCCTGAGAAATCGACACTTACGCGGGCGGAGCCGCGGGCCAAAAGCAAACCTGACATATATCAACGCACAGCCGAAACTACTGTGCCCAGAAACGTGAAATTTAGCACAGGGATTCTTTTTATGATGTAAATGAGCACTAAGAAAGGATTTTTAGAAAATCAAAGGGGATTAAGTTTTATGGAATTTTCTCATTTTTGGACTTAGAAGTTTCAAAGTAGGCACACAAGTTCTCAATTAAAATTAAATAAAGATCTGTTTAGATGAACCAGACAACATTCTCCCTTGAAGGGGTAAATAGGGGGTAAAGTTTGTATGGAATTTTTCCAATTCTAGACTTAGAATATAATTACTCAATCATTTATTGCATCTCATGTGTTTACATTGTATGTACATATGGTGTAGGAAGTACATTAAAGTTCAGACATGAACCCTGTAAGGGCACAGCAAAATAAAATAAGTCGATATCTTTTTAGTAAATTAAAATAACTATCATGCATAATGTCAAAAAATAATTAAAGTAAAATTATATAGAATGTATGAATATGTCTGAATTCAATTTCATTAAATTACAATCATATTAAATTACATTACCATTATATTAAATTACAATTCAATTATATTAAATTACAATAAAATTATATAAAATTACAAATAAATTATATAAAATTACATTTAAATTATATAAAACTACAATTAAATTATATTACATTACAATTAAATTATACTAAATTACATTAAATTAAATTATAATTATACTATTTAGCAAAAAATTCCTGCAGATTGTAATAGCTGTTTTCTATGAGATACTCTTTTAGTAGTAAAAATAGGTATGTAAGTTCTCGATTACAATTAAAAAGATCTGTGTAGGTAAAATGTTATACATTTTCATTCACAATCGCCCCCTTAAGGTATAAAGGGGGGAGGGTTTGTATGGAATTTTTCTCATTTCTGGACGTTCTGGATTACAATTAAAAAGATGTACGTAGGTAAAACCGACGAAATTTTCGCCTGAAGGGATAAAATAGGGGATTAAAGTTAGTATGTTTTTTTTTTCATTTCTAGACTTAGAAGTATGAAAATAAGTATATACGTTCTAGATTACAATTAAAAAAGATAAATTCCCCCCTTAATGGATAAAGGGGGGGGGGGGGGGGGGGGTATGGATTTTTTCTCATAGAAATATGACAGTAAGAAGTTCTCCATTAACAATAAAAAATATATGTGTAGGTGAAATGGGCAAAATCCCCTCCTTAAGGGCCCGTACTACCTCACACTGCTTTGCATGATTGACTGTTATATCAATAATAATTAAATACTCAAGTTGAAATAAAAATGCAGCAAAGTTCAGGACTAACTCTGGTAACTATATGACTCAAAAACACGATTGCGTTAAATTTTCTCGATAGAAAAAAATTGCACAAATCACGTCTAATTTACTCGGTATATAGCATTATTCACCAAATACATTAAAATTAACCTTGAAACTTTTGATTATTATTGCATTACAGATAAGGCAGCCATCATATGTTTTTCTTTTTCGAATAACCCTTGAATGTTCCTTAAAAACGAAAATATCCAAAGTAGCCAACGCGTTTAGACCATCCGCGTTTGTATCGCCACGCCCCCTGGCATATGGCGGGCTCTTAAGGGCTAAAGATCTATGCAGGTGAAATGTATTAAATTCCCCCTTAAGGAGAAAAAGCAGAGGGGGAGGGGTTTGTATGGAATTTTTATCATTTCTGCTGTTTCCAAGGGAACGACATTAACGCGGGCGGAGCCGCGGGCAACAGCTAGTATTATCTATAGGACAGCATGCCCTAAATTGCTGGTATTTCTGTAGCATTCACTAAGTTAGTTTTAATTCCCGCACCCCGTGCAATGTACCCTTGTTATCAGATTGCCCCAAGAATTATTTGTAATGTCCGACCACTATGAAAGATACCTTCTTTTTCATTTGGTCCATTTCATATACATAACGGTAGCTTGGACTTTCTTAAGTTTCTAATGTTAAAGTACGTAGGATTCTATTTGTTATTTCTATCATGAATCATTTATTGATTTTCTGGTTTCTCAACCATTGAACTACTGCACTATACTGTAAACTGTAAACCAATAAAATTTAACGGCTATCGTTAATTAAAAACGTTCGTTTCAGATCTCCCAATCTGGTACTTTGACGGCAGCAACACTGGGCAGGCCTCGGCTGATAATTCTGATACGTTTCTTTTTCCTGAGAAGATTTACCACGATCCTTTCAGGCGAGGTAGCCACATCTTGGTCTTGTCTGACACGTATTCGCACAACTATCAGCCCACTCGTGAGTATTAGAAGTATAAGATGCCTTGTAGACTAGACATAAATACAAACACTTTTTAGGTAATACGTATTCGACGTAGCGGAGCGAGCTAAGATCCATAACTTCCATTCAAACATAAATGAAAGAAGTTTCTTTTAGATGAAAATGTGAGAGCCCGTTAGTAGAGTAGTACACAGGTCGATAAAGTATAATAAACAAGATACTACGCGACAAAAATCGTCCTAAGTAATCCTAACCAAATAATCGACTACTAGACATTAGGGTGTATATTTTTCGTTCAAATGTAATTTTTTCAATCCAATACGATGACGACAATTAGCTTTCAAAATTCGACTTTATAGTATGCAAGTATGGTTGGTTTTGCATTGATAAAGGTTTGTTTCCCTCTCTATTCCTACCGCGCGGCAAAAATATCAATTGCCATGTTTGTATACGATAGCGCAACAAATGATTATTGTAATTGTAAGTACGTTTATACTGATAATTATAGCAATTCGTGCAAAATAAGAAAAATATAATTAGACAGTAATTTAGCTAATCGGTAAGTTTCTACGGGAGGTATAATTTTTATTGGTTTTACCTTTTTTTCTTGCAATTATGTTTTCCATTAGAGATTCTGATTCCAGGAAATCAATATAGCCCAGAGATTGAAAAATATGCTGAGTGCATACAGGCTCATTCTGAACTCCCTGGCAATATTTCAAAGACACAATCAGAATACCTAATAGAATATAGCCACATTTACAAGAAAGAGTAAAAAATTAAAAGAAAAAGGTTTTCCATATAAATATGACCAGCAGAGCAGTAAATTTCTACGGGAGGACCAATTATTTAAAATATTTTTCCTTTTTTTTCTTGCGTGTCTATGTTCTTCAAGAGATTCTGATTCTGACATTAAAATATTTCCAGGTAGTTCAGAATCACCTGTTAACTGCAGATTAATACTTTGGTACCAAATGAACTAAAGCTGCTTACTCAGCATAAATTTGCGGTGGCGTCTACAAACGTAAAGTCTAACATTACCACGCTAATATGACAGTTTAAATTGCTTTTGAAAACTTAACCTACAAAATGTTATCATTATAATTTATCCTTATGAAATATTAAATAATTAATTTTGTGTGGATTAATGTAGGGTTAAGTTAACAAAGTATAGTAAATTTATATTAAAAGCGAGGTTTTTCGCTCTTCACTTTTTCCGCTTTGATTATTTAATTCTTGAAATTATCTGTACTGAACACACTGTTAACAATACTCTATTGCATATTAGATTCATGGAGATTGCTTTTGGCTGAGCCATAAATTTCAACCCCAACATTTCCATTATTTTCGGGTGTCACATAGCGTTTCACAACAAGGCCATGATAATCTTACGATCTATAAATATTTTTATGGGGTCATGAAAAAATAAGCATTTGTGCCCTAAAGAGTTCTAAGCATGCGTTGCAGAATAAAATTATTATTTATATCTGTATATACCTCTATTTATACTTATACTACTTACTCTAATATTTAGGAGGGCTGGCGTTAGGCAGGCTGCCGCCCGTAAAAACATTTGCCAAATCTTATCACACACAGCAAGAACCTCTTATACTATATATTTTTTGTAGGTATATCTAAATAAACAGGGTTTCTTGTAAAAAATAAAACTTTGCAGTACTAGATAGCTAACATTAAACGATAACTTTTAGGAGTTTTCACATTACTTATAAGAAAATGATGTTTCCAGCTTTTATATCTCTATGTCATATTCACATAAGGACAACGCAACGCTCGCACGTAATCTTTCTTTGTGATGCGCGTAGATTTGTTATCATACAACCGGAAAATTAAATTAGTATGTACATTGAATTAGAAAACTATGGAAGCGTAACTCTCAAACAACTAACGATTCAATATCAGTCCCATTTACGCAAACTAACTTAACTCAAATGACAACGAAAAACTTACGCACTCATAAACGAAGCTCGAAGCTAGCTTTCGCCGATGTTCGCAAAAAATATGTCGTTAAATGCTTTTATCGACGCGTCCTTCCGTCACGGAACGCGTGGCAGACTAGTTCGCGTAAAAATATACTTATTAAGCCCCGCCCGCTTTGATCTACTTTGCGTGGTGTCAGTTTTTAAGCGCAATGCTACTTCCATAGTTTTTCTAATTCAATCAGTATGTATTAGTAAAATAATAAATTATCAAACGTCGTAGAACAAACTTTGTTGTTTACGATATTAGCTATCAAGTCCTGCGCTGTTATTGAGTGTTTTACAAGTTGCCCTGTAGTACATATATCCTTCTCAAATCTTGTACGAGCTAGTAATGTTTATGTAAATGATACGAGAAGTACGATGAAGATCACGCGAAACGTTTACATAGATCAGAATTTCAATAAGCATTAAGCTTTGTATTTTTTAAAGCCTCAAATTACCGCAAGAACTGCGTGATGCTTACCGAGAAGGGCGAAGTTGAAGAGCCGTGGTTCGGCTTTAACCAAGAGTTTTTCCTGACCACCACCGACGGGCGTCCTCTAGGCTGGCCCGCTGGCGGGTTCCCTGCTCCGCCTGGCCCGTACTACTGCGCTATTGGTGCCAACAAAATCGTAGCCAGGGACCTCATGGAGGCTTTCTACAGGTAATTTAAATGCATTTGGGTGTGTGCTGAATCTGTACTTTACATTTACGACCACAAGGAAGGGAAAAGGTCAAACTTATTTGACTTGAAATTTGGTACGAAGAAACATCTTATGACAGAGATAAAGGAAAAATTGCGAAAAGCATTAATATTGAGTTTCATTATATAATAAAAATATTTTTCATAAATTCAAACTAATTATATATAACTAGCTTTCGCCCGCGGCTCCGCCCGCGTCAATGTCGATCCCTCGGGAATAGTACTTTTACCGGGATAAAAGGTAGCCTATGTCCTTCTCCGTACTCCAGAGAACTTGTATGCAAAACTTCATTATAATCGGTTTAGTAGTTAGTGCGTCAAAGCGTAACAAACAAACAAACAAACAAACAAATAAACAAACAAACTCATTTTCGCATTAATAATATTATATAGTAATATAGTAAGTATAATATAGTATAAAGTATATATAGTACAGTATATAGTATAATAGTAATAGTAAGGATAAGGATTTATTAAACAATTCATAAATTAAAATATCAAGTGGACTTTTTGTAAATTATTCAGAAAGCAAGCTCGTTTTATTTTTGAATATCAAAACTACCGCCGTCAAGTATTTACGTCACGAACGTAAATACTTAACGGCGGTAGATTTTACGTGCAGATTCAAAAACGTTTACTTACTATAATTTTTTTATTATATAAACTACCCCCGTGGTCCAGTACAATTTCAAGTTGAAGCAAATTTTATAAAGAATGCGAATTAAATATAAGTTCTTATCTGCAACATAAATGATTGTGTTCTGTTCTGAGAGCATAAATATTATAATAATTTAATAACAATTTAAACATGCTTTGGTTTCCTTTAAACCATCTACTAAACAATCTTTTTTTAAAAAGTACACTATTTAATAATAATATCTATTTTTAGTTTGTTCTCGTCATTGAGCTGTTTAGAGAAACGTAAAAGTAAAGGTATTCGCACAATTAGTACCTACCTACAAAGATATTTGTTTCTATTCGATAAAGGCATTCTAAAAATTATTTTATTATATTTAAATGTCTTTTTTTTTTAATTTACATTTAAAGAGCAAGCACGTCACCTGATGATAAGTGATCACCGCTGCCTATGTACAACTGCAACACCCGGGGTGTTACAAGAGCGTTGCCAGTATTTCAAGAACACATACCTAATATTTATCCCATTCAAAAAAAAATTAAAGGTAAACAAACCTTCTCGACACGGTTCTTGGCAAATATTTCTTCAATCACACAATTCTTTCGAACACTAACACTTTAAAACGATGCTTTGTAATGATTTACGCCTTTTTAAATGAATGTCACTAGATTTTACCTATAAACTTTTACTGAAATCGTTATTTTCGATTATGGCGTTTATTACGAGGTTATAATTTGTACTCTTTTTCTGTATAAATGACAATGTCAACCTGACTGCATGAACAAATAAATGAAATTATTTTGCCAGTGTCATTTCCTCCGACATAAATATTGTAACTTATTGTAACCGATTTGCCAAAAAGGAGTAACGAGTTTCATGAAATATTTATTAACTTGTTATTTTGTACAGAGTTTATTTGTATATTGTATAGTATTTTTTCACTGTTTCTTTGTTAATTCGATAGACCAATTTGATGCATATTGATAAAGATATTTGAAGATGGGAATAATTCTAGGTAAAAAATGAATTTGTTTTCTAATGTAGGTACGGTACTTAAAATTATGTTTTTGATAGTTTTCAACTGACTAAAAAAAGGAAATTATCAATTCGGTTGTTTTTTTTTTTTTAATGTTTGTTCGTACCTCAGAACTCCGTCATTTATGCAACGATTTTAATAATTCTTTTTTTGTTTGAATGGGGTTGAAGTTGAAGTTTCTTGCTAAATATACAAAAAAAGATGTGAGAACTTGCGTTACTTTTATGGAAAAATGACGCAACACTGATTTTTTTTTAAATTTTCCGCGAAATGTACCTGTCAGTTGCACAGATTGCCTATAAGTTGTCAAAGCATTGTATACAATTAAATTTTTTTTGAATGGGATATAGATT
The DNA here is from genome assembly GCA_947532085.1 of Elegia similella. Taxonomy (NCBI): domain Eukaryota; kingdom Metazoa; phylum Arthropoda; class Insecta; order Lepidoptera; family Pyralidae; genus Elegia; species Elegia similella. Next base: position 17,451,686 of record OX383930.1, read on the forward strand.
ACTCGTTTTTTGAAGGTTCTAATGTCATATCGATATGTTATACGTTTATTTCAGTATTTGTACGATTTACGCTATAAAACATACATTTCTGTTTGGTTGTCTTATTTTTGGCTTCGATATCATCCGTTTTCTTTATTAAAAAAATGTGACATTTCGTCCTTATATTTGTTCACCTAACGACGAGACTTAGGGGTTAACAAGGGTTGCAACCCTTGTCCCACGGCCTCCGTTAGGAGTGAACCTGACGGTTTTTAGGTAACTTTGGTGGTAAGGTGTAGGATCGTTCTTATTTCTGGGTAAAGGAGGTCTCTCCTTTACCCAGAAATGAAAATTTAGTACATGTTTTTTACAGATGTTGTCTCTACGCCGGAGTAGGAATAAATGGAATTAACCCAGGAACTACGCCTTCACAATGGAATTTCCAGGTATGTACACAAACACTAAGTACATATCATATTATTATCCAAAATGACAACATAATTTCAACATTTTTTTTCTAATATCATACAAGCCCCATAGAACCGGGGTTACACCCGTGGTAACTCAAGAGGATACAAATAATAAAAATCTGTTTACCTTCATAAGTATATTTGTTTATGAAATAGGTAATCTCTTCCATGCAATTTTGTGAAAAAAGACGGAAAATATAAGGAATCATGTCAATAGGCGACGTAGCTACCAGGTCATTATTATACTCATACGTGTAATAAATTAAGAAATAAAATACGGTGAATTTTTTTTATGGTGAAAACATATGGTGGAGAATTTTGGCACCGCGTAGATGGCAAAGCGTAGGTCGTATCTGACCTAGGTCCTGGTTCGAGCTCCGTCCGCAGGAATTTTTTTCAGAATATTTTATTTCTTAATTTATTAAGAGTATATCAAAACAGAATTGTGAATGCAAAATAAAAATACTTAAAAAAATATATCATAATACTAAGTTGAGTCAATTTCCATCTAATCAATATGCTAAACGTGACCTTTTGGGCTTATGGCCTCTATCTCCCCCCACCATAGACGTGATAATTATATTTATTTGATCCGGATCCGGAAGCGATTAACTCTTCTAAAAGTAAATTCTTATGAAAATAAACTTTTGTATTCCTAATAAATCCCAAACTACAATCTTGTCAGCGTTCTTGCACATATGCCCCTCACTCACATACTTACTCTCTAAAAGCTTCCGAAACAATCGGGACTTCGTAAAATATGAGTGTTTTAGTAGCGTATAAACCTCAAAGTTTTCACCGTCAAGCTCTCACCTCATACTTTTCTTTGTTTTATACGTTTTGACTTTCGAGCATTTGAGAATTAACAAGTTTATATTTGATAGCTTCAAACATGGAGAATATACTTGAAATGCTTTACTAATTTCACATGTCCAGTGTGCTTCGGACAGTCGGAAAAAAATATAGGAAGATTTCTAATCTCTTCAACACAATCATATAAATAACTACTTTTTCCGTTGTTACTGAAGTCGAATAATAATAAATAACTGCTTGTTTTGGCCGATAACATAGTGCAATAATCAAAGTCTATGCAAATTATACCACACAGTGAGTATTTTTTTCTTTTCACCAGAAGCGAAGGGACAGACATTTGTGGTCTGTTCTTGAGCCATATTTTGTTAGAGGAATATTACAAGATATCAATAGCAAATGTAACTACGCTAATAAAATTTAGTACGGATTTATAAGATCGTTTAGGTAAATCTTTGTTCATCAGGTCGGACCTCATCCAGGCCTTAGAGGCGCGGACGATCTTTGGATGGCCCGATATATTCTAGCACGTCTGGCAGAGGAGTACGGCACGGTGGCCAATTTTGACCCACAGCCGGTTCCAGACTGGCCAGGAAACGCCACATTTTGCTATTTTTCGTCCAAGGACATGAGGGAAGACGATGGCATTCTGTAAGTTACAACATTTCATGTTTTCTTTTTTGGCATAAAGTCCAAAAACGTAGACGCTCTGGTCTACGTTTTTGGAGGCAAATTCCTGAGGGGCTGACGGCCTCTAGAGTGATAAAACCTCACAACTATCCTACCATGCCCGCTATAAATCAAAGAAAAATTATCAAAAACAAAAAAAATGTTTTTTTTTAATTAGCTGTATTTTTTTAAATAAGGCTTCGTTTTTTTTTATTAGCCCTAATTTTTTAACATTAGCCGTGTCCCACTGTTTGCCAAAAGCCTCCCCTCTTTGTTTGCACATGTCCCTGTTGTGCGCTAAACTTCGCCGATTTCGGCCGTTGATAATGGGATGGCGCTGTGTTCATCTATCGGGATGCATCCGACTTACATTACAAAGTTCAAAAGCTCGGATCTGTAAACAATTTTTTAATCAAGCCGTATCTTAAAAATATGAAGTGTAAAATCTGGTAGGTGTTGTGTGTGGCTGTTTCATAAGTGTCTCATAATATGCGAATCATATTGCTACTTAAAAACTTAGGTTACGTTGTTACGTTGGCTGCAGTCCAAAACCGCTTAGGAGATAACTAAAATGGATAGTTTAATAAATATTTGAATATACGAAATGTCTCGAGTAACAATGAGACAATTTAGACAATTGAAATAACAAAAATTCCGACAGTGCAAAATTTTCGTAGAGACCATCAGTTTACCATTACAAATGAAGTGGCAAAAGTCCCCATCGATCCCATGTGTATTAAGAAATTTATTCGGGGTCAAAGGTTAAAATTTTAGGTTATTTGGATTTTTCTCGAAAACGGTTAATTTTATCGAAAAAAAATACCTTCGAGCAAAGTTGTAGATCTTAAATTTTTCTATAAAACTAATTTTATCTCTAAGACCAACCATTTCCAAGATATTTCGCTAGACATGTATACATTTCCACTTTACCTGCTAGTTACTGTACTCGGCGCTTTATTTCTCATGGTATCTCCAGTATAGCCTACTCTACGAATTTTTATGAATAACAATACTTATTTAATAGTAGTATTGTATACAATGTATATAATATTGTTGTTGGATCGATGAGGACTTTTGGCACTTCATTTGTCATGGTAAACTGGAAGGTCTTTACGGAAATTCAGCTCTGTCGGATTTTTTGTTATTTAATCACTATTTTTATAATATATATTGACCGGGCTACAAATTGTAAATCAATTTTTAAATTTTCTAGATACATCTCAACGAGGCTAATTAATAAACGGAGGATATTTAATAAAAAAATCTATCTCAAGAAAATGAACGCCTATTTAACGTTGTAAGATAGTGTAAGGCGAGCTCCGTGGTTAACACGCCAGCCTGCGACACGGGGGTGCCCGGGTTCGCTCCCCGGTCATGTCAATATGAAAAAATGATCTTTTTCAGATTGGCCTGGGTCTTAGTTCTTGGTCTTGAGTTAGTATCCCATAACACAAGTCTTGAACTTACTTTGGGCCTAGCACAATCTGTGTGATTTGTCCATATATATTATTATAAGAGAAAAAGAGTAAACATAGTGAATTAGTTATGCTAACTATACGCGCGATGATTGTATTAGGAATTATAACTATCTTTCTTTGTGTATATTTTATGTTTTTATGAGTATATTTTACTTTGTTAGTATATATTCTGTAGTCTATAACAGCATAATTATTTTAATCTTTAATTTTATAATAGTTTTATAAGATAACATTATCACATGAAGCCAATTATTCAGTTAAAGCCATAGAAGTATGAAGTCTCTAGAAGCAGCGCATTGCTTGATGCGTCTTGTTACTTATACCCTTAAAAGTAGCATATGCTATACACTCGGCTTCAGTCCTCTGACGCCTGTCGAGGGGTATGTAAAAGAGTGGAATTTAATTTTTAAAATTATAAACATGCCAATTTCTGAAGTTCTGTCCTTCTAAAATACTAAAATGAATATTAACACTCCATTACTCGCGCGTTCTACGATGGTAGAACAGGTGTACATTTTTATGATTTTTATTGTCAATTGTGGGTAGATGTCAAAAACTCGCCTTGTAATCTTCTACCGGCAAGTGACGAACACAATCAGTGCTCATGCGTTGACAGACGCATGTGTAGTCGTAAACTATATGGCTTGGAATAAAAAATTCTACGATCGTAGAACGCGCGAGCAATTACGTGACAATTTTGTTGAGAGTACTTTTTTTGGTGAGTGTTTAAATTTCGTATCTTTTTCTATTATATAATATTTTAAACTATTTCATAATATTGTATACATAAAGTATATGCTAAAAACCCTTGCGTTATTGCTTTCCTTTCAGAAATATGTCCTCTCAGAGAGAATTAGCAATTTCGAGATGGTTGGAAGAAGTTCATGGTTCGATGAAATATCAAGTGAGGGGGAAAATGAGCTGAGGGAAGAGGACTTTGTAATGAAATCAACACATGAAACTGATAGGGAACAGGAGACAAGTGATTTTGAACCAGTTACAAAAGAGAATACATCCGGCTTGGTCCAACCTTCACAATTTAATTCTGATTTAGCAGATGATGTAATTTGTATTGAACTTATTCTAAAATCATTAAAAGTAAAGAGAAACATACGATTGGGCATAAATAAACCACCTCAAGTACATGCAGGTCCATCAACTCAATCAAGTAGTGGTCGCGTAGGAAAATGTTACGATTGTGGCAGACAGCGTAATAAGTCGACCAGAAAACAATGTTACACATGCAAGACGTGGATTTGTCTTGAACATCGAATATAAGTGTATATCGAATATTCCAGAAACAATTAGAATCAGGAGTAGGAGATTAGTGAATAAAAAAAAGTGGATATAAAAGTTGAGAGTGATATTTCTATTGATTTTTGACATGTTTTCCTAATATTGATATTATTGATTAATCATAAGTAAAATCCTATGTATTTTTGTTGTTTTTGATTCAAAATAAAGTAGTTTAGAATGTACAGTGACAATTTTCATTTACTTCCGTTACTAAGCTATTTAAAAAAAATATCGAAAATGTTCTACGTATGTAGAACACGCGAGTAACTACGTAACAAACAGGGGCGCGAGTAATGGAGTGTTAAAGTAAACTATCGCGCTGGCACTTTTCACATTTAAGTAATGCAAGTTCATTTTATTTACAATATTATAAACATATTTATCCTCCATTAAAAATGTCAAATTCCATTGTCAGTGAAAGGCGGCAAGACGCATAGTGATGCACTTAGTTATTTTTAGACAAATATCGATAATTAACATGAATACAGATGAGTGTACGAGTAATAAAGTTAATGCCAAGAAATAAATAATAATAACTTTCTATGGCTTTCCCGAAAATTTATTATTTTTAGTGTTCCGTTCCCTAAGAGTAAAAACGGAAAGGTAATACTAAGCCTTCGACGTCCATCCGACCGTCCATCTGCCACATGACTGTATCTATTGAACCGAAATAGATAATACTTCAAAAGGACTATGCCCGTTATTGGCGTCTTTTTGTTTTCGCGCGGCCACTAACCATGCCTTGTTTTTCCGATAGTCAATAACATAATAAACTAAAGTCATAAGGGCACATATACCTCTTAACTCAGTCCGAACTGAGTTATAAGGGTTAGAAGTTGCTAAATATTCATAGGTTTTTGCACAATTTTTCACTAAGTTCATTAAAAGTTGCAATTAAATAATAAATAAAATTATTTTGGATATTTTAATAACTACTATACTTCTTTGTAGCCTTTTTTATCACCGATACAGCAGCAGCAGGCTCTTCTCTGCTACCTCTTTGAGGTGAAGAGTACCTATATAGTATTTGTTTATTGGGGCAGTCTGAAGTAGCTTTTGATAGATACTTGATGCATTAGGTAGGTCTTTTTGTTTTTTGCTTGGCCGTCGTCTTCACTGTTTCGCTTCACTCTTGAAGTACTGGTGCAGCCGATAGCATAATGACGACAGCTTTGACCTACCCAGGCGAGGGCTTGGCACTTCCCATCGGCATCAGCATTGTCCTTTTCACGGATTTTGTATACCTTTTGCCGCTTAAACAAAAAATAAAAATAGAAACTTTAACTAAAGGAACCCTTCCCATACAAGAAACTTATTTTTTTTTTGTGTTATTTCTCGATTCTGCGAAGTAGCAATTCATTTATTACTGAGAGTTCAAAACACAGAAAATCAAGAAAAATTGTGTTTTACAAGTAAGAGTTTGCACCTCACAACCGCGTAGAAGAGGTTTCATGTGTATTTTTCGATATTGATATTACGCTGTATTGATACATCTCTTATGACAGCGGCGTCAAAAGTCAGGTGTGCTATTTTCAAACCGTCCACTTTACTAAATGATAGATTTTTATATGGAAACTTGTACGTCTTTATTGAATCGCCCGTTCACAAATAGCACTCCTGAAACCACGCCTCCGGCCACCAGCAACCAGCAACCACCGGGGGTGTGAGGCAGAGAGAGGAGGAGTCCTCCTCTCTCTGCCTCACACCCCCGCTAATGACACACTAGGTTCCCATACAAAAATGACATTATGTGACATCTATTCAGAGAGACGCAATTTTTTTTAAATCTATGGTTAAAGCTATTACTCTTTTTAGTCTCCACTGCAAGAGCATGGCCCTCTCTGTACTACCGGAGCCATATTTGACCAGAGCAGACAGATGATTTGGCCTACATTCTCCTCGCTGGTCAGATGGGTTGGAGAAGTCTCATTAATATTTATGAGCTTTGTTTAGCTTGTATTTCCTAAGTCGCCTCTTACGACCTCCATTGGAAGACTAGGAGTGGTCCTATTCTACTCTGCCGGAACCTTACGGCTGCTACGTAAATTTGCAATCTTGGAAATCCTGTAATTTTAATCGTGAATCATCTTATTAGTAGATAAAACAAGATTTCCATAACTTCGCTCACATTTATAAATGTTAATTAGTTCCAGAATAATTATTTCTTTGTATCGTTCATTTCTGACTTTAATTATCGGTTTTTATCTCACAGGGTGATAGAAAGGGCCATAGACAAATTGGCTCGGCGACATGGCGCACACATCAATGAATATGATGCCAATAATGGGGCGGACAACGTGCGACGGCTGACGGGCAAAAATGGAATGCCTCACATCCGTGATTTTACTGCAGGTAATGAAAACCAGCACAAAAGCCAAACTAAGGACACTTTCAATGCACCATTGTTTGTTCGGCATAAATATGGAAGAAAACATTAAAATATATTTTACTAGCTTTCGCCCGCGGCTACGCCCGCTTCAATGTCGATCCCTCGGGAATAGTACTTTTCCTCGGGATAAAAGGTAGCCTTTGTCCTTCTCCGTACTCCAGAGAACTTGTATGCAAAATTTCATGATGATTGGTTCAGTAGTTACGGCGTGAAAGCGTAACAAACAAACAAACAAACTCACTTTCGCATTTATAATATTAGTAAGGATATTAAAAAAAAATACAAGGCTGCGATTTATTCCTAAAAACAACCTAGAGCTTCATTGAAATATATTGTTTACCGGCCGTCTGCGTTTTCTATTTCGTAGATCCAACTCAGTAAATATAATCTGTCTATATAGGCATAGTAATATTAATAAATAACCCCAGTGAACGAAAAAACGTAGCTAAGCTGCTTTTGTTACTAAATCTCTATAATTTTACGCAATTCGCAAATTTTCGTTTGTGGTTGTGGTATTATATTGTCCGAAAGGAAAATGAAAGCTCTTGACGAAGTGACATATGCAAGCTTATGCGGGCTTTAAACGAAGACTCTTGAAACTAAAGTGGAACACTTTTGAAAAAAGTCACTTGAGAAAAGTCGGCCGCTGTACAACATTAACGGGGCCGAATCGGTAGTTCAAGTTTAAGCTACTATGATCTTTTGTTTACTAAATAACATCTTACTCCCTTCGTTAATAGTCAGGAAGTCTTTGAATAGACTGCGGACTGGTTTTGGTAGATACCACGAAAATAGAGTTAGATGGGGTTTCTCCATTTGGTTGGATAGCCATACCCATAGACTGGATAGCACCATAGCTGTCTATGGGTCACCTCTTGTTGTGCCCAGAAAGCCCTTCTTGTTCTTAACAAGATCGTAATGAAGCAAAGGAATGGGCAATCACGGTCGAAATATATTTTATATAGTATGTATTATTATATATTTTACGCAAAGAAAAATGAAAATATTGTGTGTGTCACGTATACAATACATTTCAAGTAAAACAGATACTAAAATTCAAGTAATTGGTTTTTTATATGTTTGCGTTATAAAATACTTTCCTTTGTTGGATATATTATTTAATTCTTATTTTTTCATTCAACAACAGATACGTTGCCTTTCAACTAGAGTTTGATATTAATGAAATGTCACTTTAACATTTAGTGATGGAAAATTATGGGGTCTAATTGAATTTTATTTATCGTTCCACTATTTTTAGTTTTTAGGTTCAATCAAACGGAGCTGAAAACGATACCTAGTTTACGCTACGCTTTTCCATCCATCTATCACATGCTCTCTTATCTACCGTCTTAAGGTTTTATGTGTCAAATAGTTTTTTTCTTTTTTTTTGTCGTGTTTTTAAATAGGAAAGTAACAACCTAAACTTGACTAAGTATAAAATACATCATATATAACTTATGTATTTTACATTGATTAATATAGAATAGAACTAGTTCTACACAGTATCTACATATCAACAGTTTTTTAATGAACTCTTATTCACTTCTAGATAGATATCTCATTGGAGTATGATGTGTATAGAGTACTTAATATACACTATTATTTTTATTTTAAATCATGCGATATCTATCTAGATCTTCAGATACTCGATTATAAATTCATATTTTAATTACTTACGCTTATTAGACTCGATGTACAGATACTATACTAAGCAAGTCCATTTCAAGGGAATAGATATTGTAGTATCGTTTACATAAAATACCATTACAATGAAACGAATTAAAAAATCCATATAATAAATGCAATAATGTCGGCCCCATCTGTATTATCGTAATGTGATCCAAAGCTCTTTATATCCTATCGTGTACTTTATAACAATATCAAGTGCTAAAAGAAAAACGTGAAATTATTATACGAGCGATTTCACAGGAAATTATATTCTGCGTGAATTGAATGAATTTACATAAGGGGTGACTCAGTCCATCCATATGAACAACTTTTATTAAATTGTATTCAAATTATTAATTATTGTTCAAAAGTTACAAACTACTAGCGTTTCGGAACCGACCACTGTAAAGAAGAAGATGCCGAAAGAAACTCTTTATCAGTACCTATTGGTTGCTTACTTGCCTGAAGGGCTTTGTATGATATGATTGTTTTTTTCTGATTTCATGTTATATACAATGTACATAATTTTGTGGAACACGTTATGTTAGCGTTCGGACGTGCAACAACAACAGATAAGATAAAAGATAGAAGTCTCAAAGAGGCTGAGCAGTCCTGTCTCTCCCGGCAGTACTAGTTCACGAGTTGACGCATGGATCAGCTATCGCTGACCTCAACTATATTAGAGGGAACTCAACGACCCGACCTGACACACATCGCCGCCACCAGTAGAACATTATAGTTTTAGTTAGTAGCATGACTTACTCAAACTAAAAGGTACAAAACGCAAAAGCTAATGGTCGACACGCGTTGACCGCAAACATATAGGTACATGTTTTACATTTGAGGTTTATTTTAGAAAATGATACAAAATAAAATAGCAGCAACAAAAAAGAAAACAGTTATAAATAAAATTAATACAAAAGCGTTTAGAGAAGTCCTGCATTTCACACGAGGTCTCTACTCCAAGCATTCTTATTAACGAAATACCTAATCATTAACGTCATAATACGCTCTTTTTAGTAACATATATTTTGTAACCTCTATATATTTCAGAAAGGGTTTTAAGCTGTAATATTGTCAGGAATTTTATTATACACACGAATACTGAGCTCTAAGAATGTATGCCTAGTTTTCTGTAGTCTAAAAGCTTCATTAGCTAATTTATTTTTTGTTTCTAGTAATTATAAGAACATGACTTCAAATATTATAAGAACAGTTTTTGCAATGTATTTTAAGTAAAAATAGGTAGGGTAGGTATTTGAGATTTCCAATAAATATTAACACAAAAAATAACGACAAAATCACTGAGATGCTTTTAGCCGTGGAATTTTGTGACTTGAATCTTTGATCAATCGCGAGTATCTAGGTCAAGCTAGTTGTTAATCGGTTAAGCCTCCCCTATTGAAAATCGAAGCATAGTTGCTAGGGAAGGTGTAGAAAAATAAAATTTAATTCTACACCAAAATTGATGATATACTGATATTGATTGCGAACATTTTATAAGAAAATCAGGCTGCTTGTCTCTTACTTTTTTTTAACTTTGTTTTTTATCTCTTGTTTATTATCAATCTTCCTCTTTCTTTTTGTGCCAGCAATTTTCTCAATCGAACATTTGTTTGTTCATACCGAGGAGCAAAGTATCCGCTTGAAGTGTGTGTTTATATTTACACCCTGTATTCTGATGCAGATATTATCTGTGCCCGAAATAATCGTACAAACAATAACAAATTACTTATTTAAATCAGGTGTCGCCAACCGGAGCTGCTGCGTCAGGATCCCAAGACAAGTGTCGGAAGACAAGAAAGGATATTTGGAAGATCGTCGACCGGCCGCCAACGCAGACCCCTACAGAATCATATCCATCATGCTCAGAACCTGCATATTCGACGAATAAACAATATTTGATAACGTTCTCGCAGCTCAACAAACGGTGGTTGAAGTTAACCAAAGTCCCCTGAATAATGGTGGTTTTGTAAATAAAACAATTTACATAAAATGTTTGTTCGTCTGGCACCTGTTACCATCGTCAATTGCAAACGATTTGTTTTGTGCACTTTTGATAATGGAAATTTTGTTTTTCATTAAATCGGTGAAATGATTTTTCTCTCTTATTTAGTTCACGAGATATCATAATTTTGATACGAGAAAAATATTGTAGAAATAATAACATAGATTTTATAATTGAACCTCAAAAAACACAAGGAAATATTGTGAATAAACTATATTTCAGCATAAACTACGGCATCCGTCTTTTCTGGATACCTCATTCCTCAGTCACACTACGTTTTATAAAACTTTTTAGTACATAAACTTGACTCTCTCTTAACTTTTCAAGTAATATATCTTACGCTGTTAGAATATGAAAAGATACTTCAGTTATCTAGAAATATTGGCATAGATATTAACTGAGTATTTAATGTAAAATTAACTTTTTTCAGATTTACACACGGTATACATAATTGTCTTCAAAGTAAAAATTTATTTGCTTAAAAGGAAACTTTTAATTTTTTAGGTTAAGACGTAGAAGACAAAAAGGAAGAAAAATAATTACAAATAAAATACTTCTTCCAACCCATCACATCGAGGCAGCGTTTCAAGAAAACTGGCAGCGTTTCCCCGCTGAATAGCGATACTTATACGCTGAGCAAAATAGTTGCCAGCACGAGGGTCACCCGTTGCCTCGATAAGACGGGTTGTGATGTCCTTAAAAAAATATTTTGCATCTGGGCCCCAAGGACCCATCGTCTCCACTGCAAAGGGTTAAAAAAACATAATTGTCTCCAAGACCCACGTATTTCCGTTTCTTAATTACCTCTGCGGCGCTAGCTGCCACAGCTCCATTTTTTGAAGAAGCCGGTAAATGCGTAGGCGCAAACGTGTCCACACAAGTAGCATCCCAAACCAGACACTTTCCTTGTCTCCATGGAACCAGGGTTATATAATTAAATTAGAAAAAAAAAACCAGACAAGTGCGAGTTGGACTCGCGCATAAGGGTTCCGTAAATTATATATAATAAGTTTGAAATTATTTAAAATATTTTTATTATATGATTTAACTCAAAATTAATGTTTACGCAAAATTTCTTATAACTGTGCTGTAAGACGTTGCTTCGTACCAAATTTCGAGATTCTGAGTTCACGGGAAGTAACCTGTAGGTTTTGATTCCCTTGGGAGTGTCGAAAAATTATTAATAATATTTTTATTGAATAAGTAATAAGATATGATGTAACTAAAAAATTTGGCTTCCCAAAATTTTTCCTTAATCTGTGCTATAAGCCGTAGCTTCGTACCAAATTTCAAAATTCTGAGTTCATAGAAGTACCCTGTAGGTTTAAATTCCCTTGCGAATGTCGAAAGACACAAAAAATTGCGACATATCCAGCTGTATCTTTTGATTGCATTGGCTTAGGGGTTTGATTTTTTCACAACTCCAAGGGACAGTAGAGAGTATTTTAAATAAATTTCAACTTGATACCTCCACACGTTCTGGATAAAAAGGGCCTTGACAGACAGAGGGACAACCAAGTGATCCTATAAGGATTCCGTTTTTTCCTTTTGTGGTACGGAACCCCAAAAATGTTGAAATAACAACGCGTTGATATATCACAAGTTTCTTGATAGACTAGTTGTCGATTTTAAAAATAATCCGTCGTAAAATAGCTTGTTTATGTAAACGTATCATACGTTTCCGATGTTTATTGTTTTAATCTATTCTTACTCACATCGTTGCCAGTTCCTTTTTTTTATATATATTTGTTGTTTGCCAAGCTTACTGTCTTTAAAGAATGGCCGGAGGAGATTTATGTATGAGACTAATATACGAAGTGCTACAAATACTCATACTAACTTTTGTCCGTGGAATGGAGCGTCATATGCTCATCATCATCATGTTTACCATATTCTTTTTTTAACTTTCGCGCTTTAAACACATAATTATGTATATAAACGGGACTTAGCACGAACCTTTTTATTATTTGTTTCCGTTGACGTTTCAATGGAGTTACATCCATCAATGGAGTTACATCCATTGTGGTCGCAACGAGGTCTCGTTGCGTGGAATTGAATTCATTAGCAAACGTTTAAGGAGTGACTCAGTCCATGAATCTGAACAACTTTCTATACAGGACCAAATTCGAAATTGCAAAAAAAAAAAATTCAGCTGTTCCATAGAGTTTAGCCAAGTAGATATTCCACTTTTGTATAAAAGAGTATTCCTGGTCTAAGTCACTCCTTATACTAATGAATTCAATTTCACCCTGTACAACGAGTTAATTTACTCTCGATATTACCTTGAAGAGGCGACTTAGACGTCAATATGAACTACTTTTCCTATGGGACCAATACTGGGAACTCAATTTTTTTTTGACATTTCCATACAAAGCGTTCAGACAACCAATGGCCGGGCAATTCGTACGAAAACGTTAAAATAATCGAGTTCCCAGCATTCCCATAGGAAAAGTTGTTCTTATCGAGGATTAAGGGTATGTCGAGGGTAACTTTGTGATGGTGTGTTTGTGTTTTTTGTGGGTAAACTGAGGTACTGCTGGCCCTCAAGTGATTAAATTAAACAACAATCTCGAGTCATAAATAATTGTTTATTCGTATACTTAACTATGTAGGTACTACATTAATGTTGACTACAAAATCACAATGTAATGGAAATTTTCTTTTATTATTTACACCTTATCGTCGTAAGATATGTCCGTAAACTCCACTATATTACTGTTGGGGAATATGTACAGTTCACTAACCCTTTCATCTCCAATCGGCATATCATTGCAATTGGAAAGTCTTTTGGCCGATTTCCTCTTATTTTTGCCTTCATTGTTTCTAAAGCTATTGTTCTGTTCCGTCATTGCTTCGGGCTTCATTAGTCTGAAACCGTTACCACCCTGCATGTTGCTTTGACTCCTCAAACAATGACAAGAATTCCTTCCCGGCGGCTTCAAGGTATCAACAGGAGTTATATTTATCGACTTTCGTGCCGAATAAATACTTCTTTCATTCGTTGATCGAAAAGATAATATTCTGGTTCTGTAAGACTGGCCATCCTGTAATAAACATTTATGGAAAAAGAATAAATCCAACATCAGATATAAATCGCGTTTTGGTAATAGTACTTGTTTGTTTCTGCCAAAGCAATAAAATGGTTTGTGATAAATTGTAGGCCGTTTTAGTGGGTTTCGAGTGTCGAGATTGGATAGAGATTGTAGTTATATTAATAAAGATCGTTCAATTTATCATGAATAGAAGGATTTTAACGTTTTTAGTATTCATGTATTTGAATTTGTCTAAACAGATTTCGTTGGGGTGGGGGGGGTTTTGTTGGTATCCTTACATCACCCCGAGTAACACTGGCTATATTTTTTGCAAAGACAGTCGTGTTTTTTATTTACAAAAGCTTGATATTGTCCACCTTGTGCTTAAGTTGTGGTTTTAGATCAGTACTTAAGCACCAACTTATGGATCATTAAAATATGTAAGCAGTCAAAGGTTGGGTAGCCACAGATCTTTGTGTGGCTTATTTTTGATGACCTGGGGGATGTTTGCATGATGATGACATCAGCATCATTTCATGAAAAAGTGGTAAAATGTATATGAAAAGAATACCAATGTTTATGTAACCCCAGCTTCCGTAAACATTGGTGTTCTTTTCATAAACATTTTACCATTTTTTCTTCATTGTTCGCTCACTTGAGACGGGGCGCTAGATACGATACGACATTGGCACAGAACAAAAAACACATTAGAAGTGATATGACGCGTGATTTCTACGAAAACCAGCGTCGCATTATTTCAAACATACTATTAACGCAACACAATTGAGTAGAAACTCCTCCTTTGGTCAAAGTTTCTCTAGGACTTCTCACTTGCTTGTTATATAGCATACGTCAGTTTTCCTTTTTTTTTCACATAAATCTCACTTTTGTTACTTTGACGATCGCGGGACAAACCACTACTTAAGGTGATTTAAGTGAGCAGATGGTGCGCAGTGTCGGCGCGCGTGCCCCTCTCCCTTGCCATTTCTAATGTATTTGTTGTTCTGTGGGCATCGGAACCTTCAAAAAACGAGTCTGTTTTCTTGAATGGTCGGCAACGCTCTTGCAACGGTGATCACTTACCATTAGGTGACCTGTTTGCTCGTTTGCCATCTTATTACTACCTCTGACTGGTAAGAGGGCGTTAAAAATGGCTAATATCCTGCTTACGTTATATTTTAACGGTCCCTTAAGTAGTTACTTACTTAATTGATAATATAAGCCAGTGATTTATTCAACTTGTATACAGGTAATTATTATTCGTCTAACTATTTAATAATACAGTATGTGCACCTGGTATATTATTATATAATGTGCTCATTCATTAGATATTATGAAAAAGGCTTAGCTTGAAAAGAACTTACCTCATAGCTGTCGTTGGCAAATCTGCTGGGCTTCTTTCCAAATGTAAACCGTTGCTTGAATTCTTTCTTGAACTTTTCCTGCAACAAATTAGTATTCATTATAGATGAGCTAGTTCTGAACTCAAACTCGTTGGCGCACGTGGCTAATTTGCGTGCTATTTCGCTGAGAAAGGGATAGACTCGGTTATAAACAATGCGGAACTATTTACACTGATTTATATGCACATCGGAACTACAGTCTAGTGTGTCGTATCCGACTTATCGCACACTTGCGCAAGCAATTATTGAAACGGGCGTCTAAAAATTCACGAGTATGCGTTTGGGAGAAGTGTTCTTGTGATAAAACAGCTAAATGTTTTAATTAAAAGTAAAGTTATTTAATTTTTTTAATAATCAAACTATGCTTATACGAATTTTGTTTTAGAGATTTTATACTCCTTCCGGTATTTAATTGTGCCCAAAGTTGCGTTAAAATTACGTGGTGAAACGGAATGTTTTGAGACTCATAACTTTTAAAGTACTTGTCATTTTACAATTATGATTCAAGACAAGCAAAGATAACGACAAGACAAATCGATAGAATTAAAAACTTTAAACAGACGATACCGAACAACGAAGTCATCACCCTACAGAATTTGTATGGCGAAACACCTGACTAGCTTACCCTTAACTTCTTAAGCATTTATCCAATTAAGTTGTCATATTTAAAAATAATAATTAATTTGAACTTAAATAGATTTTGCTCAACTCTAATACAATGTAACGTGATTATTGTCTTTTAATGAATTCATTTATATCGTTCCGATCGTTAACAAACGATTGTCTATTGTAATATTACGGTCACTATACTCGGTGGTGCCGTTTAACTTTAAAATATTCACCGTACCACCTGGAGTATGGTCGGGAGTACGGTGGGTCTAAATAGGGGATCATTTATTTAATTTACAGACTGGCCGGATTTTGTATCAAACATAATAACAAAATATATTTCAAAGAAAAATAAAACGAGAGCGCCCTTTCAAAAGATATAAGTATGTCATTCGGGAATGTGGAAAATTTCTAACAATATAGCATTTATATAGTAACGAAGAAACTAACATGCCTACATATTTACATACTCTTAAAATACATGAACTCCTAAAATACACTCTTAATAAATTAAGAAATAAAATATGGTGAAAAAATTTCATGCCCGTGTCCCGCCCGGACTTGAACCGGCGACCTAGGTCTGTGTACGACCTATGCTCTGCCATCTGAGCTACCGCACAATTCAATCTCGGCGCCGAAATTCTCCACCATATCCCATTTTCCCTTATACGTATTAAGGCTTACGTCATCTACACAACTACCCGAATTTTACAAGTGAGGTATTTGATTCAACTCATTTTACAATGAATTTGAAAATCAACTAATATGTAGGAAGCCATGCAATAACCTAATATCTTAAAACACACTCATTTTATGGGCAGACATCTTCTGTAATTATATGTCCTGTATTCGACATTGGCGCTGCAACTTCCATCTTAAAGGTATTTTTCTAATTTGTTGTCTGCTCTAGAAAATATATGGTACAATTGTCAAGCTTCAACATTCTATTGGCACAATTATCGCTCTTGTTGATGTTAAAATGTGTATCAGTATTAAAAAGGGTACTTAAATCACCAGAATACTTGGATTGATTCACTTAAGTTTATATTTATTAATTGTATACGTAGCTAAGGGAAATGCTACTATTAGCTGTTTGTTTACTTACCTATTGTAAAATATACAAAAACATTACTTTTTTTATATTTAGACTCCAGAGTTATGTATATGCAGTGATCAAAAGAAGTTTATTGAATGCGTTTGTAGTGTATGTCTAACTTAACATATTACCGCATGTCTAAGCATTGCAACCTTATCTATGTTTTGCTGAGTAAGTAAGTAAATATAAAATATTAGATTTATATTAGGTAAGTGTAATAACGTTTTAAGCTTGTCTTATTTAATATATCTGAAATACTTGTAATATTTGTAAAGAACGCCAATAGACTTAAAAGCTTTTTCATGGATTTCCATTAATCTCCATCACGCACCTTCCAGATACCTTCCTTTTCGACACTGAATATTCGATGGTAACCGTCTTAGTAAAACTGAGGCTATGAGAAACATTAATCTATGAATACCTCATGTTTCTTTTAGGGTCAGTAACATAATTGATTTCAGCCTTGCAGAATTAGCTATCAAGCTATTTCCCCGAACGTTCGTGACTACAATACTAAATTGAAGCAATCTGGTGTACATCATGCGGGCAATTCGGGTTCCGTATCTGCGCGATCTGACGTCAGGCGTCAAGGCTTTTGTCCTCTCTAAATATTCGTAAATCTCGAGAATTTAGTCCATAATCCGAAGCGCTCATAGTGTCCAGATGCGGTTAATAGGGTACACTCATAGTGGGACAATGTTCGATTACAGATAAGGATCAATGCATTCCCTTCTAATGTTGGTAATAAAGTAGCATAGTGTAATGTAAATTTGCCTTCTTTTTGTCCTCTGTATAAAAATTATGTAAATTTCGGGATATCTGTTGAAAACGCTCATGGCTGGATAGCTATTATCGGATGCGGTTAAGAGGAGTGGTTCGAATGTATAATGAGATAAAAGCCTATTACAGACAAAGGTCAATGTATATTATTAATTAGTTGCCAAATTGTTTGTTTTATATACTTGTTGTGTATTTGCTGTTAAAAATATAAAACTATACCTATTCTCTTTTGTCTCCGGTGGGCTTATTTTTGTCTACACCGGGGACTCACTCGTAGACGGTTCTAGGTATTGTAGTAAAATTGTTGAAATCATAATGAATGATAAGTTTATGTTCTTCGATTTATAATTTACTAGCTTTCGCCCGCGGCTCCGCCCGCGTCAATGTCGATCCCTCAGGAACACTACTTTTTCCCGGGAGAAAATGTACCCTTTGTCCTTCTCCGTACCCCAGATAACGTGTATGCAAAATTTTCTGATGATCGGAACAAACTCACTTTCGCATTTATAATATTATAGTTAGGATACTATTCCATACTAATATTATAAATGCGAAAGTAACTCTGTCTGTCTATCTGTCGCCTTTTCACACTTCAACCATTGAAGCAATTTGGATAAAATTTGGTATGAAGGTAGTTTGAGGCCCGGGGAAGGATATAAGTTACTTTTCATTCCGGGTAATTCCACTGTTCCAGAGTGATCGACATTAATTTGGGCGGAGCCGCGGGTAATAGCTAGTATTTATTAAGAAGTATCGAATTAGAGTACTTAATGCCTGCTCATAGACTTTTGTATTTCTAGTGATTTTCGCTGCTTCTTCTTCTTTTCGAGTCGTAAACAACAGTTTTGCCCAGTATGTGATCACGGCCACTGCCCTATTGTTTGCCTCCTCTAGATCATTTTGTGTGCAGTGAATGGGGCATTTAGGGCACGTCAAAAGGTGGCTCATTGAGTAAAAATCGCCGCAATCGCATGTGCGGAAAATACCCAACTGACCCGGTTTTTTTTCGCTGCTGAAAATGTGACATAACATTCTTAATTGTCCATTTAAGATTATCACACCGCAGGGCTCCTGCCTAAATAAATCTCGGGAACTCACTCGGAAACGCTTATAGTTTCCGGATACGGTTAAGAGGGTACTCTCATAGTGGCGTACTGTCCTGTAACAGATAAGGGGCGACGCATGTACCTTATGAAACGGTTAACAAATTACGTCTTTTCTTTTGGATTGTAACATGTTTCTTCGCAAATATAATCTTTTCAGGCTAATAACTAAATGAGCACAAACACCCACACAAGAGAAAAAAAACCGGTTAAGGTTTTGATTCCCTTGCGAATGTCGAAAATTTGCGGCATAAACGGCTGTATCTTTTGATTGCGTTGGCTTAGATGTTTGATTTTTTCACAGCTCCAAGGTACAGTAAACCTAAGTATTTAATATGAATTTCAGCTTAACATCTCACGCGTTCCTGAGAAAAAGGTCTTGACAGACAGACAGACAACAAAGTGAGTTCCGTTTTTTCCTTTTGAGGTACGGAACTCTAAAAAGTTTGATTTGTATACCATGAACAATATACCGATAAGTACCTATTGCATTGCATTCTTTAAAAAGGTGAAATAATTTGTTACGTTACAATGCACCAACGAAACGTACAATGTTATTTATCTTTTGTTTTACCTACAAGTATATAGTAGAGACAGACGGACAACAAAGTGATGATATAAGAGTTCTTTTCGTTTTTTTCTTTTGAGGTACTGAACCCATGGATCTAAGAATAATCAGGATAGGGCCTTGAGAATGTGGCAGTGAAGCAAATCAAAATGTATGCAGACGTGTCGTGACACGAAACTCACGCACACATCGGCACTCAAATGGATGCACGTTTTCCCTGGTCGAAATGTCCAACTAGTACATACCGCGAAGTTGGTGCGCCTTTTGAAATTCGTTGAAAATAAGATACAATAATGCTGAGCTGGGTGGTAAGAATGCAAAAGTTATAGTAAAATACACAATAAATCGGATGGTATCACGTATCATAGGTAAGTACGAATTTCTTGTTGTTTTCGAGACTATGTAAGTATTCCACTCAATCGCATATTTTCTTTGTTTAATTACACTACCTACTAATCACACGTTTCAACTACATTTTTAAATTAAATTAATATGATTTTGTTATTTTCTTTGCGCCGCAAAAGTCAATGACACGGTGACAGCGGGGCGCTAACTCGGATTGTCGGTGTTGCCAGAATGCGATTTCAAGATTTCTGTTCTTTATTTTTAATGTAAAATTTTATATTGTTTATTTTTTTTAAGGTTCCCCAATCGTGATGCTTATGTAAAAAAACAATGGATTGATATTATTAGGAGAAATAGAAATGATGCATCCTGGGTACCATCAAATTATTAATTTATTTGTTCCAAACATTTCAACAATATAGATTTTTATACAATAAAAGGAGCATATCACCGGTTGATTCAGATCGCGTGCCTAAAAAAAGGTACGTTTCTAAATAATATTTTTACGCGAATACAAAAAAAGGAGAAGTTCCATTTCCTTTTACATATTTTTATGTCATAACTTCATCATTTACGAAATAAATTTGGAAATTCGATGTAGGTATGTCTTGATGATAAATGTCTGAAGTGAGATGATTTTTGAATCCAAGATGGCTGATATCACTTTTCATGGAAAGTCCACTTAAGTGTCGTTTTTAAACTGAAGTTATTTTTAGTTCTCAAGATGACCATCACCACTATTTATGGAAATTCGACTTGGGTGACGTTTTCGGAGTAGTTCTGGGTGTAGATCACAAAACTGACGTCACTTTTGTTTTGGGATTCAAGATGACCGTCACTATTTTTTGAAAATATGACTTGTTTGTCGCTTTTGATTTATTTTTGGGTGTACGTCACAAACTCGATGTCACCATTGGGATGCAAGACAGGGGTGATATTTTCGAGGTATTTTGGCGTGTAGATCACAAAAGTGACGTCAATTTTGGGATCAAATATGACTAAATCGACTTTTATAGAAAAATCTATATGAATGTGTTGTTTTAGATGTATTTTTGGGATTGATGTTTACTTTATGATTATGATAATGTTTTAGTTATGATGTATGATTTTCGAATCATATTAAATATAAATGATCAAAATTATAAAAAAAAGAAAAGACGTAGAATGTACCAGCTGCTTCAGGTGCAGACCATAGTAGCCGGTCAAGGGGCAAGAATCCGAAGAGTCATATTAATAGGCGTTGCAACTAGCAACCCATTACTATTTTGATTCCCTCTTCGATCTTTACTCTGTGATTTATTTGATTATTTATTTTCCAGTTATATTTACCATTGGAGAGTACATCACATGTTCTTGTAAGTACAAGGAATGATATTTACTTGTTGTTACTAGTGATGACTTAGTGGTTCGAAACATGGTCCCTTACTATCTCATAAAAATGGTGGTGAGGACTATGCTAGGAATTTCTCTGCGAGATGAAATCAGATATGAGGAGATTCGTAGAAGAACAAAGGTCACCGACATAGTTTATCATCGCACCACCCAAACTTAATTTCTCCGGTTGGTCCTATGGTTGACTGGCAGAGAATGCCATAAGGCATTAAGTCCACCATTTGTACACGTTTATTTAAATTTGTGCAATAAAAAAAAAAAAAAATAGTTTAGCGGATTAGCTCTTTGAAGTGGCAGTGGGGATATAGCGCGTCCGATGGGGCAGAAGGGTTCTCGAATGGGGACCACATACAGACAAGCGCAGCGTCCAGTAGTGGACTTCTTGCGGCTGATATGATAATGTTGATTTATTTGGTTATTATTCTTTGGTATCTTGGTATGTGTGTATGTACCACTGGTATTTTGTTAAATTATTAAATGTAAAATAAATCAAAAATTTATAATTTTTTTTTTTTATTCCTTTTATCGAGTCGGTGCTTCAGCTACCCAAAACGTCTGAGGTCGCTCAAAGATGCGTTGGATTCACAGTTGCCCTTATGTATCATTATGTCTAATAATACTTCCCTGATACAGATGTTACTTTTTGAAAAAAGATCGAAAAATAATATTAGTGCTACTAGGCATCAGTACCACTCACAATTTATTTACCCTAATTATTGGGTAATTTTTGCTGACAATGGTCACCCTATACTGCACACATGTAACCAAAGTTTGCTTCACTTTGACGTTCCTCACGCCCGGTCCATATTATTCTAGGTCCATGACTGAACCCTAAAAATAAGGAAAAGAATAAACATTACAAAAACATATTGTACGATGAAATTGATATTATTGGTTAAATTTGATTCGTGAATATAATTTTTTATTTAAGTGAACAAGATATATAATATAAACCGACTTCAATTGAGTGATCGCATCTATAATATTTTAATATTCTGATAATACACTCAGATTGCGCTGTAGATATCTATTATTAGCTTATTACTTATTCGTAGTATAAAAGCTTATGGATCACTCTTAGAAACCAGAAAAAAAAATTGACTCTTGTATTACTCTAAAAATA
Source organism: Elegia similella (assembly GCA_947532085.1). Classification (NCBI taxonomy): domain Eukaryota; kingdom Metazoa; phylum Arthropoda; class Insecta; order Lepidoptera; family Pyralidae; genus Elegia; species Elegia similella. Next base: position 17,473,904 of record OX383930.1, read on the forward strand.
CCTACGTTCTAAAAGAGGTGCTCCTTGGGAATCTCCTTACAGCATTTATGACCAGCATTATCACAATTTTTTCTTATACATGTGGGAATAGGTGTTTTAAAGAAACCCAGGCAATACTAATACACTAAATATATTTCTCTTTTTACAAATCTTTTCGTCTTATCGTCTTAGTCGTCGTCGTAGCACTCTCTGTTTTTTTCTCCCATCTAAATTCAAAACTAGCGCGCGTCTCTTTCTATCTCTTTCACTCACTTACATACATAACCTCTTCCGTCCTTGTCTTTTAAAATACGTTCCATTCATTCCAAAATCCTTTCATCCTACATCTCGGCCGTCCTGTACTTAGTCTGGTCTCCAGACTCCTTATTTACAGTATATCTTTAACAACATCTTATAAACTTAGCACTTTGAACGCATCATGAATACATCTGGCAATAAGCAAAATTAACCTACTTCATCGTAACAATAAACATCTGGAATGTAATTACTTAAATGAGAAACCGTCATTTCAACTTTAATTTACGCTGTATAGAAGTAACTTATAATCATTGATAAAAGCATAACAGTAGAAATCAACTTAAACCTAACTGCACTGGTGTGGTACATGGAGAGCGTCTTAACTTACATGCAAAGTAAAATAAAATAAAATATGCATAAAAATAAAATAAAAATAGCAAAAATACCTTAATCACTCCATGCCAGAACCAGGCCACCTTTTCATACAGTCACATGAAATAGTAGTTGTTCTGGGACCCTCAGCAGAATCTTCTAATTTTCGTACTTCATACCTGTCATTCTTCCCAACCTTAACTACCTCATATGGACCTAAAAACTGGGGCTTCAACTTCATTCCCACTCCAAATTGGGTCCTCTTAATAGCGACCTTATCACCTAGTATGTACTTAGTGCTTGCTTTCCTCTTCTTGTTGTAGGTTTGTCTGTTTTCCTCTTGTATCTTAAGTATTTGCTCTTTAGCTTTTCTTCTAGCTTCTTCTCTGTTCAACATAAAATTATCTCTGTTTTCTTGTTCAAGTAAGTTATAAATCTCACAGTCTTCTTTAAACCTCATCTTTGTTGCCATCAATAACTCAAATGGGTTTGTATTGAAGCTTCGCTGGTAGGTACTGTTCAAACATCTCTGGACTCTACTTATGTGACGATACCATTGAGCTGGATCCTCAATACACAATTTAGTCAATACTCCTTTGATTACTCGATGAATCCGTTCTACTTGTCCATTTCCTCGTGGTACCCCCGTAGTAATCTTGACATGAGTTATACATTCTTCATTGCAATATTCTTCAAAGTCAGTACTAGTAAATGCTGATCCTCTATCAGTAATTATTCTTACTGGATTACCAAAATACTGCTGATGCATTTTCAGTTTATCTAGTGTTTCCTTACTTGTAGTGCTCTTTGTAGGATAGATCCATGTAAATTTTGTAAAGGCGTCAATTACTGTTAAGATATGATTATATTTTTTCTTAGTCTCTGTCATGGGTCCGATGTGATCCAAATGTAAGGTATGGAATGGACCATCTTCTTTTTCGATAGGATTTAAATACCCTTCTTGTTTTCCTTTCTTCTTTTCAGCAAGCAAACATGGGATACATGTTAAAATAAAATCTTCTATCTTCTTTCCGAGGTTCTTAATATAATAATCATTGCTTATCAAATTTAACATCTTAATTTTAGAAAAATGGCCATTCTCATGTGCTTTCTTAATAATCTCATTGTCCAATGGACTTGGCACAACAAGATGCTTCTGTAGGCCTTTGTAAAGCAAACCATTTTCTAAATAGTAATCTTGATAGTTTTTATTTGTTTCCAATATCTTCATTATGGCATTGAGTTCTCCATCTTGATCTTGTGCACGCCTTATCTTCTCATGCAAACTGTTTCTAATCACTGCTACATAGGGACTACGGCTAAGTGCATCTACATGCTTCATTCTAGAACCTTGTCTATGCTCCATCCATCTTGCCACTCTAGTTGACATTGCTAACTCTTTTTTGTTTAACGTCATCTGAAAAGCCTTACAATCTGTTACAATTTTGAAATGATTACCATACAAGTAACATCTGAACTTCTTTATCGCTTCAATAATAGCCAACGCTTCTAGTTCATAACTAGAGTATTTGCTTTCAGCAATACTAGTCTTCCTGCTCATGTAATAAACAGGATGGAGTTGCCCATCATCCATACTTCTTTGTAATAAAATAGCTGAATATGCCATACTGGAAGCATCGGTATGCAACTCTATTGGTAAACTTGGATTAAAAATCATTAAAACTGGCTGACAACCCAACTTAGCTTTCAACTCATGAAATGCTTGTCTGCATTGCTCATCAAACTTAAACACACTATCTTTTTTGAGCAAGTCTGTTAATGGTTTGGCAATGTGAGAAAAATTCTCAATATATTTTCTAAAGTAGGATGCCAATCCAATAATACTATGCAGTTGCCTAATATTATTAAGTTCAGGAAATCTTACCTTTATGCCTTCGCAAGCCATTTTGATATCTGCTTGTCAACCTCCTGCTCTTCCCTTGGAGCTAATCTTCTTAGGCGCTGCGCTACTGGTGTGTCATCATTTGGCACAATCTTTAACTTGATCGGTGACTCCTTGGACTTCTCAGGTATGTACGAATCCACCAACTCATGCACCCTTTGTTGCACGCCAACACTAGCCTCATTACCTACAACAACAGAATCACACACACATATTTCGTACATCCAATTACTTACAGGCTTTATCGACACTCGACCACTTTCCATAACCACAACACAGTGCTGCAAGAACTCTAAACCTATTATCATTCTGTATGGCATTGCCTCCTTGGGTAAAATATAAAACAAAATATCTTTATAATACTGCTCATCAATGACAATTGATAACTTTATACGTCCTAAACAATAAATTTTTTTGTTACAGAGACCTGACATGTAAATATCACTTTTTTCACATACTGGCTCACCTAAATCATAGTACAAACACTCAGACACTATATTTACATCGCTTCCAGAGTCAATTAACGCTAATTCCACTGTATTTCCTATTTTAACTTGTTTCATTGCCTTTTTGCAATGTTTGTTTACACCGGCGTTTTGACATAACCCGTCCGCCATTCCTATAACGCTGTCAAACTTCAGTTCGTTGCGAACGTCACTCGTTGCCGCCGCCGCTGCCGCACTTCCGAAACAACTAGCGCCACCTGTCGTCGGCCTGCTTGTACTCGCCTTAAAATTCCCGCCTTGTGAGGTCGATGTCCCCTCTGATCGACTTTTACAATGTGGAGCAATATGACCAAACTCGTTGCATCGAAAACATTTGGCTCCTTTTCCTTTATGCGGACAGTCAGCTGATGAATGCTCTCTTCCTCCACAGTTGTAGCAACGTGTATATCTTTGTTTGTCTGTCCTTGATTTCTCCGCTGTATGAACCTTAGTACGCTGAATCGACATATTTTCTTTCATTTGTTCATACAATTTGAGCTTTTCCTTCAGGTCGTGATAAGTCGTGACTCCGTAAAGAAGTATCTTGTTCGTTTCAAGGTCCTGAATTCCTTGAACAATATACTTTATTGCCACATAGTCAGGCAATTTTCCTCTTTTTCCGAGCTCTTTCATAATCAGCATATATTCAAAACAGGACTCACCCGCCTTTTTCTTTCTCGCCGTCATCATTTCATGTATGGTTTTCTGGTCAACCGAATCTGGGAATTCCTTTAACACTCCTGCTTTCAATTCATCCCATGTCTTGAAAGCACGCTCTGTTCTCAACCACAACTCTGCCGTTCCAGCCAACGATCGTCGCGCCATCAACAACCGCTGCACCGGGGTCCAACCAACAATTTCAGCATAGTCCTCAACATCTTGGATCCACCTGGACGCCGTATACGTCTTATCCGTCCCTGTGAATTTCGGTATGAGGCCTTCCGCTAACATCATCGCTCCATACACATCACTTCTGGTCGACATCGCCTGTTCGAAATGATCGTCATCACCACCCTTATCCTTTCCTCGCGCCATAATTCTGGAAATGCGTCTTCAATTCCCAAAATACAGCTAGCGAACGTAACTTCGCCCGACAACACGCCGGCTCACGCCGTTTGCCTCGTCTTGTTGGTGATGATAACTTGCCGGCTTCTGGGACCTAAACAACTATATCCCGGACGAGCCCCCAAAAATTGTGGGAATAGGTGTTTTAAAGAAACCCAGGCAATACTAATACACTAAATATATTTCTCTTTTAACAAATCTTTTCGTCTTATCGTCTTAGTCGTCGTCGTAGCACTCTCCACGCACTCTCTCTTGTTTTTTTCTCCCATCTAAATTCAAAACTAGCGCGCGTCTCTTTCTATCTCTTTTACTCACTTACATACATCACCTCTTCCGTCCTTGTCTTTTAAAATACGTTCCATTCATTCCAAAATCCTTTCATCCTACATACATATATGGTACGCCTAGTTATTTTAGGTATAAGCCAAAAAATCTAATTTAAAAATTCCCTTTTTGTATGATACGTGGGGCGCACTATAAGTTTCCGGACTGAATATGAAAAAATACTATTAAAGGTACAAAATTAATTTATTGTTTTTCAAAATAATCTCCCTTGGCGTCTATGCACTTTTTCATTCGAAGAAACCAGTTTTGAAAACTTTTGTGCCACTCCTCTGTGGTGACCTCTGAAACGTGTTTTTCATACTCCTCGACAGCCTCTTCTGGTGATGAAAATCGTTGACCGCGTAATTGGTTCTTAATTTTTGGGAACAGAAAAAAGTCACAAGGTGCCAGGTCGGGACTGTATGCAGGATGACTCATGAGTTCTACATTTTTCGCCTTCAAAAAGTCGTTTGTCTGTCTGGCCGTGTGAGAACTAGCATTGTCGTGGTGCAGGATGATACGGCGTTTACGGTTATTTTTACGGAGTTCGTCAATAACTTCCGGCAAACAAATGGTCGTGTACCAGTCACTATTCACTGTACGACGATTCTCTAAAGCAACAGTAGCCACGTGTCCAGTTTTATTAAAAAAAGAAGCAATCATCCGCTTAGATGCATTTTTCACGCGCGCCACTTTGGTTGGTTTCGGCTCATCTTGAAAGACCCATACGCTCGATTGCTGCTTTGTTTTGGGATCGTAGCAATAAATCCATGTTTCGTCACCTGTTACTATGTCCCACACCAAATTTGACGCACCTTTGTTGAATCTGGTAAGCATGGTACTGCACCAAGTGACGCGGTCCGTTTTTTGAGCCTCGGTCAAGTTGTGTGGGATCCACCGCGAGCACAGCTTTCTCACACCCAAATGTTTGTGTAGGATTAATTGTATTTGACTCATGCCTATTTCTAAGGATGCGCGAATTTCATGGTAGGTCACATGCCTGTCTGTTTCAATCATACGGCGCACAGCATCGATGTTTTTGTTGGTCACAGCGGTGGACGGCCGACCATCGCTAGATTCGTCACTGAGATTGATACGACCACGCTTGAATTCTGCAAACCAGCTATAAACAGTTGTCTTGCATGGTGCTTCATTGCCAAAAGCTGTTTCAAGCCGAGCGATGCTCTGTTGAGCTGTCAAATTACACTTAAAATCGTAGAAAATCATACTACGAAAATTTTCCCGAGTTAAATCCATGTTGATGCAGACACAACATTTTTTAAATGGCGCCACAAGGTAAAAACAAAAGACAGTCAAATGAAACAAACTGCATTCTACAACCAAAGAGTTCTATTTTCAAATGTTGCAATAAATTTTTAAATATTGTTTATGTAAGTGGCCAGTTCCGGAAACTTACAGTGCGCCCTATGTACTCGTCTTACTCTTTATTCCTTTTGCTTTTACCGTAAAGGGGTAGATGCCTTTTATAACTGTTCAAATATATACGTATCTTAAAATATAGCCAACTTTAACGTTGACATTATTATGTCAGCGTTAAAGTCGGCTATATTTTAAGATACGTATATATTAAGGTCTAAGTTAATAAATTAAGTAACTTGTTAGTAAGTTCATGCTGAACTTATTTGGATATTATGAACCCATTTTTAAACAACAAATTGGCAAACTGGATTATGGCCCACCTGATGAAAGCGGTTATACAGTAGCCTATGTACGTCTGCAATAGCTGAGGCATCTACCACTTGCGCGTTGCCAACCCTGAGGTAATCTTAACGCCCTTTTTGAAGTTCCCATGTTGTTGTAGTCTAGGGAAAACCATGGTAGGAAGTTCGTTCTATTACATAGTAGGTTGTGTATAATATATGAGAGCCGGAAGCCCATCCTTCCCCCATTTCCTCGCCCTATGTCCTTTCCCCAACTGCTTGAAAGGCCGGCAACGCTCCTGTTACACCCTGATGTTGCAGTTGTCCATGGGCAGCGGTGGTCGCTTACCATCACGTGACTCGCTTGATCGTTTGCCGCCCTATATCATAAAAAAAAACAATCTTATGTGCATACTTATGCATCTGAGTCAGCATTTCTGATTCCCCTGAGCTGAAGTGTTTTAAGTTCACTGCCAAACTTCTTTCTTTCTTCTTAAAGATTAGTTGTTCTTCGTGTCCTTGTTCTATTTTCAATTTTAATGAACAGTGCCTAAAAAACCTTTTTTCAAAAACTCGGCCTCGCTTCTATTCAACAACTTTGTCGTATGAAAGTTACTACCTTAACATTGAAGGTCTTCCTAAACCCATTTCATATTGTGAAAACCTATATTTCAATGCCAAATAAGAAAATAATTCAATACAGTTTACAAATGTGCTGCTGTAAGAGCGCTGGTTTCGGTTCAACCATAGATATCAGAATAGGTGGGCGCTATTCCCGAATCGATATGACATTGGGACCTTCAAAAAACGAGTCTATGTCTTCTTGAAAGGCCGGCAACGCTCTTGTAACACCCCGGATGTTGCAGTTGTCCATGGGCAGCGGTGGTCACTTACCATCCGGGGACCCGCTTGCCCGTTTGCCGTCCAATGTTATAAAAAAAAAGGTGGTTTAACTGACTTCCGTAAAGATCTGTAAGAGTTCTGCACTATAGATGATCTATATGATGTGAGTGGACCAACAAATTCAGGTAGACGCCATTTAGACTGATTTTAGTAGTGCTTTTGATAAAGTTAGTCACTCTCTTTTGTTGAAAAAATTGACAGCTTTATTATGTATGTGATTCTTTACATCGCTGGTTCACCTCATACTTGAAATCTAGGTTGCTGACGGTGTTAACAAATGGATATTCTTCAAAGCCATATGTGGCAACTTCTGGAGTGCCCCAGGGTTCACACTGAGGTCCGATTTTATTTCTTTTAATTATAAATAACATTACCAATTGTATAAAATATAGTAGATATTCTTTATAGGATTTGTGATTGGTGTTCTTAGAATCCTCTGACCATTAATGCAACTAAATACTTTCATATCAAACTTACTAGAAATAAAAACATATTACAGTTTGTCTATAACATAAACAATATTGCATTACAAGAAGTATAACAAGTTCGAGATCTGGGCGTAACTTTAGATAGCAAACGGTGTTTTATTACACATTTTGACAATATAGTGTCTAAGGCTTTTCAAATGCTCGGTAAAACGTAATACCAAAGACTTCAAAAACGTCAGTACCTTAATAGTCCTGTACAATGCACTGGTTCGTAGCCATCTCGAGTTTGCAAGTGTAGTGTGGAACCCCTGCTATAAAAACATTCGGACTGTATCGAGCGCGTCCAAAGAAAATTCACACGTTACCTAGCATACAAGACTTCTAATCTTAGTCATAGAAATGATTACAGTAACCGTCTGTTGAACTTCAATCTTGTTAAGTGGTAGTGGACGCCTGGTGTGGAAGTCACAGTTGTGATTGATGTTGTAATTTAATTATTGGAATTAAAGAATTATGAATTATTCATTCGATTTTGTTTCCCTAGCGGATCGTCGTAAAATGATGGATCTTGTATTTTTGTATAAACTTACTGGCATAGTGAAGTATCAGGATATAAGTTCCTAGGCCTAATTCACGGAGGATCCTGAAAAATACTTTTGCCGTGCCGCGAATGAAGTTTAATCTTGGTAGAAATGCACCCTTATCAAGGATGATTTCCACCTTTAACACGGCGAACAATAAAATAAGTGACCTTGATATATTTAATGACTCTCTTCATAAATTGAAATCTAAGGTTCAATCATCCTATCAATGATTTTATTTTTTTTAAATTAGGTTTATGAATTCTTCCCTAGTATGTAGACATAGTCGGGTAATTTTAAATATTTTATTTGAATGTCGTGTTCACCAGTAATTTGGTTGCATGCTTGACTCAAAATTACATAAAATTTTTTGTAACGTGATCATGTAATCTGTTGGTGTACCTAATAAATAAAATAATAAATATGATGATGAAGACATTTGGCTGGTTCTTTCAAATGTTCATTTATTCATACGCTCACGCTTATTATTCAGTACCTAAGTAGTTACACCTCGAAGTAAAAACATATAGTTAACCATAATATGATAATATATAAAGCTTTAGTATAGTATAGATATTATAATTTAACTAGGAATATATGAGTAATAATTTGAGCATTGCTTGTGATGGGTTCGTGTTATTTAGTTAATTAGTCTAGTTAAAAACACAGGCTCATAGACGAAAACTTGGAATTTATCGTACTGCTTTGTTTTATAAGATACTTCTAAAGAAGAAAAAAGTAGCCTAAAGATGAGGAGATTTTTTGTTTTTTTCACTTATTTTTTTTAATTGTGAAGCACTCGTACAATATTAACTCACACATGAGATCTCAGGGAGAGGGGGTGCCTGAAAAACAGCGTTACCACCACGTAGGTACCTACGTGGTAAGGCAACACAAGCTGATGCATTCCTTTACCATTTACTTTTAGAAGATTGAAATTTTTATGTTTACTGTAAGCAAAGGCAATAAATGACGTTTTTATTATTTATTTAGAAGGATAAAGGATCATAGATTTCTCAAACCATTGACTATTTGTTATATTGGCTACAAATTTGTATATTTCTTGCCTCTGGGAATGTGAAATTACAGTACCCTTACATACCAATATTGTCTATCTGAGAATTTAGCCCAATAAAACGGCGAGTATGGATTTGTTCCATCGTGAAAATAGTACAAAAAGTATGTGAATAACATACGGGGCATGTTGAATTGGCACAAATAACAATTTCACCCTGCTTTAACGGATATAATAATAACGCAAAAATTTTGCTTTGTGTAATCAACACGGGCAAGAACCCACTTTCGTGTATATTACTTGTTAATATTCCTAAACAACTGATAACATGAAAGTGGGTGGGTCTTGCTTGCTCGTCTTTATAGCACAAATGTAACGAAATACATGGGCCGTAGAAAACGTATACTTCATCTACACTGCTGCACGGATGTTAACAACTGTTATTAAATATTTGTTAGTTAACATTTCATTATAAGCTTTTATGTAAATTTCAATGTATGTAGGTATGTATGTTATGTATCTTGTATAATCGGGTTAAATCTTGTAATGGAATTTTGGAACGGTTATATTCAACCGATTCATTTTAAAATTGGTATGCTCATGTAAGTTACTCGTAGATGAAAATTCTTTATTATAGTATCGTAAAGCTGGTCTAAAGATGGAGTAGAAAGGTGGTGGCAACATAGGCACCAGTGTAGATAATACATATTAATGAACTTTTTACAAAACGTTATTATACATTGAAGTGATAAGCAATAATCCTTATCCTTATCCTTACTTACTAATATTATAAATGCGAAAGTGAGTTTGTTTGTTTGTTTGTTTATTTGTTACGCTTTCACGCCGTAACTACTGAACCGATCATTATGAAATTTTGCATACAAGTTCTCTGGAGTGCGGAGAAGGACATAGGCTACCTCTTATCCCGGGAAAAAGTACTATTCCTCTGGTATCTATTCCGATTCTCCTGAAATGTCTGGAAGGTGCCGGTATCAGAGGAATCGTGCTGTCTTGGTTCGGGGATTACCTGACACATAGATATCAATACGTAAGAGTGAAAGAGCATGAAAGCTTAGGCGCGGAGTGCATTTATGGCGTTCCACAGGGCAGCTCTCTTGGTCTCACTCTGTTTTTAATGTACATTGACGGCCTATGTAGACAGGCGATCCCCGGAGCAGAATTGCTTATGTTTGCCGACGATACAGCGGTAATATTCCATGACAAGTCATGGTCTGGAGTTAAGGCCTTAGCAGAAACTGGACTTGCCAAAATAACTTCTTGGTTAGAAAACCAACTCCTGACACTCAACATCTCAAAATCGAACTACATTTGCTTTTCTAAGACATCAATTACAAGTCCAGACCCTAATTTTCAAATTGCAATACACACGTTCCCATGCAATCGTGTCAAAACTCACGCCCACACTATTAGTCCATGCGAAAACTGCTCTTGTTCTTTTCTTTCACGAGTCACATTTGTCAAATACCTCGGAGTTGTGGTGGATGAAAGATTGAATTGGACAGAACATATATCCACTATTGCATGTAGGGTTCGCAAACTGATACACATCTTCAAACAACTAAGGTTAGCAGCGGATATCCAATTACTCATCTCCACCTACAAAACGCTCTGCCAGTGCGTCCTGTCCTACTGCATCACCTCATGGGGAGGAGCTAACAAGACACACATCTTAGTAGTGGAAAAAGCACAGCGAGCTGTACTTAAGGTTCTCCCCAAATTTCCATTCCGACACCCAACAACCTTACTATACGCACAAGCTAATGTCCTATCCGTTCGAAAACTTTTTATCTACACAAGTCTTGCCAGGTTCCATAAACTGACAGTCCCTATACTTCCACACACTACAAAGCGTGTCCAGCGATGTCCAATACCAAAGATAAAATCCGTCTTTGCCCGCAGATTCTATGATTACATTGCTCCCAGGTTATACAACAAACTTTTACAGACAGCCAAAGACCTCAAAAAATGTAGCAATAAGTCATTCAAGAAAATCCTATTTGATTGGTTAAACAAGATGACTTACGATGAGACTGAAGATCATTCAATGTTTCCACCTAACATATATGCAATTTTTTTCTTTTTTTTATAAAGTGCAACGCGAGAGATTGAAGTAGTATTAAGTTCCACTCATTTAATTTATATACATGTTTAATAATATTTAAACATTTCTCAACTTAAATCAATTTCAAATTTTACATTTATATACTTATGGATTGTTCTCTTTTTTATTTAATTCTACTCAATGTATTTTAATTGAATACTATTTATCTAATTTTGAATTTATTATTGTGTTTAAGTTTTAATTAATAATTATTTTTATGCAAAATCAACTTAATTATATTTAAGGTTTTTTTAAATCGGCTTTTATTAAATTAAAGAGGAAGAAAATTTGTAACATTTTAACTAGTTAGTAAGATTACTGAGATTGTCTACTAGGAAAGAGCCTGACTCCCATACCACAGGGAAACCTACCGTGGGTGTCAGACCAACAAAATTATGTAACACTGCTTACTAATAACGAATTTCATTTCATTTCATTTCATTTCATTCCCGAGGGATCGACATTGACGCGGGCAGAGCCGCGGGCGAAAGCTAGTTATTACATATAAATACACCATTACAGTAACGTCAATGCGGACTATAGCGTGTGAATTTTCCGCTAGAGGCGCTATTGTAGTGTATCCGGTGCTAAGAACAAATCCGGTGGTATCCGAAATGACATTTAGGCTGCTCACATCTCAGGGTCACATACAATCGGAATTCCGTTTTCGAAATATTGAACCCCTAGGGGTTCGCCAATCGATGGAATCGACGGGGTTCGCGACAAGATTTACATAATGGTGGCTGCAAGACCGTCAACGGGTACGAAACGCGGTGCGCGGTGCGTGGGTGGAAGCAATCCGCCTCCCTACCTCCGGCGTACTTCTCCCGCTCATTGTACATTTGTTTCAGTTATTGTTACTGGCGCATTTTGCTTGAGATTAAAATAAAAACATTCGTTTCTCCAACAGCCAATTTAGTGATAACTTTGAGAAACCCTGCTATAGAAAACGACATTATTCTAACGTTTGCCGCCCCTTGAACTTGCTGGCCGGCGACTTATTACTTACATTGTATATGGCGTAGATGAATGGATTGTAGCAGGAATTGCTCATCGCCAGCCAGTCGAAGCAGAAAAATAACACGTTAATGTATCTGTATCTGGAACAAAGAGATACATATTAGCGAGCTCCGTGGCGCAACTCGGGGTGCCCGGGTTCGTACCCCGGTCAGGTCAAGATGAAAAATGATCTTTTTCAGATTGGCCTGGGTCTTGGATGTTTATCTATATAAATTATAGTATCGTTGAGTTAGTATCCCTTATAACACAAGTCTCGAACTTACTTTGGGACTAGCACAATCAGTGTGATTTGTCAAAAAAAAAAATACTAGTTACATCAAATCTAAACGTAAGCAAGACTAAACATATTGTTTTCATCCCCGACCTGATTTGGTGGCCTATGTGACCCAGAAGATAGTGTGTAACATAACCAACGACGTCCCTGTGAAAGGGTAACTCACCCCGTCAAACTGAACAACTTTTCCTATGGAATTAATACTGCGCGGCAATTAGTATGAAAATGTCACAAAAAAATGAGTTCCCAGCATTGGTCCCATAGGAAAAGTTTTTCTCCTGATAAATTAAAACCAGAATCGATGCAATTTGTAATCCAATAACAACTAGCTCTTGAATCACTTTTGAAAACTGCATTCAAATCCGTTTAGTAGTTTACAAGGTTTAAAAGATCTAAGCGAACAGATTGCGGACTTCATTTTATGAATACTTACTATGTAATAACTAGCTAAAAGGCTAAGTTTCAAATAAAACAAACCGCATTCAAATCCACTAAAATGCCACAGAGACACACCACACGACTAACAAGTAAAATGTATAACACCCCTCTTTTTGTTCGGGTGTTGAAAATAAGTCAGTCCCTTTTTACTTTTTATTTGGAAATCAAATTCACAAGAATGAAAATAACCAAAGTTGATGAAAAGTTGTATCGTAATAAAATTCGTCCAACTTAATTACGCCGGAGATTATTCGATCACTGGAGTATTCTTTTTTTCTGAATTTCAACGAAAGCTATGAAAGTTAGGTTTAATTAACGAAAGCTACAATTACTTTTACTCTACTGCCCAAATACAGGGCAAAATTTTCAGATAAAGTGCGCAACAGAGACTTGTTTTCTATTTTTATTTACAATTTATAAATAAATATTAAATATAGTAAGATGTATATCATTCTATATTCCCTTGGAGTTACTTATTCTATCAAAATGAATAACTTTTCCTAAGGGTCCGATGCTGTAAAAGTAAAAAAGAATTTCGATGTTTTTGTTAAAATTTCCGGACAGGTGTTAAATATTTTGTTATCCTTACTAATATTATAAATGCGAAAGTGAGTTTGTTTGTTTATTTGTTTGTTTGTTTGTTTGTTTGTTTGTTTGTTACGCTTTCACGCCGTAACTACTGAACCGATCATCATGAAATTTTACATACAAGTTCTCTGGAGTGCGGAGAAGGACATAGGCTTTTATCCCCGGAAAAAGTACTATTCCCGAGGGATCGACATTGACGCGGGCGGAGCCGCGGGCGAAAGCTAGTTTTATTATAAACATAAATCAAGAGTATGCACGAAATTAATCATAACTTTTCGATTCATACCTTTTTAATCATAACTTTATTTTCTAAAATTGCTAGAAAGTCACACTATTAGCTAAAATAGTAAAATTTTAAATTAGAACGCTTTCATTGCAGCGCTACAGATAATTTACCCCAAATTACTTAATGACGCATAGCATGCAGGTATCGCAAAATTGTTTATAAAACATAGGTTTGAAATCAATTACTGTTCCTATAATATAGATATACATTTATGAAAAAAATATTATAAATATGTAATTAGCATGTGTAAAATAAATAAATAAAACTATAATTGCGTCGTCAATAAATCTTGTGTAGAAAGGTGTCCGATAAATCAACAGTTTTTCTAAACATCATTCTTCGAAGTCATAAACGTCGTGGTTACCTTTGAACCAGTCCGATTTTATTTTAGGGAAACATTAGGAAATAAATATTTGCTTACACTTATACAGGGACGCCGTGATACTCTCTTATTTTTAAAAATCACAACATACGTGCTCCCGCAAGAGATTAATTTGACCTTCTTGCTATATGAGCCGTGGCGCAATCCTGTTGAAACACTTCGATCGTCTGGATCGTCCAAAGACCCTTCATCACCTGAAATACAATACTGCTATTGCCGGCAAAGCTGGTGGAAAAAGTAGATAGAAATTTCAAATTCCGGCTACTCTATTGATGTTGGCTAGTGTATCGATGTTGACGGTGACCACCTTTGAGATGAGAAAAACAATTAAAAGATACAAAAATCAGAAACGTTTATTTGCCAGAATACATAATTTACAGCAAGGTGTTATAATATACAGCCGATATTTATGTGTTATGATTTTTAATAAGGAAGTAACCACGCCTCAGTTCTCTGTATCCTCGGTGGTCTTTATCCAGCTTTGTATACGTTCGAAGGTAATTTATTATTAACATAAACAAAGCTAAAATATCTCAAAATAAATACTGATAAAATATACAGGTACTTGTTTATTCAATAAATTCTAATAACCAGCAGTTGACTTAAAAACATCAAATTGCCATAAACCTAGATAAAATAAGTATAAAAAAATGGTTTTAGATGTACCATAAGTTATCCCGGTCGGATCCCCAAAATCTGATACCCTAGTGGGTCACAGCATTTTGTTTTTCTTGTTTTTAATCTTTGTCGTTTAGCAATTCATTAATATCAATAAAGAAGTGTTTTGAAATGCACTTATTTCATAAATTTTAATAATTATTGAAAACAAATTTATTTCAATATTTAGCTTAAATTTGGTTTCCAAGTTCTCATGTAAGTGATTTTTTCTTATGAGACTAAAGATTTGTTTAACCCGTATTTTATTTGCTTAGTAAGTAGTTAGAGGGTTTAAATACTTACTCATTTATTGAAGGATAGAATGACTGCAAAAGCATGTAGCTCTGAAGTGGCAGCCAACACAGAGCGAAGAGCGCTACGACCAGCACCAACATTTTTATCACCTGCGCAGAAATAATAACCATTAGTGGAACACTTCAACTAGGGCGTCGGCGGAGCTCTTCATTCCCCATTTCAGCGCTGGGGCCATATTCTCGTTTCTATAGAGATTTATCGAAGTCGATAAACATGTAGAAGACACGATGTCGTGTGAAAATATCACTAAATTATCATTATTGCTATTCTGGGGCATAATAGACATGATATTTTGCATCTCTACTGTAAAACGTTTCGTGTTGCTCGATTGTATCCGCTGTATCCAATCATAATCGAGAAAATATTTAAATAACTTTGTAGCAATATTACCTATTCTCTGTTTTAATTGTAAGAAATGATAAAATATCTTTACAAAAAGTATTGTGTTACGTTAAATAATATTTTTAATGTTTTGTATTTTATTTTTCCATATAAATAAATAGCTCGTTTTGTTATTTTTGATGGGGTGTTCGCTTGAAACGTAACGTATCAACGTGCGGTCGCGCGCGTTGATACGTTTTGTGTTTTTGTCAAAATAGGTATCTAGAAAATTTAATTTTTAGGGTTCCGTACCCAAAGGGTAGAAATGGGACCCTATTAATATCGCTCCGCTGTCCGTCTGTCTGTCTGTCTGTCTGTCCGTCTGTCACCAGGCTGTATCTCATGAACTGTGATAGTTGAACAGTTGAAATTTTCACAGATGATGTATTTCTGTTGCCGCTATAATAACAAATACAAAAAAAATTGAATAAGCTAAATATTTAAGGGGGCTCCCATACAACAAACGTTACTTTTTTTGCTTGTTTTTACTCGATATTAATAACAGCAACAGGTAGACGCTTGACAATTGAAATATTCACAGAATATTAAGTTATATATTCACTTTAAAAATAAATAATTAATTAAAATAAAACTAATATTAAACATAGATAACGGTACGGAACTCTTCCTGCGCGAGTCCGAGTCGCACTTGGCCGGTTTTTTTATAAAATATTTCTTGTAAATAAACAATAATTAAATTTTTTGACTTAAAAGTGTGCGTAAATGTGTTTTGCTTGTTATTCATTATGAACTTATACATAGGGGGCGTGCAAAAACGTGCAGGTCTACAGCTTTTTGTAACAAAGACTGCTGTTTTCTGCAGACTGCATGAAAGAAGAGTATAACTCTTCTTTCATGAAGAAAATAGCAGTCTCTGGCGCTTAATTTGATAAAAAGAACTTTTAAGTGATGAATTTCGTAACGAAAGATAAGCATATTTATCCAAATAGGTATATATTTCTATTTAAAACTCCCTCCCAAATAAGTGCTTTTAATTTGCCTAATCTCACTGCTTCGAGTTCCCAGTGATATCGGATTTGATGATCACAAAATTACAAACACATCGGCATAAGTATTTGATTCAAGATTTAATCAATTAGTCTACTCGTATTTATCCTATGTTTGGTCTTATTGTAAAAAAATAACAATGGTAGATAGTTGTATTTTTAAAGATGTATTTTGGGATAATTTTATATCATTTATTAACATTTGATTGTTATTACTATCAACCATTATCATTTTATTTTAAGGTTCTAACGGCGAAGTTTCAACCCAAAAACCGCAGGCGAAAGACCACTTGAAAAAAAACAAAACAATTTGGAACAACAAGAAATTAGTAAAAACCGACGTAGTGAAGTTTGGATTTAAATTGATGTTTGAATACCTATTTATGACATATTTTCTTCAAAAACATTTCTATATTACTACGAAACCTAACCTAAAAAACCATGAAAAGTTGAAAGTTATTGCGTGACATTCTTGTCGAGTGCTGCCGACCACTCGATGTATGTCATACGCTGGCAGTCGATAAATATCGGCTGTGATATAGTGAGAATAGCACAATTAGATATGCTATTGACCATGTTTTTTCGATATATATCGGCTTTGACTCAAAGTCGAGCGAGCGAGCGCGAGAAGCGTCGAAGTTTACGTCGGATACCGTTCTGACACTGGTATTAATTAAATGTACTTAGGTACAATTTTTGACGTGATAACGTCTTATAAATCAATGAACGCCGGCTGCACGCTCGAAAAAGTGTCATGTTCCGTATGTAAACGAGAGCTCGGTACAAGTGACAGAGAGGCACGATCGGCCTAAGCGTTCAGCTTGTGACGCATCTATCTCTTCCACTGTTATCACGTAAAATGATCGTCCGTAAATCGACTTTACAGTACGCATAGTGGTACTTCGATACCTTCAATTCCGTCAATATTGGCATTGTTTTTGCTAAAATTTAAAGTAGTGTTAATTGGTTGGGAAACTATTTTAAGAAAGTACATAAAATTAAAATATTAGTTAATTATAAATGCAAAAGTGAGTTTGTTTGTTAGGTATGCTATCACGCCATTCTCTTTGCGTTATTTACGCGAGATAAGCAAAGGGCAAAAGCTAGTTTTCGTACCAAGTGCCATCATTTTTATTACCTGCACAAGCTGATAATCCATTAGAGAAGGCGTTCAAATGGGGCGTGTTCCGGACTGCGTATTCATTTGCCATTTCAGCACTGAAGTTATGGCTTAGTGACGTCTTTGCAATGCTTTTGCTAAATGAAAGTCGTAGTAATAACTTTCATCATGTTTTTTATTTATTTTTTTATTTTTTCAACATTTAGTTAGTATCCAAAGGTAGTATTTGAAATCTCCATAAAACTTACTCCGGCTTTAAAGATTCACAATTAAAAATTTCCCAATTCTCCAGGAAAAACAATTATGACTATCAAAACTCGCGAACACTCCTCCTATACTAGAGTGTTACTCTTTCCCGCCGATTGAGAAGTTCGCAAAAGTGATCCTGATTGAAACGAAGGGCCGTCGAAGCGAATGCTCTGGTGGAGCCACCCAGAAGTACTGCATGCTTGCATTGCATGAATTGCTGGTTTGCATGCTGCATTACTGCTTAAATGCTCTTTACTTAAATACTTGAATGCTGCATGCTTGCTTGCTAGATACTTGCTGCATGCTAGTACAATTCGCTGGATTAATTAAATACATCAAAATTATTTCTATAGTTTAGATCGATCTTTGCACAAAAATCATATCAATTTTTCGATACATGCATGTTATGATATCTAAAAACATTTTCTTTCAAAAGTTTCAAAAACAATAATTCTCACATGAAAATATTTTACACTTTTGGAATTCTAAAAATATATGATACCTAAATCAAAATTATTTTATTAGGAATTAAAAATCACTCAGAATCTTGAAAATCAGTATTATTTAAATCGGAATTAATATTTGGGATTTATTAAATGTACCCATTTGTAACTTATACTAAATAGCTACTAGATATCCTGTGATGATAAAAACTATTTGAGATTGCTCGGCAAACAAAGAATTAAAGAAAAATAAAGATATCAATTAGGTACACAAATTCTATTGCCCAGTTATCTTTCAACAAATATAAATGTTCATTGTTTAAAAAAGGCGCTTTCACGCACATAAGGGCACTTAAACGATTAATAATTTAAGGCAGTTAAACGATTAATATTTCATTATTTAGTATTGGGACATACTGAAAAGATTAATGTTTTTACAATCGAATTAACTACTGGGGCATCTCCAAATGAATATAATCACCTAGATTATCCTGGCATTGATGGACCTTTAAAAATCTTTATTTACTGTACCTTTTAAACATACCTGGTCTTTGTGTTTTTTTTTTCTCGTCTTTATCGTCACTTACCATCAAGTGAGATGGGGGAAAAATGCTTACTTCAATACTTAGTAAAAAAAATGAACCGCAATCAATAAATGACAAATTGTTGATTAATAGAAGCTTATTCTACCCATATGAAAGATTTTTGAAATGTCACAACGGGGCAATAAGTAATATAGATACATAATAAATCAAACAATTACTAAAATAGACACAAACATGTACCTAGTTATTGATTTTAATTTTTTCAGGAAACCACTTATCTGCTTAGTGTAGTATTATTGCCATATATAATAAGCACATAATACTAAAACCGTGGGGATTAAAGCGTTAATATTTAAGTATAATTTTCTGCCTGCGCATTTCTGGATGGAGTGAGTGCAGTATTGTTCTTTTCTCTTCAAAAAAGCTTTTTCTCCTCAATTCGTTAGAAAGTAAACATCGCTACGGAAAAATTCAGTTTACCACGAACTGACGTTTTTCTCTAGCGCTCTTGACTTAAAGTTTGAAGCGTACTTCCCTGGAAAAGTGCACAGTCTGGTATTTTGCTATTTCAACCATTTACTGCGATACTCTGACATTGATTCTTTACACGACTGCCAAAAAAGAGAGTATTGTTTTTTGTGTTAATGTATGTATGTGTGTATGTATGTGAATCTGTAAGTATGTGAGTATTTATTTCACCATAACTTCTAAAAGCCTCAACAGACACAGGTTTGTTTAAACTTATTGGTGAGCTCCTGCAACCTGTATATTTATGATTTATGTTAAAGAATAAAAAAAATATATTTTATTTTGACGTATCTAACGTTAGATTCTTCACCGAGTTCTACTATCATTGACAGGCTTTTATAACTATCTAGTGTCGCTTTTTTCGCTATCCATGGAATATTTCTAATGATGTCTACCTCAATGGAGCTGTCATTGTGTATTCAAAGATTAATGAATCCCAAATGACCTCTAAAATGAAGAGACTTAAAATTAATCAAGTACCTAGACTAAATATTTCCATACCATTAAGGAATGAATGTCAGTATCCTTATCCTTACTAATATTATAAATGCGAAAGTGAGTTTGTTTGTTTGTTTGTATGTTACGCTTTCACGACGTAACTACTGAACCGATCATCATGAAATTTTGTATACAAGTTCTCTGGAGTACGGAGAAGGACATAGGCTACCTTTTATCCCGGGAAAAAGTACTATTCCCGAGGGATCGACATTGACGCGGGCGGAGCCGCGGGCGAAAGCTAGTTTTTAATAAAACAATCTTTAATCTTATTTTTCATTAACCTTCATGACTATGAATTTTAATATTTTTTTTCAGGAATGTGATTACATTGTCCATTTTCATTGTTAAATAAGCAGTGAATCTTTGTAATCGTTTTTATCATGTGTATTTTCTCGAATGTGTAGTAGAGGCTTATACCTAATTTTCGGTGAATACCACATATACCTCTTGAATGGAGAGAGCCGTATCGTTTAAATTTACAAATTTATGCAATCAACGTTTGCACCGATTCACCCACTTCCAGGAATAGTGTGTTTGTAATGTAACTCGGGAGTAATATTATTCGGGAAAGATGTCAATATTCTTATCAATTTGAATAGCTTTTATAGTGAAACCAACTCAAGAACAGCTCAACCTTCGACTCAACCCTGCGTGCGGTCTGAATCCGCAGCTAACATTTTTAGAAACGAGAAAAAAATACTGCTTCCATGATATTCTCAATACCCATCAATAGCCTTATTACATGAATATCCTTATTATTGATGAGTATTGAGGATTTATTGTCTGTATGTTGAGGTCTTGCTTTGATCATAAAGTTAAATGCTTTGATGTTATTTTAGCTTATTTATGTATATGAATTTAGATCTTATGTGTGAATATCGTAAAATGTCGTAAAGTTGTTGCTAGAAATGTCATTATGTATATTTTTAGGGAAGATATTTAAAAAAATATGTTACTTATATAAAGAGTTAGTTTAGTGCTTTTGACGATGAATGATGATCAGATTATCCCTAAAATAATCATAGTATAAGTACCTATTAATCACTAAGATTGTTTAGACAAATTGTATTTTGTTTATGTTGATTGATAAAGGTATTTTTGTAGCCAAGGAAAACAAAGCCTATTTCTATAGACCGCTGCACAATATAGTGCAAATCAAATGAATAACTTTTTATAAATCTTAATTATCCAGACAAAAGAGTTCTTGTTGTAATATGCTACACAAGGACTTTAAATATTCATAAGTTTTCCTAAAATAATGTTTCTAACATGAAGTTTCAGAATTGCAGACCGCGCGTGACTGATCATTTTCGGCGCAAGGGTGCGAGAGGTGGAAGCTAAATGATTATTACTTATATTACTTACCACGTCAAAATTATTATTACATAACTTGCTGCGAATCAACTAATTTCAACCGCAGTATACGAATTAAAACTTTTGCATTTCAAACTTGGTGTTGGCACCACTTTTCGTTTTTTTGTTTCTGTTGACTTTTCAATATAGTTGAATCCATCGTGGTCGCAATAAGAGAACGGAAACCAATTAATAAGTTTTGTGACAAGTTATTAATGCACTGTTAGATTAGAAATATTAATTACTTAAAACTTATTTCTATCTGTGTTATGAACAAACTTTAAAGTATAAAAATTTACTTAAATTTAAAGTAGGTATGTAGGATGATTTTATTTATTTCTTCTGAATTAATTCATAATATATTTTTTATCTATATTCTAAAATAATTATTTCTAATTAATTATTCACTATTTATAGTGCCACATTTTGTTCTTTATGGTCTAAGTGATTTAATTGTATATTCATGTTGCGAAGTTCTAGCCTCTAATTTTGAATTCCAGAATAACAGAAGTTTTATTTATTTAGGACTTTCTTATTTTAGGAACCAACAGATTTTCCAAAAGTAATATTCAAAAACTTATGTTACAAATATTAAAATCATGAATAAAAAAACAATATTCGACTATTCAATTCATTCAATATTCGAGTGACCAGCATAATTAAGTAGACTGACCGACTTTCCAAAAATTCAATCATTAAAAATTTCTGATATATTACACAGGGATAGGATAGTCTCTTGGATAGACATGTAACATCCTCGTCTTCATCGTCACTTACCATCAGGTGAGATGGGAGATAAATGCCTAATCCAATATTTAGTAAAAAAAGGGGGTAATCCTTACTCTGTGCATATAGTTCGTAGTAATTCGAAGGTAGCCGTGTAGTTTCCGGCAAAGTAGAAGGTAGCCAAACAACTCGTTATATTGAGGCTGGGAGCTACCCAGCCTCAATTTGAAGAGCTTGCAAAAGTTCATTTTGCTATCAAATGGAAGTCTGTCAGTTGTAACAGTGGTTAAGGGTTATTTACTCTGAATAATCGTCTCTAAAAGTCTAACGGCCGAACACTCAAAAAGGTAGCTTAGATAGGTAGTTAATATCGTTATAACCGTTACTTTACTGTTATCCAGCAAATTAAAATTGATTAATTAACATAAATGTAATGTCTAAATGGTTTGGGCTACTGCATTATCTTGGTTATTGACTACGTATATTAGATTCATTATCTAAATATATATGTATATATAATATATCCAGATATCGCTGGAGCGACACTGTGCAGGCTGATCTGCGGGAGATGGAAGCAGTCAGCTGGCAAGATATCGCTCAGAATAGAAAATTGTGATGCTCTTTCGTATCGGAGGCCAAGATCCACTTCGGGTCGCTGAACCAGTGGAGTAAGTAAGTATAATACCTTTTTCTTATTTTTCATGTGGTTGGCGTCCCTTGCCTCCAGTGCGTTGCCCGGCGCTCGTGCTCCCCACAATTTCATCGCCATGTGCGCGTACGCAAACGTTATCACGAATAATGGAATCACGTACTGTAAATAAAACTTCTCGTAAACTAGACGAACATTTTCCAAAATTAATTACTACCACCTGACACTAAGCCGAAGACCCTGGGCATATTAATATTTTTCTTGACATTAGATGCAGTCGACTCTGGCGGTGATTTGATTCGGGGCCGGGGTGATCTTAATTCAATTACTATATCTAAGAACCTAGCTCGCTGAATTCAGTTTCAAATAGAGAAACCATCAATCTAATCTGTCGACTCGTTTTGCAGCTCCGACACCATAGACAGACACACACAGACAAACAGGTGAAACTTACAAGACCGGTTGTGCGGTAGTAAAAAGGAGTTTACAAAAAATAGTAAAAAAAAATTAAA
Source organism: Elegia similella (assembly GCA_947532085.1). Lineage (NCBI taxonomy): Eukaryota > Metazoa > Arthropoda > Insecta > Lepidoptera > Pyralidae > Elegia > Elegia similella. The sequence continues at coordinate 17,496,971 of OX383930.1, forward strand.
AAACTGCTGCTGAAGGCGTAAAATATGTCTCTCTCTTGATCTTCTTCAATCGGCGTTTTGTGAAAGTCGATTAATTGTTCAGTGAATACTCAAAGTGGAATAAATACTTCTAATATGATAATTGTCCTCAGACCAATCATTGACCAGGTCAGAAATGTTTTGCAATTGGCTGCGGAAAGCCCAGCAGCTGTGAAACATCATAGTAACAGCAGAGATAAAAAAAATGCATCCATAAAATCTTATTCGCCTCAAATGACTTCAGTATTAAGTATAATAAGAGTAGCTGAAACTTACTTGAAATATGTACAGAAGTAGCCTGTAGATGGCCAACGAGTGCGACCCGAACTCGCTCGGGGCACAGAACGGCTTCTTGTAATCTTGATTTGTAACTGAAACAATAGCGTTGCTGTAGAATAGAACACATGATTTTTACAAGAAAAATCCCACTTTAAATTTTCCCAGGATGCCATCATCAGATTCTGGTTTCCTTATCATGGTATCATGCTTGAGAATTCTCCTTTCCGACGAAGTTATCCGCGAACATACATAAAAAATACGGTTGTATTGAGAAACCTCCTCCTTTTTTGAAGTTAGTTAAAAAGCATTATGTCTGTTTTATCCGTGGGGAACAACTAGATAAATTATTAAGAAATAACTTTTGAATCATGCAGCATCTCTGCATTATTAACATATACTCGTATTATGTTTCACATAGAGGAGATCGATGGCCCAATAGTCGAACGCATTATTATACATGTGAAGCAATCCCGTTCGTAGATACCACTTGGATGGTGAACAAAGTTGGAAAAATCTCATGAATTCCAGGCTCCGAAGAACATTAAACCGCTGGAGGTCCCGGTTAACATCATCAGATAATACCCAGTCGTAAAGCAGCGGCAGTTTGAAAAATCTGTCATCAGCGTTGGCCTCTTACGAACAAATAATACAAATAGAAACGGTTAACAGTTGTCTGGAACAATAGGCTTATTCCTACTGTCCACCTCTTGCTCGCCTATCCGGGGTGGACAGTGTCACAACTTTTAAAAATAATTCCCACTGGGGGGTGGCCAGTGAGAATCATTATTAAAATATTACACCGTAGCCACCGCTGGTAGACACGGCTGCAACCTTTTCAAACATGCCAGCATCACTATTTTCTAACCAAACATAGGTACTCTTTGTGTGCAGAGCAAAGGTATTAACGTGACAGAGTGGACACTGTACAGTTACAAAATCCATTCAAGTATGTTATTATAAAAAAAACAACATGTCAATCACATGACAATGGTGGAAATTTCAATTAAAATAGTGGATTTGTGGATGATCGACTGTCGAGCTAAATACTTTATTCCCATACGACAAGTTAAGCTCGGTAATCCTACTTTGTTGTGTCGCCTTTCAAATTTCCTTCAGTAACGGGAAACTTAAACATTTTTTTTGTATGGTATAGAAACACCTTCCAATATGAGCACGTCGGTTAAAAATTACCATGTAAACTAAAAATGTATTTAAGATATAATGGTTTCAACGTCAATATTTTTTCCCTCGGCCTGATTGGAGAACACTACAGAATATCTAGTGACGCTGGCGTTACACCTATACTAATATTATAAATTTGTAAGCTGAAGAGTTTGTTTGTTTGAACGCGCTAATCTCAATTTTTGTGTTGGATAGTCTATTTATTGAGGAAGGCTTTAGACTATAAAACATCAAGCTGCAACCAATAGGAGCGAAGCAACAATAAAAAATGATTTGAAAACGGGGGGAAATTATTCATCTATACTAATTAATCATAATAACAGAAATCGCCGCGGACGAAGTCGCGGGCAATAGCTAGTTTTTAGTATTTTGTATAGGTATGTGATATAAGGTGAGGACATTTCTCGGCAAATATGTAAAATATTGCGTTATGGGAACAAATGTTGCTTTAAATTTGAAGTCTATATTATGGTACTTTAATCTATTTCTGTTTGAAATGTCTCAGACTCTGACTTTCAAAATGGTCTTTTCTTACCAATTTTCACTGACAGCAAGAAACCAGTAGTAGTAATGCGTATATTTTATGTTTTGGCTCTTTAGAAGATATAATTTGAGCTAATTGACCATCTGCTCTACCTATCCTTACTTACTAATATTATAAATGCGAAAGCGAGTTTGTTTGTTTGTTACGCTTTCACGCCGGAACTACTGAACCGATCATCATGAAATTTTGCATACAAGTTCTCTGGAGTACGAAGAAGGACATAGGCTACCTTTTATCCCGGGAAAAAGTACTATTCCTGAGGGATCGACATTGACGCGGGCGGAGCCGCGGGCGAAAGCTAGTAGTTTCTAAAGATGAAAAACACAATGTACGTAAATAACTATGTTCTATGGTTCTATCTTCGTCACGCCACAATAAACATTGGTATACCTAACAATTTTTGTAGTTATTTTACTTGGCTTCCGTGTGACTTTCTCCTAAAACGAAAGTTAGCAGATCTCTGTACCCCAGACAATGTAGATACTAATTCTTCTTCTTCTTTTGGAGTCGTAATGAATTTTTACTAGTTATAATATTCGTAATTTTGCACAACAAATATGTCGCCACGGCCACTGCTCTGTTATTTGCCTCCTCTAGATCATTTTAAGTGGGGCAATTAGGGTAGTGTTAAACAAACAAACTCGCTGTTCGTTTGTTTCCCACACTTTGTTGATTATTATTAATTTTGTGGTATATATACAGTGTGTAAATTCATTCCCTTTAAGGACTCAGCAATATGAACAACTTTCCCTATGGGACCAAAGCGTGGTAGGTAATTTAAAAAAATCGTCATTTTAATACAATCGGTGTTTAGCCAGTGTGGCTATTCGTAATAAGGAAATGTCGAGAGTAAATTTACACGCTATGATAGAACCAAGAAAAAACACTTTCATGAAACACGTTTTTTGTTTATTTTATTTATTGTTTATTTTATTTATTGTTTAGCGGGAATCCTGTGAAAATTTTAACTGTCTACTTATTACGGTTCACAGGATAAAGCGCTGTGATAGACAGACGGACGGAGCCTCTATCGGCTTAGGCTTCCGTTGACAGCTTTTAGGACGGATTTCTAATAAAAGTTGTTTACAGCATTTTAACACACAAATTCATTTTCAAAACATGAAAGATTTTATGAAAAAAAACCAAACTACTTCTAAATAGAGACCGATCGAAACGAAATATTCTACCGAAACGGAAGACGAACCCTCGTTTTGGATTTCAGTTTCGGCCTCATCCTAATCTGAAACTTACGTCACCGAAACTTATTTACTACCTAAGTATGTGTATTGATTATTATTACTATGAACTAAAATCCATTTCTATACATATACGAAGAGTGTGATACTTCCTGGCCACGCCACCATACGTGATTTAAACCCGACATAGCAAAATAAAATGTATTTAATGGGTTCATAATTGTACATCATGTTTAAAGAAAAGTACTTCATAGGTTCGCCAGAAATTTGATATAATCAGTGCCGCGGCCAGGGAGAGTGCTTTCTAGCAACGCCACCACGTACACTGCTTAGGGGCAGTGCAATATTTTCAAATTAAGTTTTAAAAATATGTACCTCTATAGTACGTCGTATTAAAAAAGAAATAAATGGCAAAAACGCAAAACCTCCTTGATTATTTCACTATATAAATTGTGTTCAAACGGCAGAGTACTTCCTAGCCGCGCCACCACGCACGATGCATTGTGTAGGAAATTATAGTGCTAAGTGATTTTATTACAATTGTACGTCTAGTGTTTATCCTATCAAACTGTACAAGCACGGGCAATACTGATATTTTATTACAGGTAGTAGTTTAATTAGCCACTCCAGCCGCGCCTCCAAGTACGCTAAGCACGTATGCTTCAGCAAGTAGGTTTTAGTTTTATCACGCAGTCTTTCATACTCTGTGAAACCCAGTGATTTTCGCTTAAAAAAACTGAAATATTCAATTTAAAAAAAAATATTCCTAGAGCATTGAATAGTTTGGCATATAACAATAATATAAACTGCAATCAAATCCATTCAGTATTTTTGGGGAAAATGATAGTATAACAAGGTAATAAATAGCAAGAAATGTTAACTAGATTGAACCATTAACTTATGTGGTCAGTATAAGTAGTTATCTATAGATAACAATATAACTTTTGGGCTAAATCAAAACTTATAATAATATTGACATTGAATAAGTACATAATTTTCTGCCACTCGAGAACCCGAGTACGATTCCTGATTTATTAATGGGCTTAGATATTCGGATCTGAGTTTTATAAAGCTATACAGAATATCTAAGCTTTAAGTCTAGGATATCAACAGAATCATGCATCTTTCATTTCCTCTCCTTATTTGCAAGATTTCCTTACGAGTTGTGAGGGAATCAAAACCTACGAGTACATAATTCTCAAGAATCATATTTGGCAATAAGCAAGTACAAGAGAGAAAATCTCTAAAAATCGTATATTTTATATGTACAAAACCAGCCAAGTGCGAGTCGGACTCGCGCACGAAGGGTTCCGTACCTTTATATATATATAAAAATAGGGTCCAAATAACCTATAGCATAGACAAAGGAATAATTGCGAAAAGCATTATTTTTTTGTGACATCATATAATAAAAATAGTTTTAATAATTTTTGACACTCGCAAGGGAATCAATATCTACAGGGTACTTCTCGTTAACTCATAATCTTAAAGTTTGGTTTAAAGCAACGTCTTATAACATAGATAAAGGAAAAATTGCGATAAGCATACATTTATAGTTACATCACATAATATTTTTTATAATTTTTTGACACTCGCGCGGGAATCAAACTTTACAGCATACTTCCCGTGAACTCAGAAACTTGAAATTTGGTACGAAGCGACGTCTTATAGGACAGGTAAAAAAAATTGCAAAAAGCATTAATTTTAAGTTAAATCATATAATAAAAATATTTTTAATAATTTCAAACTCATATAATGCACACTTCCTGCGCGAGTCCCACTCGCACTTGGCCGGTTTTTTATCATTCCAGCCGTAAGAAGTCCTCCACTAGACAAAGGCCTCTTCCAAAGATTCTTCGTTCTAAGGTCACCACGCTTGGCAGGCGGATTGGCGAGCGCAGTTTCTTTGGCTTCTTGTGTTTCCGACTCTGCTGCCCACCGGAAGCATTTTTAGCTGGGGAAGGATAAGAATTAGTTGAATTTGGATTTTAAAAAAGGAATAGCCTTTAAAAGCTTACCCAGAATGAAAAGGCATGCCATACAAAACTCCTTGCTTGAAAGTTGTAGTATAGAAATTCCGACAGACAATTTAATTGTGATATGTATCTATAGAACACCGCATTTAGACGTAAATGTATTTCGAAAAAGTGGAAGAGTAATGTGATGAAGAAGTATACATGTAAAAAAACGAATTATTATAGCAGGAGACATCAACATAAACATTCTTAAGCATAGTAACATCACGAAATACTACCAAGACCTGTGTAACAACAATCACCTAAAACATCATATTAACGTCCCAACACGCAAGGAATCCTGCTTGGACCATGTATTTAGTAACAACTCCGATGCAGTTGGTACTACTTTACCACTAATGCTGTCAGACCATGACACAGCACAGCTCCTAAGTTTTACAGGCAATAAAAAAAAACAAAAGGAAACTTCGTTACTACTATTTCATTTATAAGAGAGATTACAGTCCTGATAATATTAAAAAGCTAAAGGATTGTTTAATTAATCTCTCATGGTGAGAATTTAAAGAAGAAATCGACATTAATAAGGCATTTAATAGTTTTCATGAAATATTTCGACTATTCTATGACCTATGCATTCCGAAAATTAAAATCAATGTTAATAACTCCACCAAAAAGAAGAAATGGATAAATCAAGGGCTAAAAGTAAGTTGTAAAATTAAAAAAAAACTTAAGTTTAAATATTATAGGAACAAAACTATACAAAATAAAGATAAATACACTGCATACTCAAAACTACTGCAAAAATGCATCCACCAATCTAAAATAAATGAAAATATTAATTTATAAACGCAAATGATAACAAGTGCAAAGCATCTTGGTCAATTGTTAAAAATAAAATGACTAACCGGAAATCCAAGGATCTGATTGACGAAATAACAATGAATGACAAATCTATAACTGATCCGTACGAAATAGCTGCTGCATTTAATGATCACTTTATTAATACTATAGAATCAATATCGCAATCAGCACAGAATGTAATGTCAAAGGGGAAGATAAATCATAAATCGAGAAGTAACTTAATGTTTCTTAATCCCATGACGGAAGACGAATTGAAAACTACTATTAATACTTTAAAAAATACTAATTCTGAAGGATATGATGAAACAAACACCAAAATTGTTAAAACATGCAATGATGAAATTATATTCATTTTAACACAATTAATTAATCTGTCATTCACAACTGGCACTTTCACAAAGTCATTAAAAAAGCAATTGTAAAACCACTGTTTAAAAAAGATAGTAAAAAAGCATGGACAACTATCGACAAGTGACTTTAATATCTTTTTGAGCAAAAATATTTGAAAAATTTATGTACAATAGATTGATAGGCTATTGTTTAAAATATGATATTTTAAGAAACGAGCAATATGGTTTCCAGCCTAAGAAATCTACTACACTGGCAAGTTACTCTCTTATACAGAACATATTAATTATTGGACTACAGGTCTATTTTTTGACCTATCAAAGGCCTTTGATTTCGTTTCACATTGCATATTATTAAATAAACTGGAAAATGAAGGAATCAGAGGCCCAGCCCTTCAATGGCTGTCATCTTACCTAAGCAATAGGCAGCAATGTGTATTAATAAATAGAATTGGTAATAACAAAGAAATGAAGTCATATGCATCTAATTATAGAATTAATAGATACGGTGTCCCACAGGGAAGTATTTTGGGCCCAATTCTCTTTCTTATATACAAATAATATTACTGTCATTTCTAGTCTAAACTAGAATTTACCAAAAATTAAAGAACAAAAACAGACCAAATTTTTAGGAATAATACTAGACAAAAACTTGAACTGGAAATCACAGATGGATATTGTATGCGCAAAAAACAATAAATTTCGAGAACAAACCAACTTAAACACGTATCGAGCGTATGTCGAGTCTACGCTGCGTTATGGGATTATTGTATGGGGCAATGGTCAAAGAATGGACAATGACAGTCAAAGAGTACTTGTTGCTCAAAAAAATGTATTCGCGCAATATGCGGTCTACAACCTAGAGACTTGTATTGCCGACCCTACTTTAAAGTCTTTTTTTTTTACTAAATGTTGGATTAGGCATTTGTCTTCCGTCTCACCTGATGGTAAGTGACGATAAAGACGAGGATTCTAGGTTTACTATCTCTGCCCTCTCTTTACATATACAAGATTTGTATGTTTGTGTTTAGACATAAGTCACTATTTAAAAAAGCAAGCGACGTATACCCAAGAAACACAAGAAATGCAAATAGATTGGCTATGGAGGTGACGCCAAAATTAAAAAAAAAAATTAAGATAGTTGTATATATATGAACATTATCATTTTCAACAAAATACCAGACGAGTTAAAACCATTAAACCTCGTACTATTTAAGAAAAAACTTTATAACTGGCTGAGTGATAAGTGTTTTCATAAGTTAAATGACTTCTCAGCTGCTAGGTATCACCTGTAACTCTAGAATGTATAGTATTTTAGAAGTAGAATAATAGATCAATGTAGTCATGAGTCATGCATGACACGTGAATATTGTAAAATTTGCATGCTTTGTAATAGGCCAAACATTAGTGTTCACATTATATAAATTTAACACCTTTTTGTACAATGTTTGAAGCAAATAAAGAATTATTATTATTACTGTTCACTCGGATGAATGGGGGAGCAGCAAGTAGCAGCTTGGGAGGCCGGGTACGCGTACCTGATGCCATACCTGCAACCAGCGGATCGGCAGTTGAGGATGACACACCTGACCATGATCTTTTTTTAATAATATTTAATTTACAATTGTAATATTATTGTATAGGATCCATTTTGAAGAGTGTGCGAAAGCGCTCTTTGAGCTAGTTGAACCTCGTAGTCCGATAGAGGAATGGTAAATTCCTCCATCGGACTACGAGGCGCAGACAGAAATTTCACCCTTTTATCGTTGGAATATCAAAGAGTCGAACTAAACGCTTTGACAGTTCCTTTTTGGTTCGAGTAGCTAAGGTGTGGAATGAACTGCCTGCGTCTGTATTCCCAGACAAGTACAGTCCCGGGACATTCAAAAGTAGAATAAATGGGTATCTCTTGAATAGGCATGTAACATCCTCGTCTTCATCGTCACTTACCATCAGGTGAGATGGGAGACAAATGCCTAATCCAACATGTACTTTTACACGACTGCCAAAAATATGTGTATTGTTTTTTGAGTTCATGTATGTAAATATATATATACATATATATATATATATATATATACTAACTCAACGATACTATATTTTATAACAAATACTTATATAGATAAACATCCAAGGCCAATCTGAAGAATCATTTTCCATCTTGACCGACCGGGGATCGAACCCGGGCACTCTCGTGTCGCAGGCTGGCGTGTTAACTACTGCACCACGGAGCTGTCAAGTACTTCCCTATCCTTAATTTCCTCATAACACCTAAATGCCCCAGCGGATTTGGACGTTATCTCGAGTGACTTAGTGATATCTATAATTTTTTGTGTCAAGCTGATGACAATGATTTTTTTATCATCTAACAAATTTTAAGGTACATTATACGCTTAAATTAGTAGTATTAAAAGCAACTGATGAAGTCTAGTCGACTCTCTTGCTTGTGGTACATACACATATTTGTATACGTACTATTACATCGTAAAAAATTGCGTGAAAATAGACCACTTACTGCAGCATACGTGCTTAGCGTACTTGGAGGCGCGGCTGGAGTGGCTAATTAAACTACTACCTGTAATAAAATATCAGTATTGCCCGTGCTTGTACAGTTTGATAGGATAAACACTAGACGTACAATTGTAATAAAATCACTTAGCACTATAATTTCCTACACAATGCATCGTGCGCGGTGGCGCGGCTAGGAAGTACTCTACCGTTTGAACACAATTTCTATAGTGAAATAATCAAGGAGGTTTTGCGTTTTTGCCATTTATTTCTTTTTTAATACGACGTACTATACAGGTACATATTTTTAAAACTACTTGCTGAAGCATACGTGCTTAGCGTACTTGGAGGCGCGGCTGGAGTGGCTAATTAAACTACTACCTGTAATAAAATATCAGTATTGCCCGTGCTTGTACAGTTTGATAGGATAAACACTAGACGTACAATTGTAATAAAATCACTTAGCACTATAATTTCCTACACAATGCATCGTGCGTGGTGGCGCGGCTAGGAAGTACTCTGCCGTTTGAACACAATTTATATAGTGAAATAATCAAGGAGGTTTTGCGTTTTTGCCATTTATTTCTTTTTTAATACGACGTACTATAGAGGTACATATTTTTAAAACTTAATTTGAAAATATTGCACTGCCCCTAAGCAGTGTACGTGGTGGCGTTGCTAGAAAGCACTCTCCCTGGCCGCGGCACTGATTATATCAAATTTCTGGCGAACCTATGAAGTACTTTTCTTTAAACATGATGTACAATTATGAACCCATTAAATACATTTTATTTTGCTATATCGGGTTTAAATCACATATGGTGGCGTGGCCAGGAAGTATCACACTACGAAGAGGTTAATCATGTTAATAAAAAACCATAAACTCAAAAAATCAACATCAACAACGGGAGACCAATTTACCCGAACACGTGAGTTTCGAAGCGAGTCCGGAGGTTCGGCTGTCTCTATACCGAAAATAAAATTGTCGCCGGAACTCTATTTTTTTTGCCGCTATTTTCCGAATCCAAAACTAAAATCGGACTTTTGATCGGTTTTAGTCCAAATGTAAAATGCAATATACTTTCATTTATTTATTTTTGGATAGTTAAATAGTAAAGTCACGAATTAGTGCAAAGTATAAAAGCTCCTCTAAGTGTTTTCAAACACATCACAAGGGAGCTTGAGGGAGCACACGAATGAAATGCTTGAAAACGCTTAACGGAGAGCCCAAAAAACAAGAGGTAAACTGCAATTCATAGGGTTATAAACAAAATCCCACCTGAATCGTGTAGTTCATTCCCTACCTCAAAATTCAAATTTCTTACTCTAAGTCTAAGAGCACCACTAGATGTTGATCATGTACGAGCATTGAAATGATATTGCCACATCTTCATTTTCACCGGGGTACGTACCTCAAAAGGAAAAAAACGAAACCCAGGATTACTTTGTTGTCCGTCTGTCTGTCAAGACTCTTTATCTCAGGAACGCGTGGAGCTATCAAGCTAAAATTTATATCAAATACTCATATCTACTGTCCCTTGGAGTTATGAAAAAATGAAACTTCTAAGTCAACGCAATTAAAAGATACAGGTGCAAATTTTCGACATTGGTAAGGGAATAAAAACCTACAGGGTACTTTCCGTGAACTCAGAATATTTAAAAATTTGGTACGAAGCAACGCCTTATAGTAAAAATAAAGGAAAAATTGCGAAAAGCATAAATTTTAGGTTACATGATGTAATAATAAAAATATTTTTAATAATTTAAAACTTATTATAGATAATGGTACGGAAACGGAACCCTTCGTGCGCGAGTCCGACTCGTAACATAGCCGGTTTTCAAATTAAACACAAACTTTTCAAAAAGACAAATTACATAGTTTGGCAGTCACATACTAACGATAAATGAAATATATTAGACTAGCTTTCACCTGCAGCTCCGCCCGCATCAATGTATATCCCTCGGCAACAGTACTTTTCCGAAGATAAAATGTACACTATGTCTCCGTCCGTACCCCAGACAACGAATATGCAAAATTTCATAACGATCGGTTCAGTAGATAGGGCGTGAAGGCGTAACAAATTAACAAACACTCACTTTCGCATTTATAATATTATATATTAGCTATTAGATAAGGCATGTAATATAAAGGTGCTTACCAGGATCGTGCTCATCCACCATAATAACCTCCCATGACATGGCCATCGGCGCTGCCAGTGACAGTGCCAGCAGCCAAATAAAAACTATAATGACCTTAGCTACTCTTTTGGACGTGTGTGCACTGAAACAAGAACACTTTATCAGTTTTTAAACCATGGAAGTTAGAAAGTAAGTTAGCGCTCTAGTGTTAAAAATATATAGATCAACAGTGTTCGCTCCCTGATATACTATTTTCTACAAAAATGTTTATCGGATTTATCCGACGTTCGGGGTCAAAGGGTTAAGCAAGAAACCACTGCTTAATTAAATAAATCTGCATGTTAAGTTACACATAGATATTACTTTGTAAGAAGCAGTCTTCTTAGGCCTAAATAAAAGTTACAAAAAAAGGAAATCCCCAGAAATTTCCACGTACGTAGGCCACTGGACACAGATGCTCTTAGTTGGCTTTGGCTCAAAGACATGATATTAACCGATCGACGGCTTACTTATTACCATAATATTAAGGAACAAAATTTAATAACATCGACTAGCTCCGTGGTGCAGCGGTCAACACGCCAGCCTGCGACACAGAGTGACCGGGTTCGATCCCCGGCCAGGTCAAGATGGAAAATGATCTTTTTCTGATTGGCCTGGGTCTTGGATGTGTATCTATATATGTATTTGTTATAAAATATAGTATCGTTGAGTTAGTATCCCATAACACAAGTCTCGAACTTACTTTGGGGCTAGCTTAATCTGTGTGATTTGTCCGCATATATTTATATTTATTTATTTATAACAAAAATGTTTCAATCCATTTACGACAATTCTTAATCCCACGCATTTTAACTCTTTCACGGACACTCGCCTGTCGACGTAATTCTATTATTACTTCTTTTATGTCTGGTTTAGTTTCCGCGAATGAGTTAAAGTATATATCCAACAAAAGTGCATTAAACAGATATCTTTCAGTCAATTTATAAATCATATAAATAGATCAAAATAATGCAACAGTGTATCAAAATTTTACTTCTTCAAAAAGTAGTTTGAATATACATAAATGGTACCTATTTTAAGCACAAAAAGATAATATTTAAGTTATAGTTCGTTTTGAAAGGCTTGGTAGTGAGTTCTAGAGACGAACAGCTTCACTGTAAATTAATGGGAATAAATAAATAAATATATACGGACAAATCACACAGATTGAGCTAGCCCCAACGTAAGTTCGAGACTTGTGTTATGGGATACTAACTCAACGATACTATATTTTATAACAAATACATATATAGATAAACATCCAAGACCCAGGCCAATCTGAAAAAGATCATTTTCCATCTTGACCTGGCCGAGGATCGAACCCGGTCACACCGTGTCAGCAGAGTTGCTGACACGGTGTGACCGGGTCGTGTCAGAGAGAGAGAGCAATAGAAATTAGTATCTTGAGACGAAGATGTTCGGAACTTCATAGATTACGACCATTATATAATTATATGAATCTCCGATTAGATATTTAATAGTAACCACGGAATATAGGTTTATTATTCCGTGATAGTAACTATAATAATATAATCGTAAATAATTATAGTTATACGAAGTTTAAATTGGCACCCCCAACTTTTAAACTTCGTATATAAAAAAGAGGTGTAAACAGCAATTTCCAATTTATCTTCGTTGAATCCATATTGAATCAAAATTAATCAGGGCTCGTAAATGGAATTGAGCATTTTCTAAAATTAAATCTCATAAAAGAATTTTTGATTGCGGATTTTCGTGATTGGACGTGAATGACGTTCATTATTGCTTTTTTGGACACCAGTGTTTCCTCAATGTTCTTCATATGCATTACTCTATTTCAAAAAATATCAAGTGTGACTAATTTTCAACCTATTCTATATATATAAACATAGGTATATAACTCAAAGGTGACTGACTGACTGACATAGTGATCTATCAACGCACAGCCCAAACCACTGGACGGATAGGGCTGAAATTTGGCATGCAGGTAGATGTTACGTAGGCATCCGCTAAGACAGGATTTTGATCAATTTTACCCCCAAGGGGATAAAATAGGGGATGAAAGTTTGTATGAATCTTTGTAAATTTTCTATACTTCTTAACGCGAGCGAAGCCGCGGGCAGAAGCTAGTCGTAAATAAACCTCGAATCAAAACAAATAAAAATTAACAAAAAAGCCTATTTAGTTTGTTTGTGTGGTTCAAATCTTGCAACTTAATGTTGGAACACTTATCATTAAACGATTAAGCTGAAATATTTGTAGGTCATTATTGACATAGTGCGATGTCATCGTTATCAATGAACGGATATTTTGCGTTAAAGTCTATATCCTACTAACCCTATTTCTGGGGTAAGTCGAATGACATTACAATATTTTTCCATAAAGTTGGTCTAATGATGGAGCCGGAAGGTGACCATAGGATCTTTTAAACCCAAGAAGATAAACCCATTCCCTCTTATTATAAAAATAAGACTAACTTTAGTACCTACATCGTTTAAACCATTATCCGAACAAAATAAGTCAACACATAATACTTTGACATTTTCTCAGCTGTCATTGTCAATTCATTTTGGGCGGATATTGGTTTAAATCGGGTTCGCGTCTCTGTTTCAGCTTGGGCAAAACATCATTTGTATGTCCAGAAGGACAGAAGTCCAGTTGTTCTTCTCTACAGGTTGCATTTCTCAACCGTAAAATTTTGTGACCGATTGCAATAATTACAAAGAATTTTCTTTTCGATCAGTTTTTTGAAATTTTCAAAATAGCTGAAGTGGCTTATAGGACTTAAGCGCTATTGGGGTCTCTAGCGCTAAGAACTATTGTGAGTTCGACGTGATGAAACTCGCCTAGTAGTAATTAGAACTTTGTTAGCAGCTACTCTGTTTCAGCTTTGGTAAAAATACATTCGTATGTCAGACTCTGCCATGCTAGTCTGGGAGAAAAGAATAAACATAGAATGTATGCTGCTTCTCTTTCCGCGCAGATCGTAAAAGCCGATCAAGGGAATGGGCAAAAAGATGAGGAATCATGTCAATAGGCGATGAGGCTAGCAACTCATCACTATTTTGATTCCGTTTTCCACCAACACGCCTTCCAACATGCTAAATGTGGCCATAAGGTCTTATAAACCTGGGCTCTGTCTACCCCTAAGCGAAAAGGACGTAATAATAAGTATGTAAATGTATTTCAGGCTATCTGTCCCGCTAACCTGCTGTCCGGCAGTCGTTCTATCCCGCTGTCGGGGTATTCTCCTTTAGATGACGCATTACTCGATTGTTTAGTTAGCCCGTAGGTTAGCTCTTTTATTTATTATTTATTAAAACATCTGCCGCTTCCATACTAAAACATCTGTCAAAAGCATAGAGATAATCCATAGTCAAAAGTGGCTTTTCAAAGCAGCCATACTTGATGAGCTTCGCTTGATTTTTTGCCTAAATTCGAAATCTAGCAAAATCTCAGAAGCTTAACAAAATTCAATGGAATTGGTTTGCGGATTTTCGTGATTGAACGCCAGTGTTCAAAGTGGCACCGCTTAACGTTGCTCTAAGTATATTAGATAACTAGCTGCCCCGGCGAACTTCGTTTCGCCATAAGTTAAAAACTATCCCATCTCTCAAGTTGGATCGAACTGCACATGGTGTGCGAATTTTATTATAATCGGTTAAGTGGTTTAGGATTCCATTGAGGACAAACATTGTGACACGAGATTTATATATATTAAGATATAAAACACTGCTTTGTTAGGTATAGTAGTGGCCCAATACTTTTGTAGGCCAATAAAATTTGACATAAGTTCAGTCCATCGACTGTTTTTTTTGTTCCACAAAAGCTGAATAAACCCAACCAAGTTAAAATAAAATCGGAATACGGACAAATCTCAAAAACAAACGCGGTAATTAACAATAATAGTAATTGTAACTGCAAAGGCTTTAAAATTGAATAAAAACGGAATCTTTTAAAGAGTATGTTAATGAACGAGACCTGGTTGAAACATAACTCATTAGCAAATTTGTCGGAAATAAGACATAGATATTCCCACCTGCCTCAGAATCCCTTATTTAATGGTATAAAAAATAATAGAATTATAACAATCACATTAGGCACGTCTTGTATACAAGTATGAAGGCATATCTGCGTATAAGTTGCCTTGCATTGGGAACATGTTATCGAGAGTGTGCCGATCGCATGCAGGTTTTATTTTCATAAGTGGAGGCGGACATATTTTTACGTCTATATCCCCTACGGGGTAAAAGGAACCCAAGATCTTATATCCAAAGGTCATGTTTAACGAGTCTGTGGGTATAAAGGTGCAAGTGGAATCGAAATTGTGTTGGGTTGCTAGAGTATCACATATTTACGAGATTCCTAAAATTTTCGCTCATTTCCTGGACCAGCTTCTACGGTCTGCGCA
The DNA here is from genome assembly GCA_947532085.1 of Elegia similella. Taxonomy (NCBI): domain Eukaryota; kingdom Metazoa; phylum Arthropoda; class Insecta; order Lepidoptera; family Pyralidae; genus Elegia; species Elegia similella. Next base: position 17,512,450 of record OX383930.1, read on the forward strand.
GGAAGAGAAACAGCTGGTACATTCTACATTTTCTCTTGGTTTCGTTACCTTATGAAATAGCGCCTATGGAAGTTAAATAGATAAAAACATATGACATCCACCCACATACTTCACCTTGAAAACTCGACAGGGACATAATTTTTTTAATTGTGTTATTATAAAAGCTAGCAACAATAGGCAATTCAATTAACCAAAAATATTTTGAAAATATTAAGGTTACGTAGCAAACAAGGCTTTGGGAAATCTACAGAGTAGTGACGTCACTTGTTTAGCATTTTCTACGCGTTCATAGAAAACTAGCTTCCGCCCGCGGCTCCGCCCGTGTCAATGTCGATCCCTCGGGAATAGTACTTTTTCCCGGGATAAAAGGTAGCCTATGTTCTTCTCCGTACTCAAGAGAAAAATATATGCAAAATTTCATGACGATCGGTTCAGTAGTTACGGCGTGAAAGCGTAACAAACAAACAAACTCACTTTCGCATTTATCATATTAGTTAGGATGCCTCATAACGTAATTTGCTATAAATATAAAGTTTGAATGCTAACTTATGGTGATATTATTACATTTTTATTTTTTTATACTTATGAAAATGATATTTATAGCCAATTTTAATCAAATTTATTGTACCTATCAATTTCAAATTAAAAGGGTAATTTAGTAGCTAGAAAGATTTGTTTTAAATGTTGCATAATCAGAAACATTTAAAAATCTAACTACTTTCGACCCTATTGTTGTTATATTAAAATAAAAACTGGCCGAGTGGGAGTCGCATTAGCACGCACATCAAGGGTTCCTTATAGCCGAGCAATATTTAACTACAAAATCCACGTTTTGTATGAGGACTCTGATGTATTTCGCTTATAATATAACCCTTCTAAGTACGAATATTATTGCCCCGCTGTCCGGTTATTCTCCTCAAGTCGCATTACTCAAACCTCAAACGCATATTATGAGATTTTGTAAGCAGATTTTTTATTAATTCCGTTTCTGGAATTTTCTAAATGGCGAAACTTGGCACAAACGATGCAATTTGTGCCAAGTTGATTGGGTGTTTGCTGTGATAATGTCGGAACGTTGGAAGTATTTTTTCGTTTTTAATGTTTTAATAAACTGGCACTAAGGATGATATTCTGTATCCGAAAGTAGTGTGAGAGTTGCCACATACTGGAGAGACAAACTTTAATCCTTGAGCCATCGACACGAAAAGGAGAAGAATAGACAAGCGAGGTACTACAACTCATCGACGCAGTCATCATCGTTCATCATGTGCCACGGTCAATTGACCATGCACACCCTGATGTCAGAGTTCTTCGGAACCACCTCTCGGTCTCTGACGTGGTTCCTTTAACGACTACCAGATGGCAGCCGGGACCAACAGCTTAACGTAATTCAACCCTGCAATGTCCTAACCAAACTGGAAACAACTAAACAAAGTATGCTTGCCGTGGAAATCGAACCCACGACCCCCGGGTCTACAGGCAAACGCCTTAACCACTGGACCATGGGTAGTAACTTAGTAGGATTTAACAAATCGTTCCAAATTTTCAATGTTCAAGGATATAAGGATGCCAAGACAGCGAGCTTTGATCAAAATAATGATAACATATTCCAAGCCAAGATGTCTGAAAGAATTTGCCCAATTTCATCTTTATTGTATCTCTGTACAAATGGCCGAGACATGCGGACGACGAATGGATTTGCCTTTTTGCTATTTGGCTCCTGACCTCTAAAAATGAGTCTAGCAACAAAATACACATTTGTTTGCCAAATAACCACACAACGAGTACATCGGGGTTATGTAACTGGAAAAAAATAATCCGGCACGCAAACGTTGCAGGCCTTTTTATCGCAATCCACGGCAAATGGCTGTTACCAGTTTGGAAATTTGGCAGTTATTGATACTCGTATTGTCGGCGGTATATGGACCGGATAAATGTTTTATAGGAGAATCACGAGCTTTACGGACATGTATATTCGAGGAAAATCCTAATATTGGTTAACTGAACAGGTACGTATATACTGATGTAATTTACAACACTGTTATTAAAACTCTTAGTATCAAACAATTGATTAAGTAACGTGATGTAAAAAAATATATTTTCGAGATAAACTTTGTGAACTAATAACATAGTGCCGTAAAAGGTTGTAACTGAGCTATTCAGCATTAAGAAGTTTTCTATTTTAAGGCGTAACGTATTTTACATAGTAAATTCGTTAACATATTTGTTTAGTTATTCGGTTTACATGTGTATGTAAAATTTTAGATCAATCAGACATAAGCGACAGCGGCAAAAACTTGCCAGTCTTTATTATAGACACCCAGGCAGACGTGGCACGTTAAACTAAATAACAGTTTGTATTAAATCCATTATATTTTAATTTACGGCCCACCCCGTCTTTGCCTGGGTTTGTATTATTCACATAAAACTTACCGGGGATATGCTTTAACCGGTCAACTACCGAACGCCCCAATCGGGTAACATAAATATAGATAATCAATTGTGTCTGCGTTTCTCGCGATTGATGAGTTACGCTGGTTACGCATTATATTATAAATTCTAAAATTGTGAGTTGGAAGACTTATGGATAAAATTCACTATGAAGTTTATTGCCGCTTGTTCAGCACTCTGCCTTGGAAGCAGTATTAAATTTAGCCGACATGTTGAGAAGTAAAATATGACAATAAGTGTTTAGACAAACCTATAATAAATAAACGTTATTGAATTTTTATTTTAAATTAGGCTCGGTAGTTTCCAAGATTAGCATAACAGCCGGGCAGATATTCGCGCCAGGTACCTACTTAAATTATGATATGAAATGACTAACAATTTTTCTGCACGTTATTCAAAAAAATCTGTGTAATCAAAAGTTGGCATAATGATACCGACAAGAGCCTAGCCTAGTTCTTAATTAATATCGATTAGAATCAAACAGTTATAAATTACCTAAGTATAAATGGGTCGGCTCGAGCGCCCGCACGCTTAAGTTCACGTCTCGTGTTATCTCTCAATATTAATAGTATTTTCCTAGTGTCTAAACTTGTGGTTAATATCAGTGTAAAGCCCCTAAATTCCGCTACGACGCACAGTAATTTGTTCTCAAATCGATCTACGCATTCAGCAAATAATAGCGAAATCTCGAAGTGTTTAAATGTTACCTCTCGAAAGAACCTCACTTTGACCTTCAGGCGATGGTACAAAAACAAACGCCGCTCCTTAATAAAATTACTAGTGAAATCGGTGAAATTAAGCTCCAAAACCCAAGTATACAGAAAACTAATGACGCCAATTAAAAAACCCTTGAAATCACCCTGCATAATCAAGAAGATATGAAAAATAGGCTCGAGAAACTTGAAAGGGATAAAATTGGAGCGTGAAAACTATATCTTTGATTTTGGTACAAAATCGATTTATCGTTTGTATTGTTTTTACTTATGTTAAATAAACAAATAAACATTTTTTCTTTCTTTCTATTTTAATGCTAAAGGGTCGACTGAAATCGCTGGAGTAATACCCGTTCGCCTGTGCCGAACTGAGAAACATACCTTTCTCGCAAAAGGAGACGACGACGGATATGGCTATGTCGTAAATATCGGCAAAGTCCTGCAAGTAAATGTACAGATGTCAGAAATTCGAGATATCTATCGTCTACCCGCCAAAACCGGAAAAATCCGACCTTTAATAGCAGAGTTCTTAAAAGTCGGTCTTCTAATCTGTGACGGTAAAATCTCAACTTCTCCAAGCCGCTAGTAAGAAAAATGAAATGCAGGACAACTAAAAAACTCAACACATCTATGATCAGACTCGAGGGTCCACCCATCACCAATCTACATTTCCGATTACCTGGCGGGCAGTCACAGAAGACTATTCTACCTATCAAGGGAGTATGTGAAATAAACGGATTTAAATTCTGCTCGAAAACGAATGGCAAGATATCTTCGCAAAGACGAGACATCCAAACAACTGAGGATTGACTCCGAGAACACACTCAACAGCCTGTCTACTACTACCTGACTACGCTGTCTATGTCATATTAAATTTAAGTTAATAGGCCCTTACTCATATTATATATTACTTACTAAAAATTTACTTACAATCGATCTTTATATATTTCACAAATATATGCTGAAAATAATAGTGATAACATCTTTTTGTATTGTTTCACGTTTAAGTTTTACGACCCCAAGTAGAAATCTTATTCGAGCGCATATCTGTACTAACTATATTATATACTTTACATACACAAACACACACACACACACATGCATTCAACTTATTATGACCTTATGCTCCAATAACTCGAAAGAAATCTTTAACACTTTAAAAACATATTTACTACAGCTCTTAAGTGACTTTAGATGTGATACATGTACATTTCGTTTCCCGTTCACCACCACTCTTTTAAATAAAACTATTAAAATAAATCCACCAAGCTAAATTTTCTAAAAGATGTATCTTCTGAATTGGAAACTATAAATGTATCACAATCTTATGTCACTCAGCCGGATCAATGTTTTAAATACCAAAAAAACTGTAATCAATCTCTTAAAATTATTCATATAAATATACGCAGTTCAAAACGAAATTTTGACAAATTTATCTCTGTTATCTCACTGACTAAAATAGACTGATGTTATCGTACTAACGGAGTGCTGTCTATCTAAAAACCCTCATCCGCTGACTTTGCCCAACTATACCTTAACTCATTCTAAAATTCTTAAGAATCAAAACGATGGTGTTATTAAGTATGTAAGTACGAAATAATTTAGATTTTGCTGCTACCGAATGCACTATTCTGAGGGACTGCAGTGGTTTAGTTTGCAAAATCGGATATACAGTTATTATTGGTATTTACCGTTCACCGTCTATTAATAAATAAATAAATCCTTATACTTATACTTACTAATATTATAAATGCGAAAGTGAGTTTGTTTGTTTGTTTGTTTGTTTGTTTGTTTGTTTGTTTGTTACGCTTTCACGCCGTAACTACTGAACCGATCATCATGAAATTTTGCATACAAGTTCTCTGGAGTACGGAAAAGGACATAGGCTACATTTTATCTCGGGAAAAAGTACTATTCCCGAGGGATCGACATTGGCGCGGGCGGAGCCGCGGGCCAAAGCTAGTATATAATAATACAGATATATTCATTGTTTACATTAACAGTTACATTTTAAGAAAATCATTAAAATGTAATAGGTACGGACAAGCTAAATAAATTTTAAAATAACAGCATTACCCCTAAAACATATACATACAAGTGGGCGCCAATGTTTTTATTTAATATTTTAAAAATATACGGCGTTGTGATAACGCAACGAATAAGTACGTAGTACCTAAAGCTTTCCCATTCTTAGAAATAAATGAACAAAAAGACTGCAGTTCGCATTCGGGTGACGATGCAACCGGCAACATGCTCAGAGAAAATACATCGAATGTAGACAACCCTGAGATTAGAGAACGAACTAACATAATTTAGCCGTGTGGTTTCCGGCAGAGTTAAATAGGACCATTCCAAGTCTTCCCGTGGATGTCGTAAGATGCGACTTAGGAAATACAAGCTAAACAAAGCTCATAAACATCAATGAGACCTCTCCAACCCGACTGGCCAGCGAGGAGGGTGTAGGCCAAATCCTCTGTCTGCTCTAGGCAAGTATGGCTTTACAGTGAGGGTCATGCTCCTACAGTGGAGATTAAAAAGACCTGATGATGATGATAACATAATTTAAGATCATGCTCTTATTTTTCTTCTCCTTTGAAATCGAGAGCCAATCGCTTGCCTCTTGCGGCTAACTTCTAAATCATTCTTATCTCCAATTAAGTTTAATTATGGAGCAGATACTTAGAACGGCCAGAATCAAAGGTTTTATACGATTACGCAATTGTGAAACATGAGTCACACATCGAATTTTTCTAATTGATAGACATGCCTAGAGAGTCTAGAGCTCCTCGTATAGCAATACGAGGAGCTCTGGACTTGATTTTCAGCGCGGGTAAATAATTGTCCTTCATTTTCACAAATATTTGTCTGAGGTTCTGGGGCCCAATATTCGTTTCTATAAAGAATTATTGAAGTCGATCATCATTTCGTGTAGGTAACGCGGTCAATCGACTATGCATACCTTGGTGTCAGAGTTCTTTGGAACTGCCTCTTGGCATCTGACGAGGTTCCTTTAACGACTACCAAATCGCAGACGGGACGAACGGCTTAGCATGCCTTTCGAAGCACGGAATCATCTTTATTATCAGACAATTAGGTGATTCAAGCCTGCAATGTCCTAACAAAACTGGAAGCTACTAAACAAAGTATGCTTTCCGTGGTTAAGGCGTTTGCCTGTAGACACGGTGGCAGTTGAACCGGACCACGGTGGCAGAAAAGTCGATAAAAATGTAGAAGACTCGATGTTGCGTGAAAATATCACTCAAAATGCATGATAGATCACATTTTTACTGCAAAACATTCCGCGTTGCTTTATAGTATCCAATCATAATCGAAAAAATATTTTAAAAAAACTTTAAAGTAATATGATTTGTGTTATATCAGTAAATTATAAAATATCTTTACAAAAATTATATAAATTATAAGGTTACGTTAACTTATAATGTTTTGTATTTTATTTTCCATGAAAATAAAAAGCACGTTTTGTTATTATTGACGGGTTTTCGACGCGCGGTCATTGAAGCGCGCGATTTGTGGTTTTGTTAAAATATCTGGAAAATTAAATTATTTGTAAAATCTTACTTGTTATTTATTATAATCTTAAATATGGGGCGTCCAAAAATTTACAAGTGGGACGGGTCTACACCTTTTTAGGAAAAAATATTACTCTTCTTTCACGAAGAAAATAGAAGTCTCTGGCGGTTTATTTGATAAAAGAACTTGGAAATTATGGATTTCGTAATCAAAAGTAAGCATACATATCCCAGTACGTATATATTTCTGCTTAAAACTCCCTCCCAAATAAGTGTTTTAAAATTTGCTTCGAGCTTCTAGTGGAGTCGGATTTGATGATAAAAATTATAGTCTCACATCGGCATAAGTATTTGATTAAAGATTCAATTATCGCGTAAAAAAAATCAACATTAAATAAAAAATTATACGTAAAGATGTATTCTGGGACACAGTAATTAGTCTTTATAAATTAAATATATTAGTTGTTATTATTATTAACCATTATCTTTTTTATTTTCAGGTTCTAAATATGCAGGCGAAATACGACTTGAAAATAAGACAAAACAATTAGGAACAGCAAACAAATCTGCAAAATACCTAGTAAAACGTGGATTAAAAATAAATGTTTAAATACCTATTTATGACATATTTTATTAAAAACTGTTAATATGATCTTGTATCAAAATGATGTATTACATACATACTAGCGCCACCAACTAAATATAAGTAGGAAACTATTCTTATTATATGCCAGCACCAACTGTTGTCTTTGTAAGTTTAAAAGAAGGAAAATAAATTTGTCTGATTCGAAAAGCCTTTACGTTCGTTTCATTGAGAGGTTATGTGCCCGCATTTTAGCTTAAAAAACTAATAAATCGCGAAAATATTGAGTTATGCGAATATAGTTACGTAAAATAATATTCAGCGCATTAGTTTAGCTAGTTTTCGCGCATTGGACTCAGAATTTGTTTGGTAAGTTAGCCAGTCGCCGGGATTCATAATGGCGGCTAACTACATTGCGAACGTGCCGAAGTTGCGTGGAAGAGAAAACTACGACGAGTGGGTCTTTGCTGCTGAAAATTTCTTAATTCTTGAAGGAATGATGAAATGCATTAAGCCCGAGAAGGATACCACCGGTGCAGCAGTTGTTGTATCAGCGGTGGAGGATGCTAAAACAAAAGCGAAATTAATCCTGACGATAGACTCGTCCTTGTATGTCCACATCAAGACAGTCAGCACGACGAAAGAGCTATGGGAAAAACTAAAGTCTCTTTTCGATGATTCCGGTTTTACGAGAAGAATAAGTCTTTTACGACATTTGATATCCATCCGACTGGATAATTGCAGTTCCATGACCTCGTATGTAACCCAGATTATTGAGACAGGTCAGAAACTTTATGGGACAGGATTTGCAATTAATGACGAATGGATCGGTTCGCTGCTTCTAGCTGGATTACCAGAGAAGTTCTCGCCAATGATTATGGCGATAGAACATTCGGGCATTCAAGTGACGGCGGACGTCATTAAAAGCAAGCTTCTTGATATGGAAACCGGAAACAATGATAGTGAAGATGGTGCATTTGCTGTGACAAGAAATTGGCAACAGAAACGGAAACAAACGCCGGTTGCCGGAAATAAGGTTGGCGCACTTAAGCCAAAGACTAGCAATGTCAACTCAGAAACAAAAACCGTCAATGTCAAATGCTTCAAATGTAAACAAATCGGTCACTATCGAACGCAATGCCCAAACAATTCAAAGTCGAATAATAATGAAGAGCGTAAGCAGACCAACGCATTTTCAGTCGTGTTCTTGAGCGGAAGTTTTAATAAAAAAGACTGGTACGTTGATTCAGGTGCTAGCGTCCACTTAACTGCGAACACAGATTGGATCACAGGCAGATATCGCAGAGTTCACCAGGAAATTGTTGTAGCAAATCAACAAACTGTTTCAGTTACGTGTGCTGGAGATGTGCAGATAGTTACTTCAGTTAATAGCAATGAGGTAGACATAACAATAGAAGATGTGTATTGTGTACCAAATTTGACAACCAATCTAATTTCTGTAAGCAAGTTAATTCAAAAAGGCAACAATGTCATCTTCACGGATACTGGTTGTGAAATTTATAACAGAAGTGGTATTTTGGTCGCAACAGCTACTCTAATCAATGGTGTCTACAGACTTGACTTGCTAGAGAGACTCGGTGCAGCGGTAACCATCACTGGTCATACATGGCATAGAAGTTTTGGACATGTGAATGCTGATAGCCTGATGAAGACTAGAAATGCAGTGACAGGTATGAATTTTGATAAGATTGACATAAGTAAGTCGTCTTGCAAAACTTGTTGTGAAGGTAAACAATGACGCTTGCCTTTTAATAATATTGGAACTAGGTGTACAGAACCACTTGGAGTAGTACACAGTGACTTATGTGGACCCATGGAGCAGAAATCACTAGGGGGTTCATTCTATTTTGTGTTGTTTGTGGATGACTATAGCAGAATGACATTTATATACTTCTTGAAGCATAAAAATGAAGCATTTAAATATTTCAAAGACTATAAGGCCTTGGTAGAAAAACAAACAAACAAAGAAGTGAAAATCCTTAGAACTGATAATGGCAAGGAGTTCTGCAATACTGATTTTGATAATTATTTAAAGAAAAATGGTATAATACATCAAAAGACAAATCCGTATTGTGCAGAACAGAACGGTCTTTGTGAGAGGATGAATCGTACAGTTGTGGAAAAAGCTAAATGTATGCTGTATGATGCTGGATTACAGAAGATGTTTTGGGCAGAGGCCTGTCACACAGCTGTTTATTTACATAATCGTACTGTGTCATCAGTTCTGAATGGAAAAACGCCCTATGAATTATGGACAGGTATTAAACCAGATGTCAGTAACATAAGAATATTTGGATCTCCAGTTATGGTTCATGTCAATAAAGAAAAAAGGTTGAAGTGGGATAAAAAATCCATAGAATGTATTTTACTTGGATTCCCTGACAATGTAAAAGGTTACAGAGTGTATGATCCTATTAAGAGGAGAATAACCACTAGCAGAGATGTCATTGTGATGGAGGAAAAGAAGATAGATTCCACCAAGACAACAGAGGAGTCAGTTATCTGGTTTCCTAACGATGAGACATCAGCTGATAGTATGGTACAAGAGAATACAGTTTCAGTGGGGGTATCACCTCAGAATACTCCAGAAACTGAACAACAGCTTGATTATTCTTCAGATTCTTCTGTATATGTAGAAGGCATTGAGTCACTTACAGGAATTCCTACATCTGATGTCCCAGAGATTGCAGATAAGGTGATATCAACCTCAGAACAGGCGGAAGTTGAATTAGGCAGGGGCAAGCGGCAGAGAAGAGCCCCTGAGCGGTATGGTATTAGCAACTTGTGTGTTTCTAGTTCTGTTCCAGCAACCGAGGAGATCTTGTTCTCAGAGGCTTTTGCGGGTCCTGAGAGGGAGCAGTGGAAACTTGCCATGGCTGAGGAGATGCAGTCCTTTGAGGAAAACAATGCATGGGAGCTTGTGGACAATCCAGGTGATGTGACGATTGTTAAATGTAGATGGGTGCTTAACAAAAAATATGACGCTGACAATAATGTGAGGTTCAGGGCTAGGCTTGTGGCTAAAGGTTTCACCCAAAAGCCAGGTATTGATTATACTGATACTTTTTCTCCTGTGGTGAGACATTCCACACTCAGATTATTGTTTGCTCTTAGTGTGAAGATGAAGATGAGTATTACTCACTTGGATGTAACTACTGCATTCCTTAATGGTTATTTGAAAGAAAATATCTACATGTCATTACCTGAGTATTTTGTAAACAAAAGTGGGGAAAGGTATTAAAGCTTAAAAGGGCTATATATGGGCTTAAGCAATCTTCTCTTGCATGGTATGAAAGAGTAAAGAATGTACTTGTAGATAGATTACATTTTAAAAATAGCGCTATTGAACCATGTTTGTTTACAAAATTAAAAGGTGAGGTAAAGATTATGGTGGCATTGTATGTAGATGATTTCTTAATTTTTTCTAATAACCAGAACGAGACAGATAGCTTGAAAAGTGTATTAGGTTCAGAATTTAAGTTGAAAGATTTGGGTCCTGTAAGACAGTATCTAGGAATGAGGATAAACTTTGATAAAGACAAAAATGTAATTACTGTAGATCAGCAGCGTTATATAGAAAAGTTAATTTTGAAATTCCAGATGTCAGATTGCAAACCCAGTAGTACTCCAATAGAACCAAAATTAAATGTAGACAAGTCAAAAGTGTGTTCGATTGATATTCCTTATCAACAAGTAATAGGTAGTTTAATGTATTTGGCGGTACTGACAAGGCCAGACATTGCCTATGCTGTAAGTTTCTTGAGTCAGTTTAATAGTTGCTATAATAATACACATTGGCATTATGCTAAGCGCATATTAAGATACTTACAACGTACTAAGAATTATTGTCTAAGATATAGTAATAATCATAGTGATCTACAAGGTTTTGTGGATAGCGATTGGGCAAGTGATGAAACTGATAGAAAATCATATACTGGCTTTTGTTTTACTCTATCAGGCTCAGCTGTTTCTTGGCAAAGCCAAAAACAGAGAACTGTATCACTGTCAAGTACTGAAGCGGAGTATACAGCACTCTCTGAGGCTTCTAGAGAAGCTGTATATTTGAGATATTTGATGCAAGAACTTACTGGTCAGTTGATTGTTATTGACCTGCACTGTGATAACCAAAGTGCGTTGAAATTAGCATTAAATAATCAAAGTCATAGTCGGTCTAAACACATAGATGTAAAATGTCATTATGTTAGAGATGTAATTAAGTCTAATTGTGTAAAGGTCAAATATATTCCTACTGAAGACATGCCAGCAGACATATTAACCAAAGGACTAGGGGCAGTAAAAAATTATAAATTTATGAGTTTATTAGGTATTGTTCCTATGTAAGACTTCTTTTGTTTACTGGTTTTACTGTTTTACTTTGTGTAGTTTTTATAACTTATGTAGGGGTGTTTTTGGTAAGAGTTTAGTTTATTTTGATAAGTGGGGGTGTTAATAGGATCTTGTATCAAAATGATGTATTACATACATACTAGCGCCACCAACTAAATATAAGTAGGAAACTATTCTTATTATATGCCAGCACCAACTGTTGTCTTTGTAAGTTTAAAAGAAGGAAAATAAATTTGTCTGATTCGAAAAGCCTTTACGTTCGTTTCATTGAGAAAAACAATCCCATAATACTGTAAAACCTAACCTTAAATCCTTGTCGAGTGCTGCCGACCACTCGATGTACTTATGTCGAACGTTGGCAGTCGATAAATATCGTGATATAGTGAGACTAACACAATTCGATATCCACCATGTTTTTTCGATATATATCTACTTCTACTCCATGTCGAGCGTTTGAAAATCGGCCTTCTGGTACTCGTGACTCTTGATCGAACCGGTAAAAAGCACGTATCATTAAGTTCTTCAAAACACGTTTAAAACAATTAGTATTTGTATTAACCAAAATATGTATTTATAAATAGTGATTTGAATACGTCCACTTTCCTTGCGCACCGCTCGTACTCGTGAACACCTTGGCTTGTCTCTGCCACGTGTGCCTGCCTCTGAATCCTGTCGCTGCTTCTAAAGCCTATCGCTGCCGCGCGACGCGCTTACTCGTGTCCTTGCGGTAAGGACGGTTGACGTCAGGCAGGGCTGGTAGATTTTTCGCCAAATAGTACTACAGCAAGAATGCTGTCATAATAGCGGACCCCGGGTTCCATCCACTCATGATACTTGAGAATAAACCATAAAAATGCTCAGATGAGAGAGTTATTGGTTATTTTTAAGTATGAGCCGGTTTCCTTTATTAAATTATACAATCAGAGAGAGGAACTGCTAGCTTACATGTTGGTGTGTGTCTGTGTGTTGTGTGTATTGTCTTTGTTGCTTTTAAGCTCTTTAAAACACAATACCTTAATGGTGTTATAATCGCTCGATGTCGATCCACTGCAATGGCTGTGAGAGTGAAGACGCTCACATTCACGCTCAGTGCTTGGACGAATGGACAGAAGGGACACATGAAGTGTGGAAGCAACCACCTCTGCAGCAATGCAGCTTGGAACTGTTGAGTAAAAAACAAAATTAGACACAGAAATAAATCTTTGACATTATTCAAAATAGTTTTTAGTCGTGGTAGAGCCAAACTACCGGCAAAATAAATTTTTGCTAGTAGCATGATTGATGATACTTCCGGCAAAGTACTCACTCACTCTCACAGAAAATCGACGTTTGAACATTTGAAGTTTTTTGATGCTTTGGCCTGGATACAAGAGACTCGGTTCTCTCTCTCATTCGGTTACACCAAAACTGGCGAACGTCCATGGATAGACAAATGATGTCTAGAGCATATTAACGTTAATAAAATATCTCCGTTTCTGCGCGCTGTTCAATTAATTTACGTCCGCAGCGTTACAAATATTCTTCATGACAGTTTTTAGGGTTCCGTACACAAAGGGTAAAAACGGGACCCTATTAATTTCACTCCGCTGTCCGTCTGTCTGTCTGTCTGTCTGCCTGTCTGTCTGTTTGTCTGTCTGTCCGTCTGTCACCAGGCTGTATCTCATGAACCATTATAGTTAGACAGTTGAAATTTTCACAGATGATGTATTTCTATTGCCGCTATAACAACAAATACTAAAAAATAAAATAAATATTTAAGGGGGCTTCCATACAACAAACGTGTTTTTTTTGTTTCTTTTTGCTCGATATTGATAACGAAAACAGGTAGACGCTTGAAATATTCACAGAATATTTAGTTCTATATTCACTTAAAAATAAATAATAAATAAAATTAAAATTTAAGGAGGGCTCCCATACAACAGACATGATTTTTTGCCGTTTTTATAGATAACGGTACGGAACCCTTCATGCTCGAGTCCGACTCGCACTTGGCCGGTTTTTTTCAAATAAATGAGATATATTGAATATAAAGTAATTGTAATATTAGGAAAACTAACCTTTTTATTGATGTATAAATTATTGTATATTTAATATGAGTGATGATATCCACAACAATACCGCGAGTGGTTGGTTGGTTACGCGTGTTACGAGTACAAAATAACCACCTACAAAATGAACCCTCCCGATTTTAGGTTTAGAGTGTGATTTTTAGGATATTAATAAAAAAATACACAAATTAATGAATTATGCCTAAATTATATTGGGCTAGACATTTTTTTTTTCGTTTTAAGAGTGGCCACTACTTTTGTGGTTCGTTTGGTGAGTATGAAAGCAGGAGGAGGAGCCAAAAATGCTACTTATTTTTTATTACAAGTATACTTTTTCGGGTGTGCGACTAGAACCGCCTTGTATTTTCCCCCTGTGCGTCTATACATTTTATATAAGAGTTTCTGTATTGTGAATATAAATACAATTTATGCCCACTACGATTAGTGCTGTACTAATTGGTTAATTTTATTAAAATCCAAAATTATCAAATAGGTAGTAAATCGACAAAGTGATTTGAAGTCACGGTGGTGTAGTTTTTATGGCGTACGTAAACCTAAGGGTCGTGGTTTCTACCTGTGGCGAATTCTTGTTCATCGCATATTTTCACATTGTAATGCTATATAAAAACAATGTTATTAACAAAGAGTAACCTTAAAGTTTGAGCGTGGTTCGCAGCGTTAGAAAGGCTTACACTTTATAAGTGTTTTATATTTTTGTACCGAAGCCTTTGTGTTTATCTGAATAATATTCCAATTTGTGCAAATCATTGAGCCGTTAGGATTGCAGACGAGCTATGTTACTCTAAACGTAACACTTTTGTGTGTAATAAACTGTACCTAGTTTACATTTTGTGGATATAGACATATGTATATATATATGTATAGATGAACCCAGGATAGAGATAAGTTCCAGACCCAGAGAGAAGTTCCCTAGAGATCAGACCTAGCTAGACCGATTTTTCATCCCAAGAACAAGAACATTCGAGTGTAGGGGCACACGAATGTCATCGAAATCGTTGGAATCATCTTCGAGATCCTAATTATATATTATATAGAATATACAAAAATTCTGTCTGGTCTGGCCAAGTATGGCTCCGGTAGTACAGAGAGACTCATGCTTCTGCAGTGGAGACTAAAAAGAGCTGATGATGATGATGATGATACAAAAATTGCTCGTTTATAAGAACTTAAGATATTGATCTATATAAACACCAATATATTTGTCGGTTCCGTTTTCGATATGATTGTGCACGTACAGGGATAATTGGATGCTCAGTTGTGACAGTGACAGTGACAGTTGTGGGCTTTCATCGTGAGTTCGTCATCTGTGGGCGAGATGGATGCGTTCGATTTTCCTAGATTTAGGGTTAATAGATTGGATCCAGCGAGGACATAACTTTAGACAGTGCTAGTTCAGCATTCGAGTAGGCGTCCCTCCAATTCCGGCTATTTATAACCAGTGCTATGTCGTCAGCGTTCTTTTATATGTGACAATTAGGAATTTGTAGTTTACAAAGGTCAAGAAACGAGGCTGATGTAATATTTTTATTCGGAAACTATGTAAACAATGTTATACTTCTTCGTTTCACTCTGGATTCAAATAATGTCCTGACCCAAACTAATTACATCACTCAGCACCGTATTGAGAAGCATTTTAATCCAAAAGTTTATGTTGTGCCTACCTACAGTTTATTTGGAGAATGATTATTCGTGAACGGAAATTGAAGACTTCTTGGACAGCGTGATTTATAGCTACAACCGTAATGGCACGATTCCTTCGCCATGATGTAAGTTTGTCACGAATTTTCTCGTGTTGAAATGTTAACTTGTATGAGTGTAGACATCGAGATAATTTGCATACAAAAATATGATAGTGGCCAATAGTATGATAGTAGCCAACAGTATGATAGTGGCCAACATTATGATAGTGGCCAACAGTATGATAGTGGTATCATTCTGTTGGCAACGACAATGCTGTCGATGATGACAAAATAGTCGAGCTTGAATGTCTGATGTCTAAAATGGCTTTGCTACCTACATTTCCCATTTGATGTTTAGATTTTCGCATGTATTCTAAATTAAAAACCTAGTTTAATTTTTTGATTAAAACTAACGGAATACGAGAGACATTGTTAAAATATGTAAAAACGGGTTACACACGTACGGAGTGGCCAGTAGCTGACTTTGTACGCTAGTAATTCATCGTTGATATCTAGTGCAATTTGCTTATCTATGTAGACGTGAGGGATTTATATTCTTACATAGGGCCGCGGCATCTAGAGCTGTGAAGTGTTACGAGAGTGGGTTGGGGATATGAAAAGAAACGACAATTCTATGGAATAGTGCCTTTATTCACAACCCAAGTGGGTGCTTACAACTGACAGCGTCCCAGACCCGTAACACTGCACTGGTGTGTACGCGGAAATTACACTTCGCGCGAGCGCAAACGTCACTGCACTGTCTTACGTGCGAAACGTCACTGAACTGTCACTGACGCACGATACCGTCACTACACTGTCGCTCGCGCGGATTTCCACTACACTGAACACTTCACTTTTACTCACTACTACTTCTTCACTTTACTTACTACTAGATTACTATTTTTCTTTTCTTCTTCCTTGGGATTTCACTTCCCAAATTAAACTTGTACTGCTTATATACCCCCCGAATTCTTACAAAATTGCAACAATGTTTCAAATCCAAATCATTAATTTTCTTTCGCCTTCTCTTAAGTCTAGAATTATCCAGAAACTTTTTTAAAGTTTCAAAAACAGTATAAGTGACTGTAATTTGAACCTAGGGTTAAAAAAATAATAATTTGTCAATTATATAGTAACTGTCTACTTATTTCTATCTTCTTAGAATTCTTAACATTTATTATATTTTAAACATATTAATATTACGTATATTTAATCTCCTGGGGTATTTAATTATATAAATAAATAGAAGAACAGTTGAGACTTTTATGAAATATTTGTCGGTTTGTATGCGGCAGTACCAATATATTTTTGGGGCGCGTATTTTGGCCGGCCTATTTGCTAAACTGTCCGTTTTGATAGTCACTTCAAAATACATTACGTCTGATATATGTTAAATAAAAATAGTCAAGCATACGATAGCCGCAATGTATTTTAGAGGGACTATCAAAACGTTGTATACTAAGTTAGCAAATTGGCCGTCTGGTATGCAAGATGAAGATTCACTGGTATTTCCCCAAAGTATAGTTCTATGCCTACGCCTACGCCTGGGCCCTGGCTGATATATAGATATCAGCCAGGCGTAGGCGTAGGCAGTAAGCAGATAAAGCTGTCTCAAAGTTTGTATTTGCTTTGATTGCTTTTAGAGCATATATTATATATATATAAACATACACGATTTGGTCTTGGTGTTAGCAACATGGAGTTTCCAAGTGAAATGGGAATCTATTGTGTGGGAGATACCTAAAAGATTAAAATTCTTCTTCTGAATTATCTGATTAAGATCTGATTGTAAGTTTTTAGTGCTAAATAAAATGCTCAGTTTTGATAAGGCCTAAATTGCATAATTTTCGTCTTTTTAATATTGATTTCTTAACAATCTTCAGGGAGTTTTCTAACATCACAACTTTTGAGTAAACTAAGTAAAATAAGTTTTAAATGATAAATAAATGTCATCAGCAAATATTACACAAAGGATAATGTAAAAAAGTTTAGGCAGTTCATTTATGTATACTAAAAATAGGAGCATCTGATCACACTTCCCTGTGGAATTGAGCAGTTTAACTGCCTTAGCTCCAAAACAACGTTCTTTATTTCACCAGAATCGCAGAAGTGTTTGAGTTCTACGTACTGTCACTATCTACTACCTATATAAATAGCGCAGTCACTATCTTCTTTTAAAGACTAGGTAAAACGAGTCCTGCCTGCAAAAATAGTTCTAGCTGTCCAACATCATTACGATACTTCGTTCATAGTAGATGTAAATCGTCATTTAAATAAATTTATATGTTGCTGCGATCCTGTGTTGTTGGATAAACCACCACTGAATTAGCCATAAAATAATAAAAGTCGTATCCCGTAAAATTCACTATTCCCGAAGGATCCCTCTCAACATATACTCATCTATTTTATGTATCTATGATTAATATTATAGTTTTATATCCAGTAAAAACAACACTTACTTGGAATGGTACAGCAAATAATCCTATAACTATGTCAGCTAATGCTAAATTAGCTATGTAACAGTTCGTGACGCTCTGCATGCGCCGTGACGTCGCCACTACCCACATCACCAGGAAGTTGCCGACCACCGCTAGCACCGATATCGACCCGTACAGAAACGATAGCAACACTATCATGCCCGTTGGAACGTCGTACAGTGTATCTGAAACAAACAGGTTTGCACTTGAGTTGTTTGATATATTACATGTGTAAGTATTACCGAGAATCTAATGGCAACATTAGTCGGAACCATTCGGAACGGAAAGGAAATGGTGAAAGGAGATGAGTGTACTCATTATGAATGATGTTTTCGCGATTGTTACACATTTAAAAACGCGGGCGGAGCTGCGAGGCTCCGCCCGCGTCAATGTCGATCCCTCGGGAATAGTACTTTTTCCCGGGATAAAAGGTATAGGCCTATGTCCTTCTCCGTACTCCAGAGAACTTGTATGCAAAATTTCATGATCGGTTTAGTAGTTATGGCATGAAAGACAAACAAACAGATAAGCTCACTTTCGCATTTATAATATTAGTAAGGATAAGGATTTTTATACCTAACGTTTTTAAAATCTTTGCAGTTTTCATGGTCGTTGGTAGATTATGTAAGTTGATATTTGTCTATAGTGTAATATACAAAACTACCACCTACAATATTTATTGATAACGTTCCGGATGTACGCAGCATTGACTCACGGTATATGAAGGTCTTGCAGCCTTGTAATGAGCTTGCGATTTCATTAAATGGTGGTAACTACCAACTATCGTCTCTATTGAAATTAGGGTTTTTTTTTATTTTATTTCAATAGCTTCACGAAACGTTCTTGGAATATAGTATCTGTTTTCTTTTGCAAGGACTTGAGGATTACATATAGTGGTTGGGTTTGTCCAGAGCATGTTCACAGATTGCAGAATTGGTTGAGCGTCTGTTCTTAATGTCGTCAATATGTTCTATAATACGGGTACCAATCAATGCCTTTCTTTGTTTGCCCAATGTATGATAAGAATGTAAGATCTTCAGACACCATGTGCCAATACTGCGTACATCCGGAACGTTATCAATATATATAACACACTTAGAATAAGGCCTATAACACAATAGACTAATGTCAACTTAGCCGACCTGCGACCATGTAAACTGTAGTTTTCTAAATGTTAAGTGCAAAAATCCTATCCTAAAATTAATCCTAACTAAATTAATCCTTTTTAATCCTAACTAATATCATAAATGCGAAAGTGAGTTTGTTTGTTTATTACGCTTTAACATTGTAACTACTGAACCGATCATCATATAATTGGCATACACGTAATCTGGAGTACGGAGAAGGACATAGGGTACATTTTATCCCGAGAAAAAATACTGTTCCTGAGGGACCGACATTGACTTGGGTGGAGGCGCGGGCGAAAGCTAGTAATGTAATAAACGCGATAAAACCGTATTAAGTGATTTCATTATGGATGACTTTTATAATGTGATATAGAGCTAGTACTCCATGCTGCCGTATCCATAAACATTATAACGAATGCCCAAAAAAAGAGTGTAACTGTTGTTTATTAAAATTCATAAAAAAACTTACAATGTGATTATTCCACCATAACTATAAATGTCGCAACGGATTTTGATGTATCAATCGTTAGTATCCTAACGCCCTACCTTATGACATAAGCTATATTTTGGAGCCGGAAAAACTTGATAATTTAGTTGGATGCTGGCAATACCATAGTTACACATAATTTTTAAGGTTCCTTACCCAAAGGATACAAACGGGAGCCTATATGGGTCCCACTGTCATTCTGTCGGTCTATCTGACACCAGGCCGTATCTCATAAACCGTGATAGTTAGAATGCGAAATGAATTGCTCTTAAATCCTTCAAAATCAAAATATATTTTAATGGGTTCTAAATGGCATATTAATAGATGTCAAGTAAGTCAGATAGATTTACTACCTGTAAATATTGATAACAAACCAATTGAACAAGTAAAATAAGCTAAGAATCTGGGTATTTTGATTGACGGACAACTGACGTTTGAATCCCACCTTTTGGGTTTGGTGAAAAACTGTTTTTATCGCTTGAGTCTGCTCTATAAAATTCGTAATTATCTCTCTAAAACGTTGTGCCTATTTGTGAAACCCAGATACTTTCAAAACTGAATTATGGAGATCTTGTTTATGGGCCACGGCTTCTGTGTAAAACAAAACTCACTGTACATAGGGTGCAAATCGCGTGTCTTCATTTTTTTACAATATTCCCCCACGAATTCATATCACGCCATACCTAAAAAAAGCCTCCTTACTTCAAATGGAAGCACGTAGGCAGTTACACCTCGCAAGTTTTTTATTTGACTTAATAAAACTGAAAACACCGCAATATTTATACGTGAAGCTTATGTTTATGTCACAGCGCCATGCCAGGTCAACACTCCCAGTGATATCCATACCGAGACATAGGACTGTAGCGTTCATCACGGGTAGTTTGCGATATGCGGCAGCAAAGTTACGGCAAAAAGTATCAAAAGTAAAAACACTTTTATAGAAAAATATAAATGATATCTTCTTGAGAAGCAAGAATCTAGCATTAATCAGCTCTTTGCTCGCCGCATCAGTCACACATACTCCATTAACAGTTAGAGATTTCTAAATGTATTAGTTATTCTTAATCATAATTCATGCCTGCCTTTATTTTGAAAGTTATAACTAAAACTATATATGTACTGCTTTTTTAAACTTAATTGAACTGTTTTTTTTTGTCTAACTTAGAATTCTATTTTATTTTATGTTTATTATATACTATTTTATGTGAAATGTTTGTCAGATGTTTGTCATATTATGTTTTTACATGTTTTATAATTGATGCTTAAGTTAAGTAATAATTATTGCGAAACCTGATCTCGTTCGTACTATCACACAGCTGAAAATCAGCTGTTACTCGATTTGGGTAACACTATGGCTGAGCTGAAGCCCTTTTGTGTCACTGTGGCACAGACGTGACATGTTAGCCATCCATTTATAACATTGATAAATCTTAGTATTTGCATGTAACTTGTGTGAAACAGAGAAGAAATAAATATTTTATCTATCTATCTATCTAGATCGTTGAATTTTTCAATGATGATGTACTCGTATTTTTGTTGCCGCTATAACTACAATTACTAAAACCAGAATGTTTAAGGGGGCTCCCAAGCAACAAACGTGATGTTTTGGTCGTTTTTTGCTCAATCTTAACAATGGCAACGGGTACACGCTTGAAATAATCACAGAATAATTAGTTGTTCATTCGCCTCAAACATAAATAATTAAATTAAATAAATCAAGGGGAGCTCTCATACAGCAAACGTGAAACTAAAAAAAGCCTATAATATAGTGTCTAATGTTGTATAGATAATGGATAACGGAACCCTTCGTGCGGGCATTCTCTGAACCCCATCGCATTGGCTATCGACAAAGAGTGTATAGAGCAGGTAAAACGGCTGTGCACAGTAAAAAGGCTTCTATAAAATTTATTATTATAGGACTATCTGTATGTTCTGAATAATGTACCTACGTCATCGTCATCATTATCATGAAGAAGGTCTCCCCCAAGGTACCAAATACGCCCGTTTACAGTTCTCAGTCCTCGTTTTTTATTTTGATTCTTTATATACTATACAAGTTATGATGTCTCAGCAAGGATCATCCTCTTCGGCTTAAATATAGTATAAAACATATAAATATACTTAACTATGTACTTTCATTACGGATAAAACTGCAGACAGAATTAAATAAATAAATTCCTCATAATCACGAGAGCTCAAACCAATTGTTTGAGCTCTCGTGATTATAAGTAATTTATTTACTTAATTCTGCCTGTTTGATCGACCAAGAAATAGTAGCCAAGTGAAGTGGGGCTACTCCTATCTCTCTTGGCTCTAAGCCATACGGACACTTTGGGGTTATAAAGATGCCAGTTTTAATCTTAACCAAGATTTATACAAGAGAAGGGTTGCATGCATATTGCATATTATCATAATTTTACGAGTGGCCGGATACATAATTAGGCAGTAAGAGGATGGAACACGAAACCCTTTGTATGAGTGGGACATTTTCTCGATTGTCAGTATTGAATAAATCTTCGAGCTAAGTTCAAGTTTATCTTTATCTCTCTCGATTGTCAGTATTAAATAAATCTTCAAGCTAAGTTCAAGTATGTCGATTATTTTTCATACAAAAAGGTATGAAAAATAATCGATTCCAAAACGTTGAACTTCGCTTAGTATTTATCAATACTCAAATTTGATTATTAGTAATTTGAAAAACGACGTTTTTTTATGATTTTCTTGCATATGAGTTCTGAAAAGTAAAATTAGCTAAATAACGGCGAACCCGATACTTTCGCACCCCAAGCTACCTGTGACTGAGGCTCCTCAGTAAGGCTGGTATTCTTTCTTTCATATTTAAAAATATCTCGAGCTCCTTCGTGCTTCGGTAGGCACATTAAGCCGTTGGTTCCAGCTGTCATCATTAATTGCAGTCTATCTCAGACGCCTACATATATTTACATAGTGTGGTAAGTATCTTTTTGATTTAACGCTTATTACAATGAATTTAAAAATCAATTAATATGTAGGCAAATGTAAAAATAACTATCTGTTATCTCTTTACGCTTCAAGCACTAAACTGATTTTGATGAAATTTGGGGAAGGATCTTTTTTTTCCTGGTAAAAGGAACAGTCCGCGAATGATCTACATTCACGCGAGAAACAGCTAGTTTGACAAGAAGTGGAACAAGAGTTAACGAATAAAATGTATTTAAAGCCAAAGCGTTTCGTTTCTGATTAGTGGCATGAAACCTTAGAGTATGTATACAGTAACTAGTTGATGATAATACTCTGAGCATGAAACCAAACCAATCCAAAAGAGACTTGCATGATGGATTTTGAAAAGTATTTTTGATTACGTGAGCGTATACCACAAAAAGAGTGTGAAGTTAATTCTAAATTTGATATTGTTACGTTAAGTACCAAACTTAACGTACCAATATTAAATATAAAATTAATTTCAAAGTAAGTTGGGTCTAGTCAAATTTAAATCTATGAATAACTTTAATTAACGACCTATACATTGTACGTATTATACGTGTAAATTGATCCTCAGTGACTCTGCCCATCAATATGAACAACTTTTTCTACGGGACCAATGCTGGGAACTCAAAAAAAATCGACATTACCATGCAAACTGGTCGGGCGTCAGAACTCTTTTGTATGGATGCTATTAATTTTTAGGGTACATATTAGGTATGGTTACGGTTACCTCATAATATGAACTTACCCTTAAATTAACAGCAATTTTTATTATGAGGCCATTAACAATATTTTACATAACCAGAACGACATATGTGTGGTCAAATTCGTCTGATCTTATCAAAGGGCTGTACTGTAATAGATTCTCCCAAAAAATGTGACTTTATTACCATTATATCTCAAAGAGTTTTTGGATTAAATAATCTTTCAGATAAAAAGAAACGAATTCAACCAGAGTAACTAAACCAATTTTGATGATATTTAAATAGGCCCAAATGGGCATGCTAACTTTTTCGAAGGTTATGATTTTATGTTTTTATCTAAAAGAATAACTATTTTTAGTTTTGAGATTTATTAAAGTATTCATTTATAAACCTGAATTCTGATATTGAGATCAGTTTTACCGCCGCTTTTTAATTATTAATTAATCTAAGTAACTTATTTCACATGTACTTATGATGTCTATAGTTACCTACCTAATTAGGGTGAAATCGGGGTTTGAAAAGATGCATTCATGAAATAAGTCATAAAACACAAAATGTATTTATTGAATATCTCAGTAAACCTTCGTTTTTTTTATCTGTAATATCGAAAATATTGTTATTTAGAATATATATCTCGAAATTGTTTTGGATACAGCCAGTCAAAGGAAAAATTAGCTTACCCTTAACTAGGTATAAGGCTTCGATCATGTATAAGGAATACCCTTTTTAGGGTTCCGTACCAAAAGGGTAAAAACGGGACCCTATTAATTTTGTTCCGCTGTTCGTCTGTCTGCCAGTCTGTCTGTCAGTCTGTCTGTCTGTCTGTGTGTCCGTCTGTCATAAAGCTGTATCTCATGAACCGTGAAATAGTTAGACAGTTGAAATTTTCACAGATGATGTATTTCTGTTGCCGCTATAACAACAGATACTAAACAATAGAATAAAATAAATATTTAAGTGGGCTCCCATACAACAAACGTGATTTGTTTGCTTGTTTTTGCTAGATATTTATAACGGCAACAGGTAGACGCTTGAAATATTCACTATATATTAAGATATTTAGATGTAATATTTTTATCGTTATATTTTATTCATGCTAGTATTCCATGAAAAATAAGGCCAACGGCGCGACGAAAAAATAGACGTTTTAAAGTATTCTTCTGATGCACAGCGCCTTAAGCCGTGAGCAGCTCAAAGCTGGCATTCGCAACTACGGAACCCTACACTGCGTGGGGCCCATCGCGCACTTGGCTGGTTTTTAATGATGTTTGAAATCGGTTATGAGGTAATATCCCTAAATAGTAGTGGTTAACTGATACTCACACTGTTATATTAAGCACTTTATTACTATACTGTAAGAACACTCGAACCTCTATAGGATCGCTCCACATAAGTAAAAATAGAAAAAACATTCATAGCGCGTTCTAATTTTGATCCAGCGCCATCTAGTGGTGAACATGCAAAAACAATATGTATTGAGTTAAACATTCCGCCGGCCAAGGACGATTAAAGTCCTTAACAACGTGAGAAAAGAAAAGAACTTAACAAAACTAACAAATTATTTAAATTACTGTGAATCAGACTCATCCAGGGGGAGAGGACACAATTTTACAATTGGTCGCTTGAAAATACTGTTTTTATATTTCAATGTAACAACTCTCGAGATACCATCTTTGCCTGGATGTTTCTGAATTATGCGTCCCAAAAGCCATTTTTCAGGTGGAAGGGTGTCATCTTTTACTAAAACAACAGTACTAATGGGAAGATCTGGTTGCTCACGGTTCCATTTGTAACGATGTTGCAAAGTTGTGAGATATTCATTTTTCCAACGATGCCATAAGCACTGCACCATACGTTGGATTATATGCCATCGATTCAACGGGCTTATTTTTTCATCAAGTAAAGACGGCTCAGGGACACCAATTAAGGGCTCCCCGATAAGAAAATGACCAGGCGACAAAGGAGGTTCATCAAGGTTGGAGTTCATAAGCGTGAGGGGACGAGAATTCACACAAGCTTCGACTTGAGATAGTAGAGTGGCTAGCTCTTCATACGTAAGGATCGTTTGTCCTATGACCCGCTTTAAATGTCCCTTAATACTTTTAACCGCAGACTCCCAAATTCCTCCAAAATGTGGACCTCTAGGAACTCTGAACTTCCATTGTGTACGATCATTAGCTAGAATTTCAGAGATCTCAGTGACAGTCTGAGATTGTGAATCCTTAAAAGCTTGATCAAGTTCGCGTGACGCGCCTACAAAATTCGTCCCATGATCACTCCAAATTTCCTTGCAGTGACCACGTCGAGCAGTAAAACGCCGAAATGCGGCAATGAACGCTGCTGAAGTGAGGTCAGTGACTAATTCCAGATGAATGGCCTTTGTTACGGTGCACACAAATAAACAAACATACGATTTACTGAATCTCTTACATCTGCCAGGATACATTTTTATCGTAAATGGGCCACAAAAGTCTACACCACTTGTACTAAACGAACGTCTTGGTTTTATACAAAATTTAGGTAAATTTGCCATAAATGGCGCAAGGGGATTAGCTTTCTGTTTAAAGCATGGTATACACTTGTGGATCACAGTTTTTACAAGATTTTTCACCCGTATAATCCAAAATTTTTGTCGTATGACATTAAGAGTTAGTTGGTGTCCTCCATGCAGTGATTTCAAATGTGCATTTGAAACAATAAGTTTGGAAAGAGCACAGTTACCACTTAAAAGAATAGGATTTTTCATATCGTTTGGAATCTCTGCATCAGCGAGACGCCCACCAACACGAACGATACCTTTATTATCTATAAATGGATGAAGCACATATATTTTACTCGATTTTTTAACTGGTTTACCTGATGATAAACTGCAGATCTCATCTCGAAAGGAAATAGATTGTGACATTTTTATGCAGCAATTGAGAGCATCATCAAGTTCATTAGAGGACAAATAAATAGTTTCAGTCAATAAATTTTTAGTTATTCTAGCTTTACATAATTTAAGAAAACGATAACAATAAGACGTGACACGTATTAACTTTGTCAATGTTGAAAATCGTTTTAAATAAGAACTTGCTTCTTCATCTTCTACAAAATTAACGTTACATAACATTTTAGTAGTTGCTTTCATTTCTAAGTCAGTCGAAGGAATATCAACTGGAAGATGTTCAATATCATTAGAATTATGTAAAAATTGAGGGCCACTCCACCAAAGTTTTGATTGCTGTAAATCATTTGGATAAGATCCACACGATGCCAAATCAGCGGGATTGTTTGTGGAACTAACATGATGCCATTGATTACTATTCGTTAATGTCAAAATTTCTGAAGTGCGATTTGAAACGAACGTAGTCCACGTATTTGGTGTTTTTCTTAGCCAAGACAAAACGAAGGTAGAGTCTGTCCAGGTATATACATGAGAATTGGGTATGTTTAAAACAGTTTCAATCAATTTTGCCAAAAGTACTGCACCACAGAGTTCCAGTCGTGGAAGAGAAATTTGTTTGACTGGGGCAACTTTGGATTTTGCTATAACAAGATGAACATTGATTTCACCGTCATCTCCTAAAACTCTGAGGTACACCACTGCAGCGTAGGCAGCACATGACGCATCACTGAATCCATGCAGTTCTCGTCTAGTTGTGTCATCGGAAACTCCAAACCATCTTGGAAACTGAATGTTTTCAATGTGCGTGAAACGACCAAGGTAAGTTATCCATTCTCTCTTAAGATCAGTAGGTAACTCTTCGTCCTAATCTTAGCCGGCCAACCACAACTTTTGCATAAATATTTTTAGTAGTATGATTGAAGGCGTTAGCCAACCTAGAGGGTCGAATGACTTTGCAATAGTCGATAGTACATTTCTTTTCGTAACAGTACTAAAACAATGCTTTAAGTCTAAATTGAGTTCAAAATTGTCCGTTTCAGAATTCCAAGTGATCCCTAAAGTTTTGATTGTGTCTTCGACCTTAATATTCACTGCACTTTGAGAATATTTGTCAAAGTTTGGGATTTGTGACAACACCGCTTTACTATTAGAGGACCACTTGTGTAATGGGAAACCACCGCGAGCCAAGAGTTCCGTCAACCCTTTTTGCAACCTAATAGCCTCTTCCGTTGTGGATGCGCCAGTCATCAGATCATCCATATAGACATCGTGTTTCAAGATTTCAGCTTCAGTGGGGAAATCCTTCTTTTCGTCTTCAGCCAATTGATGAAGTGTGCGAATGGCCAGAAATGGGGCACAAGAGGTCCCATACGTAACGGTAAGTAGTCTGTATTCATTTATAGGTTGTGTTGGAGATTATCGCCATACAATTCTCTGATAGTCGACATCATCTTCCGCTATTAAAATCTGCCTGTACATCTGACGAATATCCGCGACTAAAGCAAGTTTGTGTTGTCTCCATCGAGTTATCAAATCTCTAATATCTTGTTGAAGCGGACATCCTATAAGAAGTTCATCATTTAATGGTTTTCCTTTTTCAGGAGCGGCACTCGCATCGAAGACTACACGTAGCTTCGTGGTCAGACTCGACGGCCTTAGTACAGCATGGTGAGGTAAGTAGTATACTCTTTCTGATATTAATTCTGTTTCAGGTATCAATCTCATATGACCTTGTGATTCATACTGCTTAAGGAATTTGTGATATTCTTCCTTGAAATCAGGCTTACGTGTAAACCGTTTCTCCATTTGTTGTAAGCGGTTGATAGCAAGAGGTTTGGCATCACCAAGGTTTGTGGGTGGATCTTCCTTAAAAGGTAATCGTACAATGTATCGCCCATCATAGTTGCGAGTGTGAGTATTTTTGAAGTGTTCTTCGCATTGACGTTCTAAATCAGTGACGGGTTTTTTGTGAGGTAAATTCTCTTCTATCTCCCAGAATTTTCTGAGTACCTGATCCATCTAAATCTTAGTTTGCATAACGACCATATTATGTTTGTGTGGTGTTGAATCAGTTTGTGAAACTCTGCCAGATACTAACCAACCCAGGCGAGAGTTGAGTGCAATAAGAGAATTACACTTGTGTAAGCCTTCCAGTAATATGTATGCATGCACTTCGGCACCAAGTAAAACATCAATAGACCCTGGCTTGTGAAAGTTTGGATCAGCCAGATCTAACTGCATAGATGAAGGCCAAGTATCTTGTTGGAATTCACGTGAAGGCAACAATGAAGCGAGTTTCTTCAAAACATATGCATTAACCTTGAAGGTTGTTGCGTGATCTTTTGTGGAGTGGACTGTAAGTGTGACCATGGACTTTATAGTAACCACTGATGAGTTAGAAATTCCAGACATTTTGCCTGAGACTGGAGTGCGATTAAGATTTAACAACTGTGCAGCTGCCTCGGAGATGAAAGAACCCTGCGACCCCTGATCAACAAGAGCTCGTAATGGGTAAGTACCACTGTTTCTTGAATCAACCTTTATTATAGCAGTAGCTAATATAACCAGATCATCTTTTGTTTCAGCTTTCAGGTTTACACTGAGGTTGCAAGAAGTCTGAGGTGCAGTGCTCTCTCCTTTTGAGGTATCCTTATCTTTATCAGATTCAACTGACTTGTCATTCCTAGGCGAAGTGATGTGCAGTAACGTATGATGACGACGCCCGCACTTTTTGCATACGGTGCTCTGTCTGCACTTGAATACTGAATGACCTTTAACTAGGCAATTAAAACATGTGTTGTTCTTCTTGATATAATCTTGACGTTCAGCAACAGAAAGTGAGGCAAAATCTTTACAGTGGCAAATATAATGGTTCTGTGAGCAGTAAGTGCATTTGGTATCAACTTCAGTGGCAAAGCTTTTAAATGTTGTTACTTTAGTTGATTGTTGAACAGGTTTTGCAATACCTTTTTGTGGAGGTTGTGAGAGATTTACCATTTCCATAGCTTGGAATCGTTTTTCAAGAAATATGATTAAATCTTCATATGTAGGAATGCTTGTCGAACTTTCTAATGATTGCTCCCAAAGTTTGTGAGATTCGATATCTAACTTTGAGACTAGGATGTGTACTATTATTGCATTCCACGAATCGATATTCAAGTTTGTGAGGGACGTGAGACATTGGCTTGACGTATCCAAAAGATCTTTTATACCCTTTGCAGATTCCGATGTCAATGTTTTTTGACTCAAAAATCGACTGAGGATGTTAGTGACAATCATTCTCTTGTTTTCATATCTTTCGTTTAGTTTTTTCTAAGCGTCATCATAGTTAGCTTCTGTCAAAGAGTAATTTTTCAAAAGTTGTTCTGCTTCTCCGGATAGACTAGACTTAAGATAATGATGCTTTTCTATTTTTGACAATTGAGTATTGTCGTGAATAAGAGAACGGAATAAATCTCTAAAACTCATCCACTGATTATAATCACCAGAAAATTGAGGAATCGAGATCGGTGGAAGCTTTGATTTCATTTTCCGACCTTCGGCCTGAACATCAGAGTTCGAGGTTTCAACTCGATCGTGTTTTAGTTCAAACAACTTATCCTTAAGCCATGATCGTAACTCCAGATAACATTCTTCAATTTGCTCAAAGTTTTTCTCTAAGTCAAAGTTATACTCAGATACTAAAGTTTCAGCGTCTATCAATTCAGAAATAGCATCATAATATTTGGTATAGCTAGCCCAATATTCCTGCAACGCTTCCATTCGTGAATCTAAAAAACCCCTTGTTCTTTTTTCTTTAGCACATTTTCTCGTATTCGTAAGTAATCTTATTTGAGTTCAGAATTATCTGCGTTATGTATTGTTTGTGTTTTTTATCCGCCATAGTGTTTAAATTTCACAAAGTGTATTGACAGTAAACAACACGAGTCCCAAACAAATTACAAGTCCAAATTCACTTCCAGAAACTAAGTCAAAAACTAGTTCAAATTTTTCTAAGTCCTTTTTGCTCGGA